>JAMPIV010017162.1:0-223504 GCA_024509875.1 Oreohelix idahoensis | reverse complement strand
TGCTCCGTTCTCCTCACTTACATCACACAAGGAGGATCTCAGCACAGTGCACCAGCTCCGTAGCATCGGCGACAATCCAATGTGTGTATATAGAAATCACATATTCTATAAATACTTTTTTGGTTGCTAGGTTTCAAATGTTTAGCTTTTAGCCAGGGCAGCGGCCTTACGGCCTACTCTTTACGATTTCTAACTGCCGAGGGATTTTTAACGCGCGCAACTTGCACACGGGGGCCTCCTATTTTTTCGCCATTGTCTGAGAAGGCTAGGCATCCGATCTCAATACCCATGAGACCAGGTGGGAGTATGACATAATTAGGTTCTGAAAAAAAAAAAATCCATAAATTATATTTCCTCTACAGGGAATCGAACCTGTACCTTTAGAATTAGAGGCGGACGCCTTACCTCTTAGCCACTCCTACCCAATAAGGATATAAAATAAATAACGAAACAATAAGACAAATTCCAAGTGCTCCAACAGCTGGAAGATGTCGCTAATACAGAAGACCTCACAGGCAATAGATCAAAAATATACAGGCATACCTCTTTTTATTGCGCTTCGCTTTATTGCGCTTCGCAGATATTGCGCTTTTATCAAATTATTCATGTTTATTTATTTGAACGTGCCTACTTCTTCCGATAGATTTTGGCTCTCCTGTACAGAATGAGACGTGGAGTACATGGAAATATAGAACTCCAGCACAAAGCATAGAGAACAACAGAAACCATCAACAAGATAACAGACAGGAAAAAGAAGAAAGCAGATTTAAACAGAAACACAACCAGAATTCGGGGATCCGCGGTAGCATAGTGGTTAGTGCACTGGCTTCCTAGCTCAGTGGTCTATGGTTCGATCCCCCAGATGATGTGAGATTTTTTTTTAGATCGCAAACGGCTCCTGGGTCGACCCAGCCCAAATCGGGTACCAGAGCAACTTCTGGGAAGGTTAAGGCGGCCGGCGTGATGCTGACCACATCACCCCTAGTGTGCCGAAGGTCAAGAAAATATGGGCCTAACACCATATTCCCAAATATATAAATTAAAAAATAATATGATATGAAATCAGTTTTACAAGTAAACGGTACACATGAGACAAGGGACGTTTCGGGTTTTACCCTTCGTCAGCCACAGTTACGAACAGGTGACAAGGACAAGAACTACATATAGGTACGACAAAGGTCTATGATGATGAGGAAAACGTCAAATGAGCGATACAAGCAGATGAAACCACGGTGATGAGCGAAACGATAACAGTAATAATGCAAGAAAATCGTGAAACCAGAAAGACATGTCGAAATCAGAAAGTAAATAATCAACGAAACGAAGACAGAAATGAACAACACTATTAAAATGCGTAAAAAATCACTTAGCTGGATCGAAGAAAGAAACATTCAAAATGGCTGAAAAAATAAGGCGTCATGCGGAAGTGACGTAGGAGCTAATGAAATATATGGCTCAATGGGCGTGTTACGGGATCCTTTACCTTTACAACCAGAATTCGTCCCGGGTAGTTCGGGTGGTGGGGGCCTTGGGAAAAAACACAACAAGAATAGCTCTGCTGCTCCCTCAGGCATGTCGTATAAGGCGACTAACATGAAGTTGTGCATGAGACAGGCAACCTTATAATGTTTAAAAAAATTGATATAGAAACCACCAATTCAAAAGCATGTGAATTTGTAGTGCAGGTAAAACTATGTGAATTCGTAGTGCAGGTAAAACCATGTGAATTCGTAGTGCAGGTAAAACCATGTGAATTCGTAGTGCAGGTAAAACCATGTGAATTCGTAGTGCAGGTAAAACCATGTGAATTCGTTTTGCAGGCTTCCAGTGAGCGGGACAATCTGAAGTTCTGGCTCTATGCTACATAAATCACATGATGATGATGATGATGAAAACGATAAATTCCAAAGCTGCGATATCCGTTGACGTTGTTACTTCAAACTCAAACAAATCGAGAGTCCAGTGAAGTTTCAAAATAACCATCATCATTATCACCATTATTATCACCCTTCCCCAGTTATGTCCAAGTCTTCCTGTTTCGTGCCATCAGCCTAAGATCCTGTCACGTCCTACTCACCCCCCCCCTTTTTTTTCGCGCCCGTCTCCAGCTCTCAACTCCACGTGTTTCCTGGTCGACCTCTACCTGTCTTACGCCGAGGATTCTAGAACAATGACTATCATATAATGCCATCAACAGGTTTCCTCAACGGGTGTCCCATCCATCTCCAGAAGTTTCAAAATTCTGAATTCAAAATTATCTCTTTAATGTGCACTATTGTTCAATCGAACCACTTTTGTGTACATGCAGTGACCTATTTTTCAGTGTTTTTTTTTTTTTTTAACTGTTAAATAGCCACATATTCAAAATCTGATTTTGCTGACAATGTTGTTTTTATTCATAGCAAATTGCATGAGAAATTTCAGTTTCTTTTCGTAACATAAATAAGCTATTCTAAACGGCAAATATTGCTTTTTTAAAAGTAACTGAAGCCATGCGAGACTGCATAATGAATTATTAATAACACGTATTAACGTTTTGTGAGCGGGTATTATTATAAGTTGCCAGGGTTATTATGTCTAAGCTATTGCGCAAATCCGTAATTATATATCCTTCGGTTTTGTTTTGAATGGAATTTGTTTTACAGTTTAAATTTATGTATTGTTAACATGCAGATAAACACAAAAAACATGGTTACGTAGGGCTATTATTATTGAGAGACGGAGTAAATAAATATTGAATAGGATAGGGAAAAAGACGGGAAGTTTTCAGAACCGGAAATTACGTAAGAAGTCGTGAACACCGGAAATTACGTAAGAAGTCGTGAACACAGGAAATTACGTAAGAAGTCACTAATAAACATTCAGATTACCAATGGCGTCTGTGAATCCAAACATTCTAAAAACTAAATTATATATATATATATATATATATATATATATATATATATATATATATATATATATATATATATATATATATATATATATATATATATATATATATATATATATATATATATATATATATATATATATATATATATATATGTGTGTGTGTGTGTGTGTGTGTGTGTGTGGTGAAAACTTCTAATACACATATATAAATTAGAAAATAAATGTAAAGCCTAACGAAGTAATTCAATAGAAAGAAAGAAGAATGGTGAAAGACCAGTGCTTTCCCAATAGCGTACACCTGCGTTGTAGAGCGCCATAATGGCTGAACCAGAGATCCCCTTTTTCTACTTCGTCTGCATAACTGTAACGCTTCCACGTACGATAGTAAAAGCCTACACGCGTTTCTAAAAATAAAACTGGTACTGTATTTCTTAGACGATCTTGATGCGCAAACTGCATAATGACCTAGATATAATACTAGCATTAATGTCATTATACACACTACGTTAACCTAAAAGACAGACGGGCTTAGAAGAGAGAGAGAGAGAGAGAGATGCACGGAGGAACGCCAATCTCACGCGAAAGGCATGAAGACCTGATTTTTTCAAATAAACAGTAAATAAAAAACACTAACGATACGAGGTTAGGTTTTGAAAACAGGTTTAAAATCTTATTGGGAAACCTGACATTCTACTGATTTATGTCTAAGCTCCTGACATTAGTCTGACAGTACAGAAGACATCCCTTGGTATGGAAGTGAACAGGTGGTAACAGCACGACTATCATAGAAAAATACATATTTTGAACGAAGCCACTTAGCCCAATTAAACGTATATACTCTTGTACCTTAGGACTTGCTGACAAAGAATATGTTATGTGTTACGCAAATAGTCTAGTGGTTAACAAATTATAGCCAAAATACTATAGTGGGGTTGTCTGACAGCATAAGATCATATTTGCTCATAATGGCATGTTTGAAAAACACTGCTTTAGGGGAAATGAGGCCAACAAGTTAGATACGATTTGATTGGCTGTAGTAATATGTAAGGCGAAACCTTATTAGTCGAACTGCAAATACTATTATTGTGGTTAATGGCAACGTGTAGGATGGGTAAAATTTTTTTCAAAGGCTCTTGTAAACATGGTCTCAATGGTTAGAACGTTCGATATAGTCAAATAGAAGCGTCAGTTCAGGGCCAGTTTTGAAAATAAATTTTGTGAGAAGCAAGTGCGTTGAGATCAAGCTAATATTTTTCTAATAAAAGCCTGGGATAAGGCAGATCAAAATTGTGCCAGAATTCATCGCCAGTCAACGTTACTTGTGTATATTTCCTTGAATTGTGGTAAGCTAGACATATTTCCTATATATATATATATATATATATATATATATATATATATATATATATATATATATATATATATATATATATATATATATATATATATATATATATATATATAATATGAAAATTGAATATGAAATGATAAATTGTGTCTGTATGTGTGTGGTTCAGTAGCAAACAGAAGGCAAAGCCTAGATATTGCTCCACCATGTAAAAGCTTGTCAGAGAGGAGTACACTGCATAAGCATATATGGGATTGCCAAATAGTACCATGACACCTATCCTATTGCATAGAGGGAATTAACGCTGGAATTGCAGAGGCGTTGTAACCATTAGGGAGAGGAATACTGGTGTATATTGTCACATGAGAAGCTGGCAGTTGGCCTACAGCGCTGATCTCTTTGTTTGTAGTGTCCTGTACTTCAGTGTGGAAATAGATTATATATTAGTTCTGAAGAAGGAGGTACAACCTTCTTATTTCAGGGACCGTGGTACTGAAGTATTAGAGCAGCACCTGGTCTGAGTTTTGTTGGATCCAGAGGGCTGGCAGCAGACTCCTTGTCCAAGATATCGACCAGTGGTGTATTTCAAGATAACTGAGAAGCAAGCGAGCAGAGGAGACAGTTTTCCTGCCGCCGACATATGAGCTAAGAATTTGTCAGCCAGAGAAGCTCACCCTTGTATAACCCACCCTAAAATTGACTGTAATACTAAATCAAGAGGGACAGTTATTGTTTTACAAATAAAAAGAAACTGTGATCCCTTCAATATTATTTCCACCAGTAACAAACACATGAAGTCGTGATGACAAACAACAACCTAGCTTCAAAAGCCAGTATTACCTCATAATACTACATCACAACCCTACACACATATTGTAATAATATTATATGTCAGGACAAAGATCCTTTGTATAAATTTGGTACATAAACATTGTGTTTACATTTGATTGTGATTCCTGATTCACTCTGTAGTTGGATCAGGATATCTATTATTGAAAGAAACTAATACATAATTTAAAAGTTAACACTTGACTTACTTAAGCTAGTCTTCTAGAGTGTTATATGTATGTGCTTGTCATAGTGTTGTGGATCTTAATAAAAGTGTTTATCTGTCTGTTGGTTGTTGTGAACTTACACTTCATCACTATCATAACCCTAGACATTCAACGTAGTCATCATAATATTCCAGAATAAGTCTGATTGAGGTCTAAATGTGGTAGCAAAGTAAGGTCATCTGTAACACACCACACTCATTAGATACAGATACCTTCACAGCTGATCTCAGTCAGTACACTAAGTCCCCTATAACTATTTATATAATCCCAACTTACCACAATATATATATATATAGACTTACCATAATATTTTTTTCTCAAACCGGGACAATTTTGAGAGTTTGCTCGAAACATAAAGTAAGCACCTTCTATGCGATTTTAGAAAGAGAGAAGTATATGCAGCTAAGTACTTATGATTCAAAAAGGCTAAGTAATGGAGTGGTTAACAAAACACAACAATTATGTAGTAATAATTTTTAATTACTCTTAACTGAACATAACTTATTATTAAAAAGTTATTAATATTTATCACTAGCACGAACTTTCTTTAAAAATTCTTTGTTATTTTTAATCGCGTCGAAAAATTAAGTACAATTTAGTTCACAATTAACTTTGCAGCGCAATAAAGCTTTTACGGTTGTGTAGCGTGAGGTCTTTATTGACAATACAGAAATAGAATTTCTGCAGGAAAATGGTGAAGTCCCAGTGTATGAGAGAACTACTGGTATCACAAATTAGTTACGGCTGTGAATGATCTGATCTCGAAAAATTAGTAGAGTGGAGACAGTCATAAAATGCCACCCCGCTGTGTAACTAACTGTGATATTAAAACAAGGAAACAGATTTCACTTAACAATTCTAAAACTGACAAGTCGTTCAAATACAATTTCCTTATTATTTATTAAGTATATACACTATCTACTCTTGTGCTGAAGGGTGGATATTGGACGATGGAATGCAATGGATTTGTACGTTTACATATGATTTATATATATATATAATAATAATAATAATAAATTCTTTAAGCGCCAAACACGGCGCATAAGGCAGAAACCAGTGCTCTCCAGGTTGTTCGTTGTGACGCCACTCCTCTTAGCTCTTGCACATTATTTAGGCCCAACGTTCTTCCTTCGCTTATTATTGTTCTTCTGAGTGTTTCTTTTGGTCTTCCTTTTTTCCGCTTACCCTCAGGAACCCAAGTGAGCGCCTGTAGTGGTATTCTGTTGTTTTGCATTCGTAGGACATGACCGATATATGACCATCGTCTTTTCCTTATATAGTCGGAGACATATTTCTGCCTAGAGTCTTCTCTTATTTGTCGATTAGTCTTGAATTCTTTCCAACTGATGTTCATGAGTTTTCTAAGACATTTGTTCTCGAATGTATTCAGCTTGTTCTCCAATGATTTTGTTATTTTCCAACTCTCACAGCCGTATGTTAACACTGAGATAACATTTGAATTAAACAGACGAAGCTTGGTATGTATATTCAATGATCGTAATTTCCAAATGTTAGATAATCTATTGAAGGCGCTAGCTGCCAAAGCAATTCTAGTATGGATTTCTCTTGTTGTGTCACCATCCTGAGTCATTTTACTGCCTAAATAATTGAAACTTTCAACTTTCTGTAGTTTTTTCCCGTTCAAGATGATATCAAAGGTCTCGTTAGAAAAGTTCATAGCTTTAGTTTTAGAGGCATTTATTTGGAGACCAATTTTAACCGAGAGATGACACAAATTATTTATTGCTTCTTGGGATTGTCTTGGTGTTGAACTTAAGAATGCTACATCATCTGCGAAATCCAGGTCCCCCAGGAATTTTCCATTTGTCCATTTTATACCCAATTGTTCATTGTGGGTATAGTTTCTCATAACCCAATCAATAGCTATTCCAAAAAGTAGTGGTGACATAATACAGCCTTGTTTCACCCCTGTTTCTACTGTAAACCATTCTGTATTCCCTTTATTTGTTCTAACACAACATCTTGCATTGTCATATAGCGCTTTGATTATATTCACATATTTTGTTGGAAAACCATAGATTGTAAGTATCTTCCACAATGATGGGCGGTGTAGACTATCAAAGGCTTTTTGAAAATCGACGAAGGTGATAATAAGTGGCGATTGCCTTTCCACTGATTCTTCTATAATTGTTCTTAGTGTGAATATTTGATCAATACATGATCGTTTCGGCCTGAAACCCGCTTGTTCTTCTCTGATCTTTTCGTCAGCATGCAATTTAAGTCTTTCTAACATCATGCAACATAATAATTTTCCAGGTACTGATAATAGAGATATACCACGCCAGTTATTTACAGTCTGATAGATCACCTTTCTTCGGTAACTTTACAATAATACTGTCTTTCCATTGTTGTGGTGGTTGTTCTTCTCTCCATACTTCATTTATAATATCTAAAATTCTCAAGAGGTTGCTGTCATTAACTGCTTTAATCATTTCCCCTGAAATTTCGTCAACTCCAGCAGCTTTAAAATTTTTTAATCTTTTAACGGCTTGTTTGATCTCGTCCAGCGTGAATTCCTCGCAAGTTATTGGCAAGGTGGTTGTGGATGTTTCATTATTAAAATCAGGTGTTACTGTTGATGGTGGTCTGTTTAGCACCTCCATGAAGTGCTCAGCCCATCTCTTCATTTGTTTTTTTTCCTGTTGGTATTGAATTCCCTAATTTACCTTTAACAGGTGTTTCCATAGCAGTAGGCTGGTGACATAGTTGTTTTGTAATTTGATAAAGGCACCTACTATTACCAGTTCTTGCAGCATTTTCAGCTTCTACGGCCAGTTCATTGATGAAATGTCTTTTATCTCTTCGAGTTTTTGTCTTCACTTCTTTATTTAACAAGTTATAAGTTAGTTTGCAAGATTCAACTGCATTATGTGTACTTGCCGCTAGTAGTTTAAGTTTTGCTGTTTTCCTTTCTTGTATTTTATCCCAAGTATCTTCTCTCATCCATTTTTTCTTTTTATGTACTAGGTATCCGGTGGTCGCTACTGCTGCTTCTGTCATTGCTGTTCTCAGTTGTTCCCATTTAGTATCGATTGTCTTGGTGGTGATATCGTTGTCAATTTTGCCTAAAGCATCGAAATAGTTGTTCATTTTGACATTATATTCCTCCTTTATATCATTTGATTGCAGTCTGTGTACATCTATTCTTCTATTTTTATTCTGTTGGTATAACTTCTTCAGTTTAATTCTCAGTTTAGCTGTGCAGAGGTTATGATCGCTTCCGATCTCTGCACCTCTGTATGCTCTGACGTCTTGAAACTGATGAGCGAAATTTAGCGCTTATGCAGAAGTGATCTATCTGGTTCTTAGTTCTGCCATCAGGTGAATTCCATGTTATCTTGTGGATATTCTTATGTGGAAAGATGGTGTCTGCCACAACGAGGTTTGATATTTCACAAAGTTCTAGAAGTCTTTCGCCATTTTGATTCATACAGCCTATGCCATGAGTACCGAGATATCTTTGTACTCCATCGTTGTTGTCACCTACTTTGGCGTTAAAATCACCCATGACTGCTATTATGTCATGCTTGGGTATTGTGTTGATGGTACTTAGAAGTGCTTCATAGAAGTCATCTTTTGTGGTATCAAGAGCGTCGTTAGTTGGTGCATAACATTGTACAATTGAGAGCTTGAAAAATCGTGTCTGAAATCTAGCTAATATTAGCCTCTCATTGATAGGTACCCAGCTGATAAGCGATGCTGCTGCTTTCTGTGTCATTAGGATGGCTACTCCCTCTGTGTGACGATTATCATTACTACCAGAGTATATAATTTGCTTTTTTTCTTCTGAAATATATTTTATGCCCTTCCCCGTCCATCTACACTCGCTGACACCCAATAAGTCCAACTTATAATTATCCATTTCTTTAATTACTTCTTCCAATTTTCCGTCTTGATACATAGTTCTTACATTCCAGTATCCAATTTTAGAAATCTCCTTAGCCCCCAAGATATTAGAGTGAGTCATGTTTACTGTCGAGCCTGGTTCTGTTTCGGTAACAATAGCTTGTTTTACGATAGTGAATTGTTAACTCACTGATCAACCCTCCGATCCAACCGACCGATTCGAGGGTTTCGAGGTCAGTTATAGGAAAATATCTACACCACTAGATACTCTGGTGTATCTTTTATTCTATAATTTAACATAACATGGTGATATCCATCGAAATATACACATTCCTGATGTTTTTCTTTCGGCGTCTAAGGTGAGAAACGAATTTCACCTCCATCTTATATATATATATATATATAACAAGTCTTCCACTTATAGGAACAAAATTATAGATATCAGCTGTGCTGTTAATTAATTATAGAAAATTTATCAGCTGTGCTGTTAATCTTGTCTCTCACTACGCTAAATCACTTTTTCTTCCTTGACCGTTAATTGCTCACAATTGCCGACGGAAATGGCACTAATGTGTACTCATCTCTTAGAACAGTTCTGTCCTTCCAAATTTGGTGCACACAACACCCGCTGATGATCGTTCCTTTAGCCCACCCAAGACTGAGGGGGACTAAGGATGTAGCTCCGGTACAATCACTGTGCTCCTGCGCAGTTCCAGGCAGCTGGATTGACTCGAACATACGACCTCAGGCTGGATAACAAGAATAAAACCTGTAACAAGTAAAAACAGTGGCTAATTTCTGTCATCAAGCCCACCTATTTCTAGTGTATATGAGATGAGAGTGTTTCAGGTGTCTGCATGTAGGATGAATGACAACATGCCTCAGTATGATTAAGCAATAGCGAGACAAGACAGGTGTCTACTTGCAAAACATTCTTTCTGATAACAATACATGAATACATCCAATAATTTGTACACCGTTTGATACAACCGTTTCCTTCCACCTATAATATACCAGGCCATATCTGATAAGTGCCCTATTGGCAGGTAAAATATATCCTAACCATACTGTTGTAGTTATATGAGTCCTAACAAGGACTGTTTGGTTATATTTCGGGTTGGTTTTCTTCTTCAACAATTATACCAAGAAATACAATTCTTCTTCTTCTTCCATCCTTAGCCATCAACCGGCAAAGCAGTATGTGGCCAGTACGCCTAGTGGCGTCTTAGGGCAACAACAAATTGATCGATCTATCGCTGTTTCCACCACGCCTAGTGGCGTCTTTGTGGAACAAAAACAGACCAAACAATCTATCATTGTTTCCGTAATCAGATTGGTTGGCAAGCAGGTGATCAGCCCACTGTGCAAGAAATACAATCCTTATACCTAATTTCTCCAAGATATAATCAGTATACCTGATACATTCCTAGTAAAACAAAATCTAAAGTTATATTAAGTATATACAGGTGTAGGCTATTTTCTGCTGGTTTCCTTCTTCAACAGTCATACACAATCATTATGCATGATACTATAAAATACAATCATTATACAGGATATAGTCATAGGTTATATTCAGTTTAGAGTTATATGAGTCCTAACAAGGACTGATAGGTTATATTTCAGGTTGGAGTTATATGAGCCATAAAAAGGACTGATAGGTTATATTTCAGGTTGGTTATCGTCTTCAGCAATCATACCAGGAAATACAATCATTATACCTAATGTAGGCCTATTCTCCTACTAGTGTATAATAAGTTTACCTACCCTCTAAGATTAATAGAAGCCAGATTTGGAGTCGACTTTAGTGAAGCAAGAGTGCCCGGTCACGCAGGTAAGCAATAAATCAATGTTGACAGCTTTCTCTTTCCCCAGTCGGTCGTGCTGGCCTTCGCGTTTGTGTGTGTTTTTTTTTTAAAAATAAAATGCGCCCGTTTATATAGGTAGACGCAAGGAATCTGCCAGTGCGTAAGGAACTCTTTTGATTGGTTCTCGACGGTTTCGTACATTTCGTGACCGAGTCCCGAAATACTGGGCTTATGCCTAATTTTATTCTGTCTGCCGCCATCTTGGGGGAACAAGATGGCGTATACTTCGTGTAATTTATTCTGGCTCAGAGTCTGTTGAACGTGGATTGGCTGGGCATACTTGTTAACAAAGAAGTGGGTTTACACACACGTTTTACGACAAGTTGATTCAGCCATTCTACCTCTTTCTTCAGACCATGTTATTAATTATTGAGAATATCCTTTCAACAGGTGCAGATGTGCCTGGCAGGCTGAAAATGTATTCTATAATTTGGACAAGATTGGGCAATGAAATAATCTTTTCTTTGAAATGACTGAATAGTTGCGTGTGTGTGTATATATATATCGTAAAAGTCCGGATTGCTCGGGGATTTGGTCGGTCTGGATTTTCAGATTTTCCAGATTCTCTGGCAGTACTTTTAAAATTCTAATTTAAAGAAGGTTAAAAAAAGAGATGAACAGGTAAATTTTGCTGGTTTATTCATTAACATACAGAATGCTTCAGTGATCACAATGAGTATATTTATTTCTTCATTTCCGCGACTTCGTATGCGTCTGCTGCACTGCTTGTGGATGGAACACTTTGTAGTGAAATCTGAATCAATGTCTCGGCGATCATTGAATATTATACACCGCCTAAAAACCTGTGTAAGTAACCAACCAATGAAACGCCAGCTTGGTACACGTAGTGTCAGATATATGTTAGGCCATTCAACATGGAGACAACAAAAGTGTAGATGTTGGAAATATTTCGGAAGGCAGTGCAAGAACCTAGATGGAGTACCTCGTTAAAGAAGGACCAGGTTTGATAATAGGGATCATTAGCTGTAGGCAGATAACTATATTTTCACTGGATGTGGTGTAGAGCAGAAGTTATTGTGAAAAGAAGACAGTGGAGCATGAACAATGTTGTGTTTTTTCCCTGTTTCAGCTGCTCCCGTGAAAAGTCGGAAAAACTAGGGAATAGGACAGATATCTCAATTGACAGAGCTCATTCATAGGAGTAATAAAAGCCTAGAAAAAAAGGAAGCCAGAGTTATTTGCGTGAATGCAAAATACTTTGGCCTAGATACTTTCGGTTCCGGTGGCCACGGAGAGCAGCATCTGCCATAAGCTTCATTGCAATCTGTATATGTGTGAGCAGACTGTTATAATTCTTAAAAGTCTGTCTGTATGAAATTGAGGTTAAGCGAGATATTAATTACAAATATATATATATATATATATATATATATATATATATATATATATATATATATATATATATATATATATATATATATATATATATATATATATATATATATATATATATATATGATCAGTTTGTGCTTTATGGAAATGGTTGCTTTTGTGTAAAATCTCAGTGTACAATTCCTGGAAGGAATCCCGGCCTGTGTTAGTTAAATTTATTTGTGTAATCTAATCTGAAGAAAGAATGGAATGAGATATTAGTTTTCGGAAAGCATTTAAAGATGTTATGCTTGCGGGATCGGACTATACAAACTCGAAGAAGGGATGAATGAAAAGAATTGATTTTCTGTATTGTTTGAGATATCACACAACATTTACTATAAGGCCTATGTGTTTGTAATGAAGACAATCATGGACATAGATGTAAAAGTGGTTTTACTGGAATATTGTGCTAGTATTTTGATAAATCGTGTTATTTATAACTTACTCTGTCTGTTATGGTTAGCCCCAGCTTGTCTGAACTGTCTCACTATACCTCCTGTCTGAATACGGAGATAGTAGGACGATACTACCCAGGAAACATTAGATTTCAGGTCATATCCTACCCTGAGTATCATAGCAAATTCTGTAGAGACATAGTCAGCAATTGGATGGACGTGTTGTACCAGTGCCTTACTTTGAAATACTGAGGCCACAAACATTGGCATCTCAAATGATTGGAAAACCCGCAGCTGTGGGGTTTTCTCAAGTCATCTTATGCTGCAAGAGTCCTAAGTGGGAGCTTCAAAAGTTAAATCGCTCAAATTCAGGGTGCCTCATGTTACATATATTACCACACCTGGCAGAACCTTATATCATAAAATTTAGTCTGGTGGTGTAAACCAAGAGAATAAAGACAGGCATTATCAGTCTATGTGACATTCTAATTAAATAACATTGAAGGAATAATTCAATACTAGTACAGGAGAGAGACAGATTGTAATAACAGTTATTTGTGGAACAGAGTTACTTCAAGGATCAAGATGTCAGAAGAAAGAGTAACATTGATAATTAAATTCATTCAACTGTAAAATATTTATTGTAATTGAACCATATTTTTATTTTATTTGATGTTGAGTTCTATTTGAGTTTTCACAGAATATCAAAAAAGAAATAAGATCATGTATATAACTAAAATTACCAATTGTATCCACAGTTTTGAGTAAATCATTTACGTTGGTTCAAGTTACTTTTTTGATAATTAGTTACCCCTGGATAAGCTATAGTCTTATGTTGGTCTGGGAGAGGAGGCATCATAGGTGATTGGGATTGCACATTACCATCTCACCTAGTAATCTATACAGCGTGACTTTAACCTTTGACCTCGATACACCATTACTCTTTTCAGAGAATGGGGTATTTCTTTTAAGACTAGTCTCTTATCTGGCACTATCCTGGTATCATCTGATACACCTAATTGTCCACTATCTTACACACTAAATAACCTCTTGTCACACACTTCCAGCTTCTACTGCATCTCACACACAAAAGCCTGGAAATGTTTAAAAAGTTTGAGTTTTCATAAAGTCTGGATTTTCGGGTGGTCCGGATGTGGCATCCTGACTTTTACTATATATATATATATATATATATATATATATATATATATATATATATATATATATATATATATATATATTATATATATATATATATATATATATATATATATATAATTTTCCTTGAATTATAAATCAACATGATAAATGTGCCAAGTAATTCATCACCCTTCACGTTCAAGGTCTGGGAAGGTTAAGGCAGCCGCCGTGATGCTGACGACATCAACCCTGGTGTGTCAATGGTCGAGAAAATATGGGCCTATCACCATATTCCCAATATGCCTCAATCGACGTGTAACAGGACCCTTTCATGCCGAAGGAGCATAGCTTCCAGAACAAGGACTGCCTAGGAGCTTTCCTCATTACGTGCCCTGTTCATCGCCAGCGGCTTCTTCCCATCTCTTGTTCCATCGGCACTTTTCTGGTTCTTGTCATCAGTTTCACATTGGTGATCTTGTCATCAGTTTCACATTGGTGATCTTGTCATCAGTTCCACATTGGTGATCTTCTCATCAGTTCCACATTGGTGATCTTCTGATCAGTTTCACATTGGTGATTTTGTCATCAGTTTCACATTGATTAATCTTATCACCAGTTCCACATTGGTGAGCTTCTCATCAGTTTCACATTGGTGATCTTAAGGTACAATTTCAATCATTTTATTCTGCGCAAGCACCCATGTGTGATTTTTTTTATCTTGATGTTCTCCACATTTCAGAGCCATGCAGTATTGACTTAACTTTTGAATTGTAGATTCGGATTTTTTTTCCGTTGATCTCCAAGTATTCTCAATCCAAGGAAAGCTCCTTTAGCCGTCTGTATTCTTATTTTGATTTCATTGTCTGTCCCTCTCACGTTGTCCATGTTGCTGCCTACTTATGGTTGTCTTCTTTTTTTTTAAAGACAAATACAATATCATTGTTACATGGTACTAATATTGATGATTTCAACTGCTCTTTTTACTGTGGAGAGATCGAGTAAAGAAAGATCAGACATGAAGAAATTAAGATAAGAAGTCTTCAGAACAAGAAATCACGTAACATGCCACGAACAATCACGCAGACGACCAATGGCGTCTACGAACATAATCATTCTAATAACTCAAAAAACAAGACATTCTTTTTTTTTCTCTCAAATTATAATCCAACATTTTTAATGTGCCAGTTAATCAGGAGTAAAATGATGCAGAAATGTTGTATGAAAAGAAATGATAAAGAATTAGACATAATTAGTCCGAGAAAGTAACGGATGTTGAGTGAAGAGAAAGTAGTAGGTAGTGTGGAATGATTAATGGGAGATTAATGCGTGGCGTGGAATGAGTGACGAGAAATTAATGAATGGCGTGGAATGATTCATGAGAAATTAATGAGTGGCGCGGAATGAGTGACGAGAGATTAATGAGTGGTGTAGAATGATTCATGAGTAATTACTGAGTGGCGTGGAATGAATGACGAGAAATTAATGAGTGATGTGGAATGAGTGGTGTGGAATGAGTGTCGAGAAATTAATGAGTGGTGTGGACTAATTAATGATAAATTAATGAGTAGCGTGGAATGAGTGATGAGAAATGAATGAGTGGTGAGGAATGTTGAATGATATGAAAAACATTTTTTTGCTGAGGAATGTTGAATGATGAAAAAGTAATGAACGGCGGTGAAGGCATGAGCGAACAATAATAAGTGAATACTCGTGAAGTAATGGATAATAAAAACGAAAAGATTAAATATTATGCGGTTATTAAAATAATGAAAAATGTATGAATACCTTGATGGAGCAATGATCGTTAATAAAATTTTCATACAACACTGGAATTATTACAATAGTTACTGATAATGAGTGGATGAACATACACATTTTTACAGTCTTATGACATATTGCACAATGCTTCATGACAATGAGATGAACTCAGAATATTACATTTTCTGTAAAACTCTACAGCCACGCCCATCGATTTTAGTGAAATTAAGTAACATGTAGCAGGTAGGAATCATAGATTTTCCATGCATAATTTAAAACTCTGGGAAGTGTCTTTCCCAGTTCTCTATCTCTCTCACTCCCTCTCACTTTTTTCACATCAGTTTTTTTTTTTTAATTTCAAAATTATCATAATGTTCTTTAAGAATCTATTTTTAGAAAAGGTTAAAATCAATCCAGAATACATGTACAATACTGCTTACTGATATTCAAAATTGCACAAGAGGTGTAGGTAATAGGTATTAAACAACGAAGCCGAACACTTTGTTTCATTATAACTTCTTATTTTAGTGGACCAACTGTGATCAAGTTTAATTATTCTGGTGTTTTAATATGCCTGGTCTTGCTGACGAAGACTTGTACCGAAGCTTTCATCATTGTTTAATTTGCGAGAGTTCTGGGTAATCTTTGAATATTGTGACTGTTTCGTGTACTGCCATGTGCTGAGAGATAGACGTACCAAAAAGTAGATCGTTGAAGATTCTCTTTTTTTTTTTAAACGTACCCCCCTCCGCTATTACTCGAGGCGAAATCTTCGGTTAGTATATCAAACCTGAGACTGATTTTACGTGAGTATCATATTTTCCCTGTACGCTGACAGGTGTCCTCTCGCCATTCAGGCAGATACTCTCCGTCTTCCTTAATTTCTGCAGCATTTTTACAATTCTGTGTAAATTATAGTCTACTATGTATCTTGATGCTTGGGGCTGGTAACCTCATTATCCTATATATAAAATCTCAGCTTTTTCTGTCAGTGCGTAACGCTAAGGGATGCAACTTTGGTTGAAAGTTAGACATTAATTGTATAGTTTCCCTTATATGTACTCTCCCGAAAATAGTAACACTTAACAAAGAAGAATGCGCAAATGACGGTGTGCACAAAAATATATTTATAGAATGTGTGATCACGTATACACACATTGGGATCCTCGCTGCTGCTACGTAGTTCATGTACTGTGGTGATGCACAGTGGGTTTTTTTTAATACTTTAGAATAAGCAAAATTGCCGTTAGGTATTGGTGCTTTTGAATTTAATTCCCGTCTTATGGCGGGCTTTTACACTAGTGTAAAATAAGTTACTACATGAACCACAGCCACACGAGTTTCTTACAAGTAGGCCACCTGTGATGGTTGATACATTCTCCGTAAGGAGCGACAAAATCAGGAATGAAGTCTCTCGGGAGATAAAGAAAGAATGGGGCTCCTGCTCCCAAAAGCGTGTCGTATGTGGCGACTGGTAACAGGTTGTTGTGTGGTGTTGCCAACCTCATCATGAAAAACACACTGCTACGGAAGCCACTGCCGCAAAAGCGCATGAATACTGTATGCAAGCGCCTTGCTAGGAGATGCAATGTTCATCTTCATCAATACCTTTTCTGTTCCCTATGGCGCATGAAGGCCGTCAAGAAAAATATGCCAACACTTTTGTCTATAGTTGACTATTCTATACAGGTATACCTCGCTTTATTGCGCTTGCTTTATTGCGCTTCGCAGATATTGCCTTTTCCTTTTTTAATTATTCATGTTTATTTATTAGAACGTGCCTTCTTCTTCGGATAGATTTTGGCTCTCTACCAGCAAAACGATAACGATTCTCTGAAGGCTCAGATGATGATGATTAGCTTTTTTTTTTAATAGCAATAAATTACCTTTAATTTTACAGTACATTGTTTTTTTAGACCTAGCGCTATTGCGCACTTTATAGACATAATGTAAACATGATTTTAGACTTTTATATGCACTGGGAAGCCAAAAAAAAATGGGTGTGACCCGCTTTATTGCGGTGGTCTGGAACCGAACCCGCAATATCTCCGAGGTATGCCTGTATTGCTGTTGGTGTATTTTTGTGGCTTAAAAGTTTCTGTAGGGTGACCTATACTGTCCCATGCCCAACCCATCTCAGTCGCCTTTTATAACTGGCCTGGAAGGTTTCAATGTTACTGTTTTTAATCACTCCTTTACAACCCGGTAACACACGCGGGCGAAATGAAGTGGTGGCTCCAAGGAAAATTGTTACATTTCCTTGTTATATTTTATCTTTGTATAGAAAAACACTAATAAAGATTCCAACATATCATTTATCTTATCTACATTTCACAATAATTATCTTCTATTCGATTATTTTAATATGAAAAATAAGATACGATGAGAAATGTAGGATTCTACAGTCTTATATGAGTTGTACTCACACGTTCACAATACATAGATACAGTAATGAGATTAATTTATTACAATTCTGGTGCAGTTCTACCACCCACGTAAATTGTATTGCTGATACTGTGTACAGCATTCTGAAATATGCCGACGTTATAAGACATTAATGATAACATATTGTGATGATAACACGATGTTTTAATCAATGACACGAGTCCTATCAGAAAAATTAGTTGCTTGTATAGATAATGTTAGTTGGACAAATCTGAGATCCAGTGCAAGCACTTTAAGTCAAGCACAAAGGTTGCTTTGTACAGATGCTTCCACTAAGAAAAAAAAAAAGTTAATAGAATCACAAGGCGGTTCTCGTTCTGAAATCCCCAGTGTAGGTAAACTGAGACCCAAAAGCACGGGTAGAGAACTCCGACAAACTAAATTGCAACAGAATGAACCACAGCAAGTATATGTGAATTTTGCATTAAAATTTCTCTTTTTCTCAATTTAACAACTTTGTTTCATTATTAGCGTTTGAAGCAGTTGTAACTGAATACGTGGTCAAAATATGATGTTTTGAATAAACTTTTTTTTTTAAAAATTTTCGAGTGCGCAATCTAATGTCTCAATTGTTGCATGGCGTGGCATTATTTTCTCATTCTGCATATTTGTGGCTATTCTGTAACGTAGGTTGTCTATTTGTAGACTACAATCCCCAAAATATCGCTCAATTTGACTATTCTTAGTAGTGAAATAAATTTTTTTAAACGTAAAATAATGAATGACTCATCTAATTAAGAAAAAAACAAAACATGACATTGTCAGGATCGACAGCGTTGTGCAGTTACTCTGGTATCTACGATTTAAAATAAATATAAAAGGTAAAAGTTAGTACCAAATCACATACTGCCGTAGGTAGTGAAGTGTTAGATACTACACTATACTAAGTCCAGCATCGAAAGGTGGGGGGGGGGGGGGGGGAACATTTCCCTACCTCGCTGCCTTTTTCTTTCTCTAACTCAAGAACAAAGTCAGGTACCCATTTACACAGCTTGGTAAACTGGAGCGTGTCGACATCATGAATCTAACCCGGCACCTTTGTCGCGAGAGACCAACGCTCTAACCATTAAATCAATTGGACGCTGGGTCTCTATGATAGATTAAATTAAAATGTCTGTAGTTGAATCTTTGCAAAGACATCAATAACATAATGAATAGAAAAATACTCTAGACTTAAAGGTCTTTTATATTTGGACATGTGCCCTAATATAACCGACTAGGTTGAACGGGACGTGCCTCGCCAAACTAAGGCGAAATTTAAAAAAAAATGAATAAAGCCAGAACAGCACTCACTAGTCTAAGTACCAGCTTGAAATCTTCCCAGTTCAGTTCAATAATCTCCGTATAGTTTCCCGGGGGAGGGGGGATTCTTTTCGAGGACTACAAATATAGAAAAAAAAAATATAGACTACTGCTCCATGAGGCATGGTGGGCCACTAATATAAGACTGTGCATGGGGCTTCCAAACTCCTCATTTAAAATCAATTGCTACAGAAACCACAGGTAGCAAAAGCACATGCAAACTTTGATGTCGGCATCCTGCAAGAGGACCTTTTGCCGTGGCTGCTACAAAAGGATTTAAAAACTGAGAAGAAGAAGACAGTACAACAACCGAATTAAAAATACTCGAGAGTTGGGTTCTTTCTGTGGTTCTGTGCGGTTTGTGCTTCTGTGCGGTTTGTGCTTCTATGCGGTTTATGCGTCTGTACGGTTTGTGCTTCTGTACGGTTTGTGCTTCTGTGCCTTTGTACGGTTTGTGCTTCTGTGCGGTTTGAAATGTTGAAGGAAAACATAAAAGGAAATGTCCAAATCTTTCCTCACAACATGTCTAAATAAATTCTTCGAATGTTTTGGTCAAAATACCATTAGGTATCGACACGATCCAGTCTACTCAGCTGTAAATGGGTACCTGACTTAGCTCTTGATTTAGGGAAGGAAAAGGCAGCGCAGAAGATAACTGCTCACCCCATATCTCGATGCTGAACATAGTGTAATTAAGTCTCGAATACTTCACTCCCCTAAGGCAGTATCATTTACCTTTTTACAATCAGCAATCAAGAACTGCTTACTTGGAGCAACCAAGAACTGCTTATTTGGAGCAATCAAGAAAATATGTACGCCATCATAGCGGATAGACGCTGGAATTTGGGGGGTGGGGGTTGGGGGTTGATGTCCTCAGAAGATACCCTGACACCATCACAAGAGCTGCTATGACATAGACCCCAGAAGGAAGACGAAAGAAAGGCCGACCAAAAACAAAAAATAGCTGAGATGCATACCAAGAACCCCAGTTGGGGCATCCTTGAAGGATGGCCCCCGGCTGAGCGAAGTGGAAAGAGCTTGTTGTTGCTTTGCAAGGCGCCACTAGGCGGGTAAGTTTCCAAGAAGAAGAACGGGTTGAATCTTACCTTTGTCAGGAAAAGACAACTCCCAATTTTTCAGAGCTCGTTATGCTTTCTCTCCCCCTTTCTGATATCTGCAGTTTCTGCTGAGAAATTCCATATAACCTAGTTTACTGTAATGGTCTGTTGGCCATCACTCTCTTGATCCATCTTCCCCTGAGTCTCCGATTCATAATTGTTTCCATTGTGTGGTTTTTCGTTCTAGTTATTGGTTGGATTCATTATCACAAAGAGTCTAAATTAATTTATTTTCTGTTGCTCAAAATATTTCTGTGACCGCTGCTCTTTGAACCATCTTCTTGATCTGTTTGTTGCTACCAGCTTTTTCTGTTTCTTTTTTTTTTTCCTCGTTAGAAATTTCATTTCATAACGTTTGGTGCTTTGATGACATTAATAACTGAATATGAAACAACGTTACAAGGCAGCCCTTGTTCTAAGTCCCCGGGGTACAAGAAAAATTGCGAGACAGAAAGACGTACAGAGAATGGGATTAAGAAGATGAAAAGCAGTCACACAGCAGATAGTGCCGTTGGGGAGATAAGTGTTTGAGACTTCACCTATACTACGTCTCAGTTTTGTGAGCTGCTGTGACCAGTACCGTTCTTCGTAACTTTGCAGAAAGAAAACAGAGAGACTGTGCGGTCTTAAACTTGGAATGGCTTAAGTAAGACAATGACAAATATTGGGATGAATGTTAGGTTGATACTCTTGTAATGTTGGTTTGTGCCCTATTTACTGAACACTAAATTTGCCACCTTTGCTCTTCAATATGCTTGTACACAAATCAAATCAATGAAATGACCCGGACCTCAAATTTAATCTAACATTGCACACACACACAAATTGGTGCTTCCGTAGAATAGGATTGATATAGTACGAGGAGATCACCAATGTGGAACTGGTGGCAAGACGCAGACAAGACAAGTGACAGTGGAACAAGAGATAAGTAGGAGACGCTGGTAGCAAGACGCAGACAAGACAAGTGTCAGTGGAACAAGAGATAAGTAGAAGACGCTGGTAGCAAGACGCAGACAAGACAAGTGTCAGTGGAACAAGAGATAAGTAGAAGACGCTGGTAGCAAGACGCAGACAAGACAAGTGTCAGTGGAACAAGAGATAAGTAGAAGACGCTGGTAGCAAGACGCAGACAAGACAAGTGTCAGTGGAACAAGAGATAAGTAGAAGACGCTGGTAGCAAGACGCAGACAAGACAAGTGTCAGTGGAACAAGAGATAAGTAGGAGACGCTGGTAGCAAGACGCAGACAAGACAAGTGTCAGTGGAACAAGAGATAAGTAGAAGACGCTGGTAGCAAGACGCAGACAAGACAAGTGTCAGTGGAACAAGAGATAAGTAGGAGACGCTGGTAGCAAGACGCAGACAAGGACAAGTGTCAGTGGAACAAGAGATAAGTAGAAGACGCTGGTAGCAAGACGCAGACAAGACAAGTGTCAGTGGAACAAGAGATAAGTAGAAGACGCTGGTAGCAAGACGCAGACAAGACAAGTGTCAATGGAGCAAGACATAAGTAGGAGACGCTGGTAGCAAGACGCAGACAAGACAAGTGTCAATGGAGCAAGACATAAGTAGGAGACGCTGGTAGCAAGACGCAGACAAGACACGTGACAGTGGAGCAAGAGATAAGTAGGAGACGCTGGTAGCAAGACGCAGACAAGGCAAGTGTCAATGGAGCAAGACATAAGTAGGAGACGCTGGTAGCAAGACGCAGACAAGGCAAGTGTCAATGGAGCAAGACATAAGTAGGAGACGCTGGTAGCAAGACGCAGACAAGACAAGTGTCAATGGAGCAAGAGATAAGTAGAAGACGGTGGCCATAGACTAGGTAACTAAATGAGGAAATGTGGTGATACCATTATTCGGATCTCCATGCTCTCGAACCCCCAGAATGGATATGTAGTGGAAAAAAAAAAAAAAAACAAGAACAAAAAAGAATACACATAAAGAAAAAAATAAAGACAAAAATGAAAAGGTTGAAGAAGATATGGAAAGACCTTGAGTATGTGGTATTGGGCAGGATAACTGGGCATACGTTTGTTGAAAGCCTATGCTCCTTGTGGGTCAGAAGGATCATAATAATGTTTGTGATAGTGGTGATGATGATGACGATTATTTGCGTATGAAGACAAATTCCTAACAACTTATACTGTATATACAAATAGAAGATAAATAAATAATAGCATATTAGTACCCGAATAATCACTCTTTTAAAACGTAGGTCTGTAAATGTATTTAATTATACACAACATTAAAATGTCGAAGGGTCAATAATTACATACTTAAGAAAATTAAATCACACAATCACAAAAATGGGTCACAACTGGGCTTACATATTCCTGGATGACTGACACACTTAAATACTCGCTAATGGAAACACCAGAAAAATTAATCCAACCGCAGTAGCACAAAAAATGTACATTTATTGCCCTCTGACAGATATCTGGGTCATGTGTTTTAGTAAGTACAATTACTGCTTCATTGCTTTAGCCTTTAGCAGCACGTGAATTAAAAATACCTCTTTCTAGACCGTCTGCTCCAGTTACTGTTAGCCTTGTTCTGATTTCCCCACCTCCTGAGATATTCTTCCGTTTTTTGTTCTTCTTTTTTTAAACTTGGGGCTCTAGCACGACACACCTGTGTTAATATCTTTCTTAATATATCACACCCACCTTTATTAAAGTTCCTGTCCTTTTTACTCGCGCCTGCGTGATGTTAGATCCCGAAGTTCCGCTTCGGCGTATCATGCCATATCATTTTTGTCCTTCTATTTTGTCCCGATGCATGAGGCAGGCAACTTCATCATGTAAAATGAAGTGCAACATAAACCGTTGTTGCAGGAGCTTGCAAATACTTTCTGCAGTATTCCTTAGAGACCCAGCTGCAGCGGGTCCTTTTTACCCTCGCTTGTATTTTGTTAGATCCCAACGTTCAGCTTTGGCGTTTCATGTCATATCATTTTTTTGTCCTATTTCGTCCAGAAGCATGGGTCTGGCAACTTTATCCTGTAAAACCAAGTGCCGCAGAAACTGTTGCTGCGAGAGCATGCGAATGCTTGGTGCTGTCTTCCTGTAGAGTACCAGCTGCAATGTCGGCTCTATGCTCCGTAATGGGCGCAAAGGCAAATACTGATGATCATCTCACCCCAAGAACCCATGGGCGTACCATTAATTGTCAAGTCATATGGGGATTAAATGACTGAATATTCTCCCAGAGCTATAATTGACTTGAGAAAACAAGCAAGAATAGAAACTTTTCTTCAATCCATTGCCTCCGAAATCGTTGAAATTCAGGAGTGTAATAACTCTTGGTGCTGAAAACTCTGGTAAAGTCAATTATCGATACAACGTGTATGTTAAACTGGCACCACTCTATTGTCAGTGGTGGTCAAATTCAGGCCAATCTCTCGTGAAATTGGCAGGGGTTTTATGACCCCTGATGGTGACCCTTTCATTGCTGGAGAGCTTGCAGGACTGGGTGTATTGGACCTTGAGTGTCCCCCGTCGGGTGACGATGGGATCTCCGGGCTGACGGGGTTAGGAGCGTATGGGTGATATCTGCTTAGGGGGGATCTTGTCTGGAACATTTGTGTTAGCGAAGCTGCATGCCGGGGTATGAATGCTAGGTGCTGGGAGAGGGGAAGTGTAGATGCGGCGATTGCCCTAGCCACAGCTGCTGGGTGTGAAGATTGTAGGTAATGAGGGACGTGAGGGTTAGAGAGGGAAGACAGAAAAGATGAAGCTGAAGAGGCAGCCGATGATCCTGTTGGAGACCTGTGAGGCGGGGACGATGAGGACGGGATAGTCGCTACGGGTGAAGCGTATGATGATAACGTCGACGGAGGTACGTGAGATAAAATATGTGGGTGAGAGGTTACAGTGTTGATGTATAATGACGTCATCGGGTGGTGAAAGGCTGATGCATTAGCTCCGAACATATTTGAATGACACACTGGAAATAATGTATGAGCTATTGGTGACCTTTGACATACAGTCACATTCGGGGGACTTCGGGAATCCTTACATAACAACTTCTGCTCTTGAAGAAATCTGTTCTCCTTTTCAAACAGGTCCCTTTTCTCCGACTCCATCCTTAATAAATGATGAAAGTGAGACTGCTGTTTCAGCTGCTCTTCGTGCCGAGAAAAAGGTCTGTCTCGAATGTAATGTTGCTGGTGATGTCTTAGTGAATTATGGCTGTTGCGAGAAGTATCTAAAGTTAGACTACTATGGAGTCTTGACGAAGAATCCGATTCGGAATCGGCGCTGTAGCCATCAGGAGAGTATAATGCCCTAACATTAGGAACAGAAGTCTTGGGTGAGCTATGATGAGGAATCGTATCGTTCCTCGGTATATGTCTTTCTTGATGCTGACTTTCCAGATCGATACTATTTTCATGGCGCCGGACATAGGGAGAATTCACGTATTCAAATCTGTGAACCTTACTTCTGTCGTGCGATTCTTCGCCCCTGTCATGAGTACTGCTTGCGATCACATGAGCTTTGTGGTCGAGGGTGGGGGATCACAAATCAGATGGTGAGCTGGTCTATTTAGCGAACTGGGCCTCGTCACTTTGGCAACCAGACTCTCAGCACTGTGTTTGAGAACTGGTTTCTTTGGCATCACTACGAAGGAATCCTCATTTTTTATGTCTGTTTCACAATTGTGAAGGATCTTTAAGGTAATAATTTCGTCGTTTTTATCACATTCGCTTTGCTTAACTTGCGCTGAGGTGTCAAAGGTGATACCAATTACATCATCCCGTCCGCCTGAGTCACTCGGAAGGACACCTTTATTAGTCTTCTCTTGCATGTCAAGACAAACGGTGTCTGTGGAGATAAAGGTACAACAATTCGACGTATGTCAGTTTAAAAAAAAGAACACAAATAAACAAACAAACAACACGAAATGACACTAAATTGTTCACTGAAATTATCTCTGGGACTGGTCTCCCGCCTTTTCGGCAGTCTACCCAGTTCAAACTAATTCTCCATAAAATTTTGGGTATTTAAGGCATCTTTAATTTGTATTACCAGTTAAAACTACATTAAGGTCACCAAGAGCTGACGCTCAGTGACACGCTCAGTGACAGTGTATCAAAGTGAAGTCAAAAACGCATTTAAATACCCTGACACTATCACCAGAACAGCCATAATATGGACTCCAAAAGAAAAGCGAAGGCAAGGACGACCAAAAGCCAAGCAAAGGAAGGACGGCCAAAAGCCAAGCGAAGGCAAGGACGGCCAAAAGCAGGGCGAAGTCAAGGACGGCCAAAAGCCAAGCGAAGGCAAGGACGGCCAAAAGCCAAGCGAAGGCAAGGACGGCCAAAATCCAAGCGAAGCCAAGGACGACCAAAAGCCAAACGAAGGCAAGGACGGCCAAAAGGCAAAGACGGCCAAAATCCAAGCGAAGGCAAGGACGGGCAAAATCCAAGCGAAGGCAAGGACGGCCAAAATCCAAGCGAAGGCAAGGACGGCCAAAAGCCAAGCGAAGGCAAGGACGGCCAAAAGCCAAGCGAAGGAAAGGACGGCCAAAAGCCAAGCGAAGGCAAGGACGGCCAAAAGCCAAGCGAAGCCAAGGACGGCCAAAAGCCAAGCGAAGGCAAGGACGGCCAAAATCCAAGCGAAGGCAAGGACGGCCAAAAGCCAAGCGAAGGCAAGGACGGCCAAAAGCCACCTGGTGGAGACAGAGATTCTAAGCATGCACAGAGCTCGGTCCCCACACGAAGGATGACTCTTGACTGAGCAAAGTGGAGACAGTTTGTTGCTGCCCCTCAAGACGCCACCAGGCGTGATGGCCACTGATTGTTTTGTCAGTCAGCAGCCAAGGACCAAAGAAGAATGTATGTTTAATTATTGTCGTGTATTTTATTTATTGGGCGCCAGATTACTAAGCGGTTAAAGCGTTGTCCTTTCGAGGCAAAATTACCGGGTTTTAGGATCGTAACCTGGCATTGTCACGCTTCAGTCCATTTAGCTGTAATTGGGTCACTGTCTGTGCTCATGAGTTAGGGAAGGAAAAGACAGCAAGAAAAGGAGCTTTTTCCCCCACCTCATAAAAAACTGGACATAGTGTGGTGAAGTCTCTAACATTTCAATCTCCTATGGCAGTTTCTGCTGTGTGGGCTATCTTTTTTTAAAATTTTGTACAGCAAAGTAATGTAACACATTAAAAGTGCAATGTGATGTAGCCCAATAAACGAGAAAAATACAGTAGTACTTAGGGGAGAAGAATTAAGTGTCACATTAAAGGAGAATAATGCAGTAGTACTTTAAAGGGGGGAAAATTAAGTGTAACATTAAAGGAGACAAAAGAAGTAGTACTTAGAGGGAGAAGAATTAAGTGTCACATTAAAGGAGAAAGATGCAGTAGTACTTAGAGGGGAAAAAAATTAAGTGTAACATTAAAGGAGAAAGATGCAGTAGTACTTAGAGGGAGACGAACTAAGTGTCACATTAAAAGGAGAAAAATGAGTAGTACTTAGAGGGAGAAGAATTAAGTGTCACATTAAAGGAGAAAAATTCAGTAGAGGGAAAAGAATTGAGTGAAACATTAAAGAAGAAAAATGAAGTAGTTCTTAGAGGGAAAAGAATTAAGTGTAACATTAAAAGAGACGAAAGAAGTAGTACTTAAAGGGAGAAGAATTAAGTTTAACATTAAAGGAGAAAAATGCAGTAGTACTTAGAGGGAGAAGAATTAAGTGTCACATTAAAGGAGAAATATGCAGTAGTACTTAGAGGGAGAAAAATTAAGTGTAACATTAAAGGAGAAAGGTGCAGTAGCACTTAGAGGGAGATGAACTAAGTGTCACATTAAAGGAGAAAAATGAGTAGTACTTAGAGGGAGAGGAATTAAGTGTCACATTAAAGGAGAAAAATGCAGTAGTACTTAGAGGGAGAAGAATTAAGTGTCACATTAAAGGAGAAAAATGCAGTAGAGGGAGAAGAACTAAGTGTCACAATAAAGGAGAAAAATGAAGTAGTACTTAGAGGGAGACGAACTAAGTGTCACATTAAAGGAGAAAAATGAGTAGCCCTTAGAGGGAGAAGAATTAAGTGTAACATTAAAGGAGAAAAATGCAGTAGTAATTAGAGGAAGACGAACTAAGTGTATCATTAAAGGAGAAAAATACAGTAATACTTAGAGGGAGAAGAAATAAGTGTCACATTAAAGAAGAAAAATGCAGTAGTACTTAGAGGGAGAATAATTAAGTGTCACATTAAAGGAGAAAAATGAAGTAGTACTTAGAGGGAAAAGAATTAAGTGTAACATTAAAAGAGAAAAATGCAGTAGAACTTAGCGGGAGAAGAATTAAGTGTCACATTTAAGGAGAAAAATGAAGCAGAGGGAGAAGAATTGAGTGTCACATAAAGGACAAAAATGCAGTAGCATAAAAAAGTTGGAAACATGAAATAAGAGATGAAGAAGAAAATTAAACAGAGCGAAAAATGTGACACATGAAGTAGCACATTGAAAGAGAAAAATGAAGTAGCACGGTAAAGAAGAAAAATGAAGTAATACGGTAAAAAGAGACAAATGAAGCAGTAGGTTAGAGAAAGAAAATGAAATAGTACGTAAAATGAGAAAAAATACAGTAGCACACTGAAAGAGAAAAAAATGAAGGTGCACGACGAAGGGGAAAAATGAAGTAGCATGGAAAAAACTGAAAAAAATGAAGTAGCGATGGTCCACACGGCGCCACCTCAGATTGGCGAAAAGAAGCTCTCACACCAAGCAGAAGAGAAAAGAACTCGTCGAAAGAAACACCAGACAAAAAGACAGCTGAGGGTCATCACCTCAGGGAGGCATTCCCATAGTCAGTTATGATTAAAAGGGACTACTATTAATACTACCTCCCCTTCCTCCCTTATATATATATAAATAAAAAAGTATCCGGGATAAACATAAATAAGTGCAAGAAACAAATGCAGTGATCGGAATAGCATATGGCAACAACCCACTTCTCTCCACGAACGTTTGTTTAGAGATGTCAGGGACCTTGAATTGACTACTGACTTTATCAGAGTCATTAATGTAGAAGTCTGAGGGCAAACAAAGAAGGATTGTAAACCTGAAATTATGTTCATTGGACAACCGTGTTTGTTTTAGTATTATAAATTTTTTTTAAAATTTAAAATTGTTTGCTCAGTTCAATTTTCTATAAGCGTTGATACGGAGAAAGGCGAACGAAGAAGGAGAAGAAGAAGAAATGGAGTTAAATGATTAAGTGCAATGAGGCAACAACAACAAAAAATACATGGTGTAAATAAACAGAACAACATAATAAGTGAGGTACGAAAATTATAAATAAATTATACCATTAGAAGAAGTTTCCTCTTTCATTCCGCGCTCCACATTCTCATCGTCAACGTCGCTGTGTTCACCGCTGACAGAATGGTGATCGTCATCGTCGACACATATCTCCACGTTATCTTCTTCATCTTCCTCGTCACTGTTTGACGACATGTGCCCGTCATTTGAGAGGGATGAAGTGGACGTGTCCATTATAACCACTGCTTGTTTTTTTCTGTTGGAACACAAACATAAAAAAAGGTGAGCTTAAAATTCAGATATAAACAGGCTTTAAAAAAAGAAAAAACAAGTGGGGAGCAAGGGGGGGGGGGGGATTTACGTGCATTAATTCATTCTTTTACCATTCACGTCCGATTGACAGAGTGGTTAAAACGCTGGTCTCTCATGGCATAGGTGCCGGGTTCAAATCGACATGCGCCAGTTTACTCAGCTGTAAATGGGTACCTGACTCTGCTCTGTAAGTTAGGGAAGGAAAAGGTAGCGAGGAAGGGAACTGGTCAGCCCACCTCTCGATGCTAGACCTAGTATGGTGAAGTCTCTAACACTTCACTCCTCTACGAGAGTACCTACTATGGGACTATCTTTTTTTACCATTCATTACTCAGATCCCCATCAAGCAAAGGCCTCTAGCTAACGTATGCGAAATTCTCCTATCATCACCTCAAGGTCTTTCAGTGTCTATCCTCATCTTTTTCATTTCTCTCTCGAGCTCTCTTCTCCATGTGCTTTTCGGTCTAATTCTGATTCTCTTATCCTACAACAAGACTGCCTGTAATGGCAGGTCTCCTCAATGTGTGTCACAACCATCTCCAGCGTTTTCTTCTCATCTCTTGTTCCACTGGCATATGTCTGGATCTTGTCATTAGTTCCACATGTTTGACCTTGTCATGCCTTTTCAATCCTTCTATTCTATTATAAAAGTCTCCGTGGGTGTTGTTGTTTATTGTTCTCCATGTTTCAGAGCTATACAATAGGGCTGGCTGGACAACAAATTGTAAACAAAAGGAAAGAAATATGTTGACGTCAACATTTAAAAGTAAAGACATTTTTAACATCCCCTTGTTCACTTCTAAGCGTAACACAGACCAAGCGTAGACAACCCACGACTTATCATGGCTCCGCTGACTTTGTAATGTTGTCTTGGTACCGGCCAGACATAATTAATTGTGAGATGGAAGGTCTGAGTTTGTCGCGGTGTTCTCTGCCGGTTTTCTTACAGCTGGTAGTGGATGGTTACTATTTTCGAAGTTTACGATAAAGCAGCGTTTCTTATACTGTGGTCCACGGACCCCATTTGGGGCGGGGTAAGGGGGTTCCATGAACGGGTTCAAGGGGCTCCGTATACACAACCTAAATCAAAACTGCAAGTTTTTAAAATGCTTTTATGTATATATTTTTGTCTCCAAGAACGGGTCCATAGGCTTCATCGAACAATCACAGGTGTCTGTAGCCTTCAACGGACAATCAAAGGAGCCCATACCCTTCACTGGACAATCAGAGAGGTCTTTAACCTTCATCGGACAATCAAGGGGAGGGGGGGGGGAGGTCAATAGTCTTCACTGAACAATCAACGGGGCCATAGTCCTCACTGAACAATCAACGGGGCCATAGTCCTCACTGAACAATCAAGGGGTCCATAGTCCTCACTGAACAATCAAGGGGTCCATAGTCCTCACTGAACAATCAAGGGGACCATAGTCCTCACTGAACAATCAAGGGGGCCATAGTCCTCACTGAACAATCAAGGGGACCATAGTCCTCACTGAACAATCAAGGGGTCCATAGTCCTCGCTGAACAATCAACGGGGCCATAGTCCTCACTGAACAATCAAGGGGGCCATAGTCCTCACTGAACAATCAAGGGGTCCATAGTCTTCACTGAACAATCAAGGGGTCCATAGTCCTCGCTGAACAATTAAGGGGGCCATAGTCCTCACTGAACAATCAAGGGGCCATAGTCCTCACTGAACAATCAAGGGGGCCATAGTCTGCACTCAACAAACAAGGCGGCCCATAGTCCTCAACAATCAAGGGGTCCATAATCCTCACTGAACAATTAAGGGGTCCATAGTCCTCACTGAACAATCAAGGGGGCAATAGTCTGCACTGAACAATCAAGGGGTCCCTAGTCCTCACTGAATAATCAAGAAGGGGTCTATAGTCCTCACTGAAGAATCAAGGGGTCCATAATCCTCACTGAACAATCAAGGGGTCCATAGTCCTCACTGAACAATTAAGGAGGACCATAGTCTTCATCGAGCAATCAAATGGATCCTTAGCCTTCATCAGATAATCAAAAGGATCCATAACCATCATCAGACAATAAAAAGGGTCCATAACATACACTGGACAATCAAAGGCGTCCCTAGCTTTAATCGGACAATCAAAGGGGTCCATAGCAAAAAAAAAGGTTAAGAAACCCTGCGCTAAAATGTTTTCGTGTGCTCCTGTAGTGGTGGTTCGTGTGGGGTAACTTAAGTTACGTAATAAGATTATTAACCCTATGCATGATCTCACAATAAGGTTGTTAAGCCTACGCATGACCTCACATTAAGGCTGTTAAGCCTATGCATGACCTCACATTAAGGCTGTTAAGCCTATGTATTGCCTCACATTAAGTTTATTAACATTATATACAACTTCACAATAAGGCCGTTAACCACATGCACAATTTGACTGTTAAATTCAACTACAGCTTGACTGTTAACTTCATGAACAACTTCACTGTTAACTTCATGAAGAACTTGACTGTTAACGTCATGAACAACTTGACTGTTAACTTCATGCACAACATGACTGGGATGAAGAAGTCATGGAAAGATTTTGAGCTGATAGCACGGGACATACGTATTTGAAAATCTATGCTCCTGGGCAGTTATAAGGTGTATGATCTACTGAAACTGTTGGGTTTGAAAGGACAGCAAAGAACGAGGGCACTTAAGAGGCCCAGCAAAACTGCGGAAAAGGCATCTTGCTGGCTGTGGAACAACCGCAACGGGATATGGAACTCGGGTTTTAATTTGCTTTCAGCATAAGGGTTACTTTCACAATTGCCTCCAGCTGGCAGCAAACAGGAGTGAAGTCGAAAGCTGCAACCAAGGTGGAGTGGGTACAATTCTCTGCACTTGACAACAGGAGGCTGACACTTCGGAGTCATGACCCAAGTGGGCTAGCCCTCATTAGAGTGTAAAGAAGATTAAAGGGCCGAAACACTTGATTGATAGGGGGACTACTTCTGATGATCAGATTGCCTCCTGTTGTATCTCTCTGCACGGAGTTAACTATCACGAAAGAAGAATAAAATCCAGCTCCTTTTACGTGTGTTTTTTGGGTCTCCCATCCTGTGGATATCAGCTGCTGCCGTAGTGTTTCATGATTGCTGATTCAAAGTTAAAAATTACGCGTACTCGCATGTGCGATGGCGACTGAATTTTCAACACTACCCAAAAGAACAATGAAGAGTAAAGTACATAAACATACAGATGAAATCGAAAAGTATGCATGAATTAATTCAATAGAAAATTACGACACCGGCACAAAACAGCAATGGCATTAGATAATTTACAGAAAGATACACATTTATCAATACTTACAGCTTATTATTCCGACCACCACCATTTTCTCGGAAGCCCTTCGCAAAAGGGTTGTTGTCTATCTTCAGTCTTGTAATCTGCGGGGGGGAGTAACGTTCCAAATATAAATATGTGTATGGCTAAACTTGCTAATAAGAAGGTTATGAAAGTAAACAATCAATATCTTTTAGCTCTCCCCGCGGAGCATAGGCGACACCAGTGCCGTCTTAAGGCATGGGCACACTGGGCAGTGCCCAGGGGCCCCACGATTCTAGGAGCCCCATGCTGGGATGCTGCCATATTGTTCATAAGACATCATTTTTATTCCCGTGGGTGGGTAGGGCTGGTAGGGGCCCAGTGCATTGCTTTGCCCAGGGCCTACAATGCTGTTAAGACGGCCCTCGGCTACACAACATGTTGCTAAGCCCTCCTGTCCCGTGACATCCCTTCAAACTCTTTCCGGGTCTTGTTTGTCCATTTCATGTATGTTGCCAGTTCTATTATCCGTGGTGTGTGTGTGTGGTTTTCTTCTTTCTTAACTCTTTTCCTAACGGATGCTACGGCATGAATGGTAAACATCCATAGAGGCCTCGAATCTTCAGGAACTGGTGTGGATCTACTGCCCTAGTCATGCAGAGGTAAGCGGCAATGACAGAGCTGGCAGACTAGCTTCGAGAGAACTCATAATCGGGGACATTTGAAACAGGCAAGGGAGAGATACTAAGTACACTTAATGATCGCTTGTTAGAGAATGAAGCTGCAGAAACGGTTAAAACTGCTGGAATTTGGCATTAAATGTAAAACTGGCCGGGGAGGACGTATGAGAGGATGATTCCGTCGTGTATACTGTATACAAATAAATAAATAATACACAATGGTATGTTTCATGCATTCGAGAGAAATACAGAAGTAGAAGTCTGCGTCGTCCTTTGGTACACATCCGAGTTACATGGAGAGATCGTGTTAGACCTCTACGACGCACTATTTTGTGGTACCCATTTGGCAGAGAGGATAGTAGCGATTATCTCCCGTGGCTAGACGATGGTGTCGTTCGGAAGGTCATGAGTTTGATTCCCAGTAAGCCTATCAATTCTGTTTTTTTGTTGTTGTTGTCTAGTCTTCTACTTCTTTATGTCTCACGAGAGCCTGCAGCATATCTTTGTGTATTATTTATTTTTTTACTGTTTATAGGCCTCGGGTTTCCCATCCTTATTTGTTTATACTGTGTACAACCAGCGCACTGTAACAACGGACAGCATTCATATCATTCAACATTTGCTGAGGGAGACTGAGCACGTATGGGTTTGCCTGGAGTGCAGTGATGTCGATTTCGATCAACAATAACAATTAATAAGTCCATTTAATGAACCAGGCCAGGAGGAAGACAGCCGATAGGATAGTCTGGCGGTCTCTCTTCCAAACCTCTACACCTCACGGTAGAAGCGGAACGACTACGTAAGTAAGTCCATTTAATCTTGAGGTATGCATGCGAGTCATGGGCAATGACTAAATTAATTAAAATAAGTTTTATTTAGTTAAATTGCAAACGACATAAATAAGAGCCGCGGTAGCACAGTGCTTACACTGGCTTCCTAGCTCGGTGGTCCAGGGTTTGATCCCCAGTTGAGGTGGGATATTTTATACAGCAAACGGCTCCGGGGTCGACCCAGCCTAATGAATCTGGGGAACAGAGCAACTCTGGGAAGGTTAATACGGCCGGCGTGATGCTGACCACATCACCCCTAGTGTGCCGATGATCAAGAAAGTGTGGGCCTAACACCATATTCCCAATATGTATCAACGCTCCCCCTAAATAACAGTTAATTGCGTTTATTTTGACGTTTGTTTCATAAAATTAGTTGGATATGAGTAAAGAAATTTTAAAAATAGACAGTGACATTTCTTTCATATAAATTTGTTGTTGATATTTAACTGGGACTGCTGAGATTCTCGCTCTTTTGCAGCCAAAACCAAGTTGAAGACTCCTTGGTATTATCTACACTGTAGATCTAGGCTTTTCCTGTGGCTTTTCTGTCATTCCGAAACGTGTCGAGTTGAAGTCATAAGCTCCAATTTCTCCAGCTTGGCTTGCATGTAAAAGATAATCACATCGGGTCCCAAGCTAAGAGGAAGAAACGCGTGGTATACTGTGCATTCCCCGCCATCCAATGGGGCTCTCCATATAGGAAGAGCTGAAATACTGTGCTCTGGTTCTGGGCTCTCCCAAGAAAATGTAATATCTTGCACAACGCCACTTCTCAGCTCCCCCTGCTTATCATGGGCCCACAGTAAAGTCCTCCTGCATGCAGCCAACCAGGTAACAGCCAGAGATACGTCTGAGGCTCAAGAGACTCCTCCAAGCTTAATATACAATGCTGGGTTCTCAACATGTTTCACCACATTGGGAGTCCTTGAAAGTTTGTGGATGATTTCAAAGTCAATGAGAGTGTAATTGGCCTCATACACATAGGTTCACTTCCATATCTGTATATTATAGCACTGTGCTTATCTGGTGGTCATATAAGGATGCATATATAAATTAGCTGGACATGAGTGAAAACATGACAATTTAAAAATATCAAATGATTTCTGAAACATCCTGTATTTTGAATTAAAACTGAGAATCAGCAAATGTGATATACGATATTCTTATATATTCTTCATTTACTGTGCGGTGTAGAAACATGGACAATGAACAAGTGTCACAGGAGCAGTGACATACGGTTCGGCATGACGTAAAACAGAGAATAATGGGTTGGCTATGAGAAGGAAAGTAATACTCTCAAAGCTGGTTACGGGGGAAAATACTAAAATATAGAGTACAACGTCAGAGAACAACGATGACGACACAACACAGAACATCGAGATGCAACGAAGAAGGAAGAATTTAACCTACAGAGCTGAAAATTAAAATTCTAGTCCAGAGAATGACAAACGGTCGACGAGAAGATGGTATCTTCCAACAATAATAAAGGGGATTCTGAAAATTGAGTACCTAAGGGATGCGCCAGAGTATTCAGCAGGTCGACATAGTAGAAATCAAAAGCTATCTAAGTGATTGCGGTCGTCAGGGTCGAAGCCCTACTGGTCGAGGTTCAACAAAGAGAGAAAATTCAGAGAATGACATGCTAATCCTCTAAGGTTGGTAGAATTGATAGACTTCTATAATCATCTCTTCATAGGGAAGAAAGGGAGCTGTTAAGAGGTTCAGTTAAGAGAATTAATCGCGAGGTTAAAAGAGAAATTGATGCAGGATATTTCGTAAATCGGGTGGAATTGAAGGTTGAGGTCATAAGGCATCCTATAAACTATAAATTATTGTCTAGCCGATTGGTGTAGGCTGTTCACTGAAGTTGTCGTGCATACTTGTGTTAGGTACAAGCTTTTTTCCTTCGTTTATGTTTCTAGCGTAACACTAACATCTGAAGTAGTAAACTGAGGGGAACCAAAAAAGGAAGATAAGAGAAAAAAAAAGAAGTAACCGAAATGATATGGGGAGAAAGACTATGTCCAAGTTACTAAGGAAATCAATTAAATTATTTCAGACTATATTGGTGTAAGACTTATAATTATGATAGTTGAGACGGAGTTCAGGGTTCATTGATTTACATTAGTTCCAGTTATTGAATTGAGTGATTCCGTTACTATTTAATGGATTCCTTATGGATTGTTGCTTAATTCCAAGAAAGAATTATATAGGAGAAGATTGTCCGGTTAGCAATGAAGTTAACCTTAACGAAAAGAGATTGAAAAAGACACAATCGGAGAACATTTAAGATTAAAACTGAGACGTTGTTACGTTGTGGGGTTCTGCTATCGTCCATTAAGATATAAACCCACGTCATCGAAACAGGGGAATGCTCATCACTATACGATCAATAAAATAAAATAGAATACACTGAGGGGAATTGAACCAAAAAAAAAAAAATTAACATTCTCCTTGAACGGCCTACAAAACATAACGCGAAGTATACAAATAGAGATACAATCTCGAGCAAAGAAAAGAGTAAAACCCGCTGTGACACAAGCAAAGCAATGAGAAGAAAAAGAACTGAGGCCCTTGAGATGTGCATGTATAGAAGAATGGAGCACGTCTCATGGAAAGAGAAGAAAACAAATAAACAAATCCTAGAAAACCTAGGAATAAAAAGAAAATTAAAGAAAGAGATCAAAATTAGACAGCTAACATATTTAGCCATATAAAAAGACATAACACCGTACTGATGACCATTATAGTGGGCAGAGTTGAAGGCAAGCGTGCAAGAGGAAGACAGCGCTATACGTGGGAAGATAACATCAAGAGATGGACAGAAGAGAGTCTATCAGAGTGCACCACCAAGACAAAAGACAGACAATTTTGGAGAATTATTACAGCGACCTTCGTTTTGGAGATTGCAGGTGATAATGAGGATGATGATGTAAATGGGAAAAGAGAATCTATTAGAAATGGCCGTTAACGTAAAAAGAATAAACAAACAAACAATCAAACAAACAAACACATGGCATGGTTAAGTTACTGGTAAGGGGAGTGGGGAAGAACAAAAACAAAAAAAAATCAACAAAGTTATCTAATATACTAGAGTAAATTCCCGTCATGTGACGGGAATTAAATTTAAAAGCATTAATACTTAACGGCAATTTTATTTATTCAAATGCGGAAAAATAGTGTTAGGTGTGAATATCCGAGTGTTCATCAGAAGATAATAAGTAAATACATAAATAAAAGTAATTAACAGGTACTCGTTGGATATAACGGATGACACCTTTATTTTTTTCCGTTGTTTTCATGAGCCGCATAGTTCATAACATAACTCGGAACTTCAGGTACTATGTGAGTGGAACTATAATAGATTTTTAGCTCACCCAGAAGTTTTGTTATGATTTCTCTATTCAGATCTAAAGCTTCTTGGTGCACAAAATTACTCGTTGGAGGAAATAAACGTCTGTAAACATTAAGTGTGGGTATTTATACATCTCTAAACACTTGTATACGAAGATACATATTCAAACAATTTCGTTGCAATTGTCTCTTCATAAGATACAATTAACATAAATGGTGACAGTGGGAAAGGTTATCAACATTGTCTTCCTTTTTTTTTATTTTAAATTCGCGTATTAAAAACCAAAATATTTGTTTTACATCCGGTGTTAAACAAAGTCCAAACATGCACACCGTTCGCAGCGAGATGCTGCGGCCGCATGCATGCACACGAACCTTTACGCACTTTTCCTTGGAGTGTTACTATTTTCGGGAACTTTCCGAACGGAAATAATGATAGAATGAGCTGGAAAACTATATATATGATGATATGTGTAACTATAAGCTCATGTCGTTTAGTGCTCCGTAGTTTTCGATGACATCATTAAATTTAGTGGTAGTTTTTTGATGACGTCATCTGGCAATTTCTTTAAAATTTTCCCGCTCGTCTTTTTTTCCTCCAGCAGCTGCTTTAAAAAAAAATAATTTTTTCATTTTTATTGAAATACCGTTTCTAGATTGTTTATGACGTACCGCGGCATTTCTTACCTAGATTTATCAGAGTGACAACAGTCACTTCCAGCTACAACTAGTATCACGTGGGTTATTTTAAAAATAAATTCATTTAGAATAGTTCTCACCTCTACTGGTTTGTTTGTTTGTCTATGTTTAAGACTGTATGATCGTTACGTAAGTCATTTCTTTGACCTTTGTCCTAGTAACACGCACAGTATTTTTTTTTTTTTTTGGTCATTTACCCCATACATGTTTTTATGTCGAATGTCTATACATCCATACTGATGTAGGGCATTTTTTCTATGCTTTTAAGTCGTTGTTGTTGTTTGATTCAGTGAGGTTTGAGCTCTTGCCCTTCGGCCCAATGCCATGTATCTGCGTAAAAGCCGGGCACTCTCTCCCTCCACTGTTCACAGAACTAATATAGACGTGATGACATGAACCAGACAAGTGCCAGTGGAACAAGAGATGAGAAGAAGACACTGGCGATAGATAGGACACATATTAAGGAAACCTGCTGATAGCATTACAAGGAAGTCCTTTTTCTAGAATCACCAGGGAAATGGAGGCGGAGGTAAACAAAAACACACGAAGAAGAGAACTAGAGACAGGTAGACCAAAAAACTCACGGAGAACGAACGAACGAACGAACGAACGAACTTTATTTTCAAAGGGTTGAGAATTGAGCACGCAGGCCCGTCTGACATTCTGCCCTTCCTTTCTCCCGTCTTTTATACTGATTTCATTTATTCTCACATACAATTTACCCATCAATTCAAGGAATTCAACGTTGTACAGGTAAAATAATAGCATACTCACATTCACAGTATCTAATTATAAACATGAAATAAAATATGTTGAAAAGTACAAACTAAGTATTACCATGAAACAAAATATGTTGAAAAGCACTAACATCATCATTAAACCTACACTCGATATTATACCATTTGTTCGGAAAAATAATCATATTAGGGGGGCAGATAATCAGAACTCATAAAGTATTCGAAAAGTTTACGATTGTATGAATAGGGACTGAGGTTGTTATGTTTTAGATAATGTGGAAGATAGTTCCAAAGATGAGCAGCAGAGTAAGCTAAGCTTTTCTTGAATAAGTCAAGCCTAGGCTTGGGCACTTGTATTTTTGTTAAGGCGTTGACTGCGTCTTTCACTGTATTTGAACATTGGCCACAGATATGTTGGAGCATTCTGTGACAGGATTTTGTGAACAAATTTAGCTTTGTTGAACAGAAAGCGCTTTCTTAGAGGCAGTATTTTGAGATATTTATATAGATCTACACACTGTGTTTGGCAGTTGTCAGAAACTAGACGCACTGCACGCTTTTGTAGTGAATGGAGTCTTTTTGTGTTGGACATAGAACAACCATCCCAGATTGTGGAGCAATAGTCAAGGTTTGTTTGTATGTGAGATACATAGAACAATTTTCGTGCATCTTCATCTAGGAAATGTTTGATTTTAGCTAACTGGTAAACTTTCTGTGCCGTTTGCTTGGTCAGTGCATGAACATGTGAGTTCCAATTAAGATGCTGGTCAACGACTATTCCTAGAGTTTTATGTTCATTAACGTTTTCAATTGGTGAGGTACCAATATAGATCTGAAGTGTTGTTTTCTCAGAATTTTGTAATTTTTGTCTAGTTGATATTAACATGCACTTTGTTTTAATTATATTAATTAGCATGCGATTTCCGATGCTCCACTTAATCAGATTGTCTGTATCTTTTTGTAACGATAGTTCGAGTGTGTTGCAACTCGTATCACTCGTGTAGATAGTACAGTCATCAGCAAATAGGTCACAGGATGCGTGTTCGACGTGTAATGGAAGGTCATTAATGTATATGGCAAAAAGTAGAGGCCCAAGAATAGAGCCCTGAGGAACGCCGGTATTTATTATGGTTGGGTATGAGCAAGAGTTATTGTAAGAAACTACATGTTTTCTGTCTGACAGGAATGATTTAATTATCGTCACTAGTTGAAGGTTTACTTTTGATGTTTCTAGTTTTCTAATTAAAATAGCGTGATCTATCATATCAAATGCTTTTTTAAAGTCTACAAAAACTGCCCCACATATGTTATCGTTATTAATATTTAAGTGCCAGTTGTCAATCATCTTAGTTAGAGCTGTGTGACATGAATGTTTAGGTCTAAACCCCGACTGACTATCAATTAGCAAGCCGTTGTTAACTAGGTGTTGTAGTGTTTTGTTATGTATGTGTTTTTTCTAGTGGTTTGGATAGCGATGATATTAAGGAGATTGGCCTATAGTTACCAAGGTTATTATTGTCGGAAGAGCCAGGTTTTAAGAGAGGATATACCTTAGCGACTTTAAAGTGCCACGGAAAGTAGCTCCGTGCGATACATTGATTGTATATGTATGTAAGCGAATCACTAATAGCTGGAGCCGCATAACGCAGTATTCGATTACTGACTCCGTCAAGTCCTGATGAGTTATTATCTTTAAGTCCTAGAAGATAGTTATACACTTCATTAACTGTCATAAACGGAATGTTGGATGGGATTGTGTTGGTACATTTGTTCTCACAAAATACTGACAGCCTGCCTAAGTCACAAGGTGAATTTGGTATTGTAGATTTAAGACTGTTTATTTCTGCCTGAAGAGAACTGGAGACAGAGGTAGACCCAAAAAACACATGGAGAAGAGAACTGGAGACAGAGGTAGACCAAAAAAAAAAACACATGGAGAAGAGAACTGGAGACAGAGGTAGACCAAAAAAACACATGGAGAAGAGAACTGGAGACAGAGGTAGACCAAAAAACACACGGAGAAGAGAACTGGAGACAGAGGTAGACCAAAAAAACACACGGAGAAGATAACTGGAGACAGAGGTAGACCAAAAAAACACATGGAGAAGAGAACTGGAGACAGAGGTAGACCAAAAAAACACACGGAGAAGATAACTGGAGACAGAGGTAGACCAAAAAAACACATGGAGAAGAGAACTGGAGACAGAGGTAGACCAAAAAAACACATGGAGAAGAGAACTGGAGACAGAGGTAGACCAAAAAAACACACGGAGAAGATAACTGGAGACAGAGGTAGACCAAAAAAACACATGGAGAAGAGAACTGGAGACAGAGGTAGACCAAAAAAACACATGGAGAAGAGAACTGGAGACAGACATGAAGATAATGAGGAAGACATGGACAGACCTTGAGCTGATGTCGCACGACAAGAAAATTTGGCATTCGTTTGTTTGAAGGCCTATCCTCCTTTGAGAATTGAAAGATGATGAATGAACTGCTCAGGATTAGAGCCAGTGTTGTACCAGACCGCAAGGGTCTTCATATTTGAACAAACGCCTAATATAACCGACGGATCTTGTGTTTAGGATGAACGGAGCCCGCATCACTATAACTAGATAAAACTCTTATTTAAGGGCAGGTTAAGCGCCCAGAATGAAAAAGTTAGATCTAGTTATGCATAAATGCACAATAACTGGAAAAAATCAAAAACAATGAAGTACATGCCTCAAACTCGAAGGTTATGGTGGGAAACTAGTAAAATAAATAGCAGATTTTAGTAATTTTTTAGGGTTCTATTTGTCGATATATCAGTAAAGCTTGAGGTATGTAATTTGGCCTTAAATATATATTTTTAAAAAGCATAAAAGCATTTATAAAATGACGGACCTTTCTTTCCGATCGCTCAAGGCGATTTCTGCGTGTGGCTTGCAGATACTTTAAGCCGTTCGTTTGCGATTACTTCTGATGAGACGCCATTACGACAACGCCTTTATGCGTCTGTCATCGAGTATTCCCAGTCGACGGAAAGACTGATATTATCGGACCACCGAGTTGAAGATGGTTATCTGCATATTCTCTCTGCTTTTTTCACCCATTGCGGTTGTTGTTGTTGTTTAACTAGGGCTGCTGAGCTTTTCGCTCTTTTGCAGCCAATACCATGTTGAAGATTCCTTGGTATTATCTACACTGTAGATACAGGCTTTTCTGCCATTCCGAAATGTGTTGAGTTGAGGTCATGAACTCCTCGCATTTAAAGGCACATCATATCTGGTCCCACGCTAGGAGGAAAAGTCCGTGGCATACTGTGCATTCCCCCACCATCCAAGGGGGCTCACCAAATATGGTTTGTTCTTTAGCAACATTTAACTAAAGATTTTTTCTTATGGCAGTTTTCTTTGATAATTTGCAGGAACAATGAAGGTCTTGAACAGTAGCGTAACTACAATGAAAGAGGCCCCCGGGCACACACAAAAAGTAGGGCCCTATATTAATAATGGCATCAATAACTATAATCAATGAATGGCAAATCTGTATTAAAAATTTAACTACTTTTTTATTGTCATCATCATTAATATCATCGTCATTAATATCATCGTCATTAATATCATCATCATTAATATGATCGTCATCGCTATCCTACACTTCTCCAAGTAGCACAGGCCTTCAACAAATGTGTGCCAAGTCCTCCTATCCTGTGCCATCCGCTCAAGATGTTTCCATGCCGTCTTAATGCCTTTCATTTCTGTCTTTAGAAACCTGGACATGCTATGAAGGTTAAAACACGGGAGAAAAGAAAATTAAGAGGATATGTATCTTCTTCTTCTGCTTCGTTCTGAAAAGGACGTTTGTTACGTTATGTCGCCGTTTACAGCACAGCTGCGATATCTGCGCCTTTCGGCCCGACACATCCATTTTCGGCACGGCATTTTTGGGACTTGGTCAACCTTCCCTCTTCGATCCCTACTCTCTCAGCCAGACTGCAGTGATGCAGCCTGTTTCCAGAACCACCACATGGAGGTGGAGTAGGGTCTTGGTCAGCTCTGGTTCGCTGACCCTGACGCAAGCAGTCTAGCTATGGGTCGCTTACTGCATTCTTCACTATTGATGCGTCTTGGGTCCCAAAAAGGATACATATAAAGGCAACCACTACTTTCCGGAACCCACTTGGTGCTGCGCCCAATGGGACGTGCCCGGTTCATCCAGGCGGTAGTTACGCAACTGACCAGTGGCGGATCTATATTTTAAGAGCCCTGAAGCTTGAACTCTTGGAAGGGTACCCTTTTATTAAAATTAAAGAGTTGGGGGGATGGGAAAGAAACGTATTATGGAGAAAGTCATGTTATCTTGAATATTATGAAAATCAAACAAAAAACACGCAGGACCAGTAACTTGGAGAACAAATAATAATACAAACACACAGGACCAGTAACTTGGAGAACAAATAATAATACAAACACACAGGACCAGTAACTTGGAGAACAAATAATAATACAAACACACAGGACCAGTAACTTGGAGAACAAATAATAATACAAACACACAGGACCAGTAACTTGGAGAACAAATAATAATACAAACACACAGGACCAGTAACTTGGAGAACAAATAATAATACAAACACACAGGACCAGTAACTTGGAGAACAAATAATAATACAAACACACAGGACCAGTAACTTGAAGAACAAATAATAATACAAACACACAGGACCAGTAACTTGAAAAACCAATAATAATAAAAACACACAGGACCAGTAACTTGAAAAACAAATAATAATAAAAACACACAGGACCAGTAACTTGAAGAACAAATAATAATACAAACACACAGGACCAGTAACTTGAAGAACAAATAATAATACAAACACACAGGACCAGTAACTTGAAGAACAAATAATAATACATACACACAGGACCAGTAACTTGAAGAACAAATAATAATACAAACACACAGGACCAGTAACTTGAAAAACAAATAATAATAAAAACACACAGGACCAGTAACTTGAAGAACAAATAATAATACAAACACACAGGACCAGTAACTTGAAGAACAAATAATAATACAAACACACACGGACCAGTAACTTGAAGAACAAATAATAATACAAACACACAGGACCAGTAACTTGAAAAATAAATAATAATAAAAACACACAGGACCAGTAACTTGAAGAACAAATAATAATACAAACACACAGGACCAGTAACTTGAAGAACAAATAATAATACAAACACACAGGACCAGTAACTTGAAGAACAAATAATAATACAAACACACAGGACCAGTAACTTGAAAAACAAATAATAATAAAAACACACAGGACCAGTAACTTGAAGAACAAATAATAATACAAACGCACAGGACCAGTAACTTGAAGAACAAATAATAATACAAACACACAGGACCAGTAACTTGAAGAACAAATAATAATACAAACACACAGGACCAGTAACTTGAAGAACAAATAATAATACAAACACACAGGACCAGTAACTTGAAGAACAAATAATAATACAAACACACAGGACCAGTAACTTGAAGAACAAATAATAATACAAACATTCACGACTGTTTGGAAGAACTGAAAAGAGTTATTAAGAAGAAGAAGGCTTTCACTCATTTTGGTGAATATTTGGGGTCCCTCGGGGTCCCCTTGGACTTGCGGGTCCTGAAACTCGGTAAATACGCTCTGCAACTGACACTGAAAAAGACTGACAGAGAAATTGAAACAAGGTATGAAAAAGCCAAGGCATTGATTTTTGCCAGCTGTCACCACTAGTCAGACATCAGAAATTAAACAACAGCTGACAAACAGTATATTATCATTAGCTCTTTTCCAGCGGCGTCAAACATAGTCACTGACCAAAACACTGGAGAGGAAAAAGTACACGGTGCTAGACGATACTTAAGAAGAGACATAAATGGCACCAAGTACAGATATCTCTTCTTCTTCAAGTACCATGCCTAGTGGCGTAGGAGATCATGTCTATCTACAACTGCCTGTCTCCAGTACAATTTATCAATTCTGTTGTTGACCTCTTTCCATGCCACGATGCCAAACTGTCCAGTATTTGCTCTCTTTGTCTTCCCCTATCTCTTTTTCCTTCAATCTTACCTGTTGTTACGATATATTCCAGCTTTCCTCTTCTCATAACATGCCAAAGAAAAAGTGGACTGCTTCTTTCTAACTTGGGAAATAAGTTTCCTTTGCTCATTGGTTTCCTTCAGGACATCCTCATTACTCTTTTAGGCTGTCCATGGTATTTTTAACATTGTTCTGTAAAACCACATCTCTGTAGCCTAAATGTAGAAACGACAGCTCTTGAGAAGAAAATTCTTCAGGTAACATTTCTGCACCATAAACCGAATAATTGTCTTCTTGGTCGTGTGTCTTTGTTCACTCCTGAAACAAGCACTGGCCTATCAGAATAACCGACTAGGCCAGTGTGGACTGTCTGCTTCACGAGAGGTGCAAGGTGACAGCCGGGTCTTCACAGACTCATTTGAGTGCGGAATAGTATAGCGACGATGAGACCCGAGACAAGTGATTATGAGAAAAACCAATGTGGCTATTATTATATATATATATATATATATTTATATATATATATATATATATATATATATATTTATATATATATATATATATATATATATATATATATATATAGTGAGTGCGCATCATGGGGCAAAGCGATTATGTTAAAGTGGAGTTGGAGAGAGATCGCTTTGCACCATGTTGTATACACTCACCAAACACAAAATAAATGCGATCATTAACTATGACTACGAAGTAGCGTAAAATGACGTAGAAGACATAGTGACAGGATTCCATAGTGTCGGCTGGTGTGGCAAGGTTCACTTATAGCACTGTATTTGATTCTACTTTAAAAGTGTTCATATTGAATGTAGATTTCAAGCAGAAATCTAGTGTAATTCTAATTCAATCGAGGATAAACCCATCTCGTCAAGGTAGTATGAGATTTCGGGTAAGATTTAAACATGGAGAACAAAAACAACACCAAAAGCTACACACTTTCATAAATGGATGCATGCGTAGAGTAGAAGGATTGAAGCAATATGACAAGATCACTAATGTGGAACTGATGACAAGATCTAGACAACTGCCAATGGAACAAGAAATGAGAAGAAGACGCTGGAGATGGATAGGACACACATTGAGAAAGCCTGTTGGTAGCATTACAAGACAATCCCTGACCTGGAGTCCCCCAGGCATCAGCCCAGTGACAGTCGAACACCTGCTGCAGTCCTGCCCAACATACAGCAATGAACGGAGTAGCATATGGAAACAACCCATTTCTCTCAACAAAAAACTGTTTGGAGATGTCAGGAACCTTTGGCTGACTACTGCCCTTATTAGAGTCATTAATGTGGAAGTCTGAAGGCGAACGAGATGTCAGGAACCTTTGGCTGACTACTGCCTTTATTAGAGTCATTAATGTGGAAGTCTGACGACGAACGAGGAAGACGAATCCCGGGTTAAGAGAGGGTCGAAAGAAGACCAAAGTTCCCATGGAACAGAGAGCTGGAGACAAACATGAACGGAATGAAGTCACGTAAGGATCTTGGGCTGATGGCACGGGAAAGGTGACCTTGACATAAACTTGTTGAAGGCCTAATGCTCCCTTGGGAGTTGAAAGGTGACAGAAGACTACTAGTATTATTATTAGTATAATAAAAATCATAATAATAGTTATTTTTTTTATTAAGCTCTCTCGGAAGAGTCAATGAACCTGTTTAAAAAATGATTGACTTCAATTATATTTGGGTCAATCTTCATTCGCTGGAACTGCAATCATCAATTTACCAAACACTTATTTTAAAACAAATATCCTCTGATTTAATCATAGGCAGTTAGTTTGATTTGCACATGGTTGACAGTTACTGAGAAAGATTTCAGATAAAACGGCAATCCAATGAATGCCAAGAATTCGTCTCGAGTGAATAGTGACAACCCTTCAGTTGTCTATCGAAGCAGTGAAAAACGCTGTTCGGCGTTACAAAAGAAAACACATAAATTTCGGTATCAAACAAATGTGACATAAATCCCTCACGTAATATCATCAAATTAGAATGCGGTGGCACTTGAAACCATAGTCGAACAGACGGCGCGCGGGCGACTGTAAATGTAGCCAGACCAAACATAATTTAGAACACTGTCGCAAAATCATATTTCTGGCAGTTTTTTACGACACTCAGATTCGCTTTATGGCAGAATCTAATATGGCGGTCAAGATTTCAGGCGCCAACTGCCCAGAAGTGCTGCGTCTGCCACGAAGTGACCCGATTAAAAGAAAAAAAAAAAATAGGTTTGTTGCAATATCGACTTAAAAAACAACGCAGGAGAGCAAGTCTCAACCCCCTATCCCCCTTATTATGCGAAATAGACTTTCACAAAGCGCATAGTAGGCCGCCAAATTCAAAGAAATAAGAGAAGAGAGACCTCGAACTTTTAATAATTTTAATGTTATTTTAATAATTATTAATTTTAATAGCTTATTCGCAGACTACAAAATCACCGATACATATAGAACAGGTATTAAGATTTGACAGACCTAAAAGAACAGCATGATATTGTTAAAACAGTATTTAACAAGAACAAACGTTCATATACAATAACTGATGGGTAAATGGCTGGTAGGGTCAAGGTCTACTAGGGTTCTTATAAAACATGACAGATGAAAGTTGATTAAATATACTAGGGATCCCAGGGAAAAACCCGAAACCTGTAAACAATAAATAGTTATAAATAGTTATTCTCATTTTTCTATCATTTACTAGACACTGTATTGAGGTCTTTGTCTTGTGTAATCTGGCCTATTACAGACTTTCATAAATGGGTGCTTGCGTAGAATAGAGTGATTAAAATGGTATGACAAGGTTACCAACGTGGAACTGATGATAAGAACCAGACAAATGCCAGTGGAACAAGAGATGAGAAGAAGACGATGGCGATGGATAGGACACACACTGATGAAACCTGTTGATAGCATTACAAGGCAGTCCTTGTTCTGGAACCCCCAGGGCAGGAGAGGCAGAGGTAGACCAAGAAGCACATGGAAAAGAGAGCTGGAAACAGGTGAAAATGATGAGGAGAACGTGGAAAGAACTTGAGATGATGGCACGTGACAGGAGGACTTGGCAGGTGTTTGTTGAAGGCCTATGCTCCTTTGGGAGTGGAGGGTTATGATGAATCTGGCCTAAACTGTTAAATAGGAAAACTGCAGAATTGATTGCGTCTTTAATTAGTCTGGGTCGTGCTTAGGTACATATCTGGGTTACGTGGAGAGATCGTGCTAGACCTCTGTCTACGAAGCACTATTTTTGTGGTGCCCAGTTGGTAGAGAGGATAGCAGCGATTCCCTCACGCAGCTAGGCGGCGGTGTCGTTCAGAAGGTCCTGGGTTCAATTCCCGATAAACCTATCACTTCTGTTGTCTTTCTGTTGTCTAGTCTTCTGCTTCTTTATTTCTCACTATTGCCTTGAACATACCTTTGTGTATTATTTATTTATTAACTTAGGCATCCCAGGCCTTAACCCTCTGTTGCCCTATTTCATGTCTTTGTTTGGTGCCTTTTATTTTTCTCATATGTTTGGTTTTGTGTTATTTTATTTTTCTCATATGTTTGGTTTTGTGTTATTTTATTTTTCTCATATGTTTGGTTTTGTGTTATTTTATTTTTCTCATATGTTTGGTTTTGTGTTATTTTATTTTTCTCATATGTTTGGTTTTGTGTTATTTTATTTTTCTCATATGTTTGGTTTTGTGTTATGTTATTTTTCTCATATGTTTTGGTTTTGTGTTATTTTATTTTTCTCATATGTTTGGTTTTGTGTTATTTTATTTTTCTCATATGTTTGGTTTTGTGTTATTTTATTTTTCTTTGACAAACACACACACACACATAATTTGATAATTTTTATTCGCCCTATTTAGAATAATTGGACAGAGGATATGATGCCAGTTTCACATATCGGCAGTTATACATATTGTTTGACCTTAAAAAACTCCATACATCCTAATTATAACCCTTTAGGGGTTGAACGGGATATCCTTCATCATCAATTAAAAAAAAAAAACACCTCGAGTGCATGATCATTTTTAAAAGGTGCCTAGTGCTCGTTATTTAGGTAAGGTTCTGAGTATCCATTGACAGAGTGGTTTGAGGGCTGGTCTCTCGCGGCAAAGATGCTGGGTTGGAATCACGGTACCGACACGTTCCAGTCTACCCAGCTGTAAATGGGTACCAGACTTTGAGTTAGGGAAAGAAAAGGCAGCGATGAAGGTGACTGGTGACCCCACGTCATTAAAAAAGCTGCACCTAGTATGGGGAAGTCTCTAACATTTCACTGCCCTACGGCAGTACCGGCTATGGGACTTCCTTGACCTTGTTTAAAGGCAGGTCTATAGCAGAAACTACCATAGCGGAGTGAGGAGTTAGAGACTTCACCATACTAGGTCCAGCTATTTTAATGAGGTGGGGGTCACCAGTTATCTATCTTCCTATCTTTGTCTTCCCTTACGAGAAGAGTGAGGTACCCATTTACAGCTAGGTAGACTTGGAGCGTGACGCTATCAGGTTTCGAACCCGGAATCCTGCAACTGTACCGCGAGAGGAAAGCGCTTTAACCGCATGTGAATGCTTGGTACAGGATCACTGCAAAGGAACAAGCTACAGTAATTGTTTCCTTCTCTTCAAGGACGTTAAAGGCAAATGATGATGACCTACTTTTCACAGGTCCCGGGTTTTTCTCTTTAGTTACGTGCAACAATTTAGACGCGCACGCTTGAATGTGTGTATCTGAGTGTGTTTGTGCATGTGTTTGTGTTGTCCGCCACGAGGGATTTGGAATTCACAAACGCCCCGTGCCAGTGTGGACATATTTTTTTCTTCTAATACATTACTTTCAAGCCTCTGTCGCTCATTTACTATGCTGTTTTCTATTTTTATCTACCTGGCATTACGGGTGAGTCGATGCATCCAGTGAGAAGTAGGTGGCACATGCAATTTCCCAGTGATGATAATTTAATCACCCAATTGACGAGTACCGATATTACGGTATACCCCCTATTCTGTAAACAACGCTGGTCTCTGACTATTTTATGAACATCTAGTTTCACATGAACGAGGTTCTGACATGTTCACTTAATTTTTACCGCGTAACAAGTGTAATGAAACACTTTTTTTTTTAAAGTCAAGAGTTTAAATATAATGACTGCAAGCTTTTAATTATTACGGGAATAATTAAGGCAGAGGGACGGCTGAGAGTATGAAAGATTAAGGTCTTGCATTGTCTAAGGCTTTTCTAAGCTCTTGTCTGTGAGCATCGCGCATGCGCATTTGATTCACGTCTGGCTATTGAGTGACGCCATCTTGAGTCAAGGGCCTGTTGCCACTGACGGTGTTGGTAATTTTATAATTAACTATGTATGCAAGTACAGATAGACAGATCCTGCACGTGAAAGCTTTTTGTTCTTTGCTTTAATTATGAGGCAGGCCCTCTAGGAATGCTGCTTCTACAACGGAGCAGGCATAGTCACTTCATCTTTATTTTTTAGGGAGAAACAGTATGGCGTCGACGACGACGGAAGCAAGGGGTAATCCACATCTTTCGTGAGATATGCAGAATGTTAGACGGGCCTGCGTGCCCAATTCTAAACCCTTTGAAAATAAAAGTCGCTCGTTCGTGTTCCACTGGTTCTTGTCTTCCACATTTAATGATCTTGTCCTACTTTTTCAGTCTCGATATTTTACGCAAGCATCCACTTATAAAAGTCTTTACCTACCTGCTAGTCATTTTTTATGTTGTCCATGTTTCACAGCCATACAATAAGATTGCCTTGACACTCTAATTTAAAGTTTCTTAATTCCACAATGAACCTAATTTCTTCTTAATTCCACATTTTTCTTGTGCTTTAAAAGTCCCTTTTGCCTTGAGTATTCTTATTGTGATACAATTATCTGTTCCTCCAACTTTGGCTAAATTGCTACAAAGATATATGAATGATTCCACATCTGGTAAAAGTTGCTTTCTTGTTATCATTAGCTGTGCTTATTTTCATTATCTGTATCCTTTCCGTTTGTATTTTCAGAATCAATAGCTGTGAATTCTCATTAAACGTTTTCATTTGATTCTGTAGTTCACCATTTTGAACTAATGTAAAAAATTTGAAGAAGTGAAAAAGGATATAGTGATGATGATATAACTACGAAATGTGAATACTCACATATCCATTCTTGTCCGTGATGTTGTTCGTGAGTTTGACCTTATGGAAGCTGACTACCTTCTGCATCCACTGCTCGCCGGTGCACGGGGAGTCCGGGTGGACATAACACCTTCTCGGCATTTCAGGATCTGCCTTCCCGGCCACTGTCCACTTTCCGTTGTGGAACTTGTACCGGCAATCGTCCACCGCCATAATGTCCAAAACCAGGAAGTACTTGGATTTTTTGTCCAGGCCGGACAGACGGACTTTGTAGGCAGGGAAAATACGTCTGAGGATAAGAAAACATTGTTTTCCGCATTAGTTCAGGGGGGAAAAAATGTTTTTTTTTCCCCTACATTTTCAAGAAGACACTTCTGAGTGATATACTAGTTCAGAAACAAAATGTGTTTTTTCTACCTTTTAAAGAAGACACTTTTCACTTATATACTAGTTCAGAAAAATATGTGTTTTTTCTACCATTTAAAGAAGATACTTTTCACTGATATACTAGTTCAGAAAAAAAAATGTGTTTTTCCCTATCTTGTCAAGAAGACACTTTTAACTTTTAACTCTTTTTTACTAGTTCATAAAAAAATGTGCTTTTTTCTACCTTTTAAAAGAAGACATTTTTTAATTGACATACTAGTTCAGAAAACAAAGCACCATTTATGGTCACATTAGTTGGAATAAAAATATATGAGGCCACATGACGTCCGTTCTATTCGATGATCGTTAACAGAGTAAAGTAACATTTCCTACTTGTGTGTGCGTGTGTGTGTGTGTGGGGGGGGGGGGGGGGGGGGGTTGTTGTCTGTTCTATGTCCTAAAATGATAGTCTTCTCCAAGGTTGTGGAATCGGCAAAAAATACTCCGACTCCTGAGATGTTAGAAGTCCGATTCCGACTACAGTTTTTTTTTTTTTTTTACCATGTGGCCCAAAATTATGCACATACGCAGTTATACGGAAAAGGGGGAGCACGCTAAGCCGCGAGATAGCATAGTGGTCAGTGGTCTATGGTTCGATCGCTAGATGAGGTAGGATTTTTTTAGGCCGCAAACGGCTCCTGGGTCGACCCAGCCCCAACTGGGTACCAGAGCAACTTCTGGGAAGGTTAAGGCGGCCGGCTTGATGCTGACCACATCACCCCTAGTGTGCCGATGGTCAAGAAAATATGGGCCTAACACCATATTCCCAATATGCCTCAATGGGCGTGTAACGTGATCCTTTCCTATACGTATAAGTAACTGCTGCCTTAAAATGGCTGTCTGAGACTTTATTAACAAAGACAGTTCTTGTATCAGACTCACAATCCATGCTTCGAAAGGTCCAAAATGGACGGATCCGACATGAGTGGGAAACCTCCATAGAAGCATCGAATCTTCAAGAACTGATATGGATCTACTGTCCTGGTCATGCCAGGGTTATGCAGCAATGAAAGATCTGACAGACAAGCTTCAAGAGCACCCATAGAAGGTGCATTGAACATGGATAAGGGAGAAATACTGAGGGCAATTCATGATCACCTATTAGAGAATGACAATACACAATCGATGAATCGTCAAGGCTAAGACTGCTGGAATTTGGCATCAAACGTAAGACCAGCCGGAATGGAAGTATGAGAGGACGCATCCGGCGTGTATACAACCAGTGCGCAACAGGAACTATTAGCATTCATACACTTCGACATTTGTTGAGGGAGACTGAGCACCTATGGGTTTGCCCGGAGTGCAATGACGTCGATTCTGATTAACAATAACACTATGTATACGTATCGTATGTGTGTGAATAGATGAATACGTGGCTACCGTAGATTACATTTTTAATTATCCATTCATTCATACAATAATGCAAAACAAAAACTCAAAAACGTATTTAAAAAATATAATAAATTTTGTAAATTTAAATTGAATTTGGTCTTTAAAATAAAAAAACAGGATCTGCCTGGGTGTCATAAAATTAACAGTGATACAACGTAAAAATATCTCCAAAGGATAAAATGTAGGGATAAAAAGAATGCGTAAGTTACTAGAAGGCATGATCGCCCACGCCGCGGGTCATCACCCGCCATGGAAATTAAATTGCTGAAACGGTTACCATTTGAACGGGATGAGAACGGCGGATCAAAAGGAAAAAAAAAAAAAATGACTGAAAAATTGCGTGAGACTAGCAAGGCTTAGAAGATGCAATTGGGGGGGGGGGGGGGGGGGGGGGAAGGGGGAGGGACGGAGGAAAATTCACGTCCCCAATTTGACACGAGGTACGGAAACCGTCATTTCTTGGACGCTTATGCGATACCAAGCCTTTTATTTTGAATTTCAGCGGCAAAAGCATTAACAACGCAGATGCTTGAAATATTACAAAATTAAAAAAGTAACTTTTTCTTAATAATAATGTTAGGAATATAAAAATTAGCTGGCCGGATGGCCCATTTTGAGCAGTGAAATAATATGCTTTTATTTATACAGACGGATAGATAATAATGAAGACATTGACAAAAGACTGTGTTGTTCACATCAGCGAAAGACTGCATTGAATCAAACATGTCACTAATTTGCACAAAAAAACGCGACCTTGAGACTCAAGTGTCCAAATCTAGTTAGAATGAAAGAGAGGGACATTGGTGGGAGCTGTGGCTAAAAATAACTTTAAAGACAAAATTTGTAGAGGGGACGGATAGGTTGGTTCAAAAACCAAGTACGTTTTTTGTGAAAACGCAAGTAGAGACGGACGGACTAACAGATAAAAAATCCATACTTGACTGAAGCATGACTGAAATGACTTTAGTGTAGGAAATTTGAATTTGAAAAAACACAAGGCATTGATTGGCCACAGACAATCATATTATCAGCGCTCAGACGCGCTTTTTTGCCATTCCTCAATAGTTGTCCAGTGATAGACACAGTAAATTTTAAGTGTGGTGATTTCCAATGAAGTAATTGAAATAAGTTCAGGGACGCCATACTATAGCCAGCAGCTCAGCTGAGTTTTGCTAGCATTTCTGTGTTCTTTATTCATAATCTGGTAAGATTGAAATTATTTCTTTGTATATTTTAAATATTGTTTAATGTTTCGAGTGATTTGATACTGCCATATCGAAATCTAGCCTTACAACAAGTAAGGATTTGCTCTAGACCCCCCCGCCCTAGTTCAGGATCTAGGGACAAACAAATATATATAAACTCCAGCAAGGACTAGGAAGGACAGATAAAGTGTTGAGATCAGTGGAACATATCACCTATCCTATCCTATGGCAGGAAGCTAATAAACATATTTCGGAATATGTAGTCTGGGAGAACTTATCCTATGTGAAACCAACTTGGTAAGATGTGTTGTATGGTCAGAGAGATCTGACCCTGTCTAAGTGGTGTTATTGTAAATTGTTACGTGTAGAAGTGGCTCCTTAGGTAAGGTTCTGAACCTAAACCAATACTTTATTTCAGAGCTGTGAGTTTTTTTATGTTGACACCAAAAGGTGGTGTCAAATGCTGGGTAAATAATTGACAGTGAGGACCCGTGCAGTGTCGCATCTCGGCAGAACAGCCTTATATTGCCCCAAGCACGGAGAGGTGGGGCCACCCGATATATTGCCCCCAAGCACGGAGCGGTGGGGCCACCAGATTCCAGCACCAGAACTACTCTTTCAAAGTTACGTAAGCAGGCTGGTCTGCTGGATTTACACCAACTTCATAGACATAGCACCCAAAGTGAATTACTACTGGGGGTTTGAGGAGGTCTGTGGAAAAGTTATTTTGACATCCCATTTTTCTCCATCATTAATGGACAATGTTTGGTAGGCATAGACAGGGAGGGATGAAGCCACCCCAACAGCACATCTATTCATCGTTCTCCCAGGGAAAATAAAATTATGAACTGTAGAAATATTAACAAATCGTGAAAATTGTATTACGTACACACCTTTTTATTTTTCATGCCAGGAATTTATTCATGCCATTCACTCATAAATTTCAATAAGTCTTTTCATATGTTCTGGCCAAAATAAAACCTTGGTTCAGAACAAATAAATTTAAAAAAAGATTACTTTCTAAAATTTCACCAGCTGAATTTAGTTCATTGTGTTCTAAATTTTATTGATAATATTATATTATTTAATATCTGTGTGTGTGTGTTTGTATATATTAATACAACACCTTACATTCAGTACCCTAGATTTTTTAACGTAGCCACATTCATTAAAAAAAAAAGATAGGTGTGAGGTCGTAGTGGTAGCAAAGTTTGTAAGGGACTTCTGAAAAAAAGAATTCACAGCTTCATTTTATCTTCAGGAGCCTTCACAGCTGACCTCATACATCACACTTAGTAATATCACCATCATTACAATACCATCAAAACCACTACACTGGGTTCAAGTCTCGTAAAATTCGGAGTCGGGACATTTTTTAACCGATTGCGACTTCACTAAAAAACGACCGACTCCACGATCTGACTCCGACTTCACTAAAAAACGACCGACTCCACGATCTGACTCCGACTCACTAAAAAAAAAAAGACCGACTCCACTAAATAAACGACCGACTCCACTAAAAAAAAAAACGAACGGGACCAACTCCACTAAAAAAGACCGGACTCCACTAAAAGCGACCGACTTCCCTAAAAAAGCGACCGACTCCACTAATAAACGACCGACTCCACTAATAAACGACCGACTCCACTAAAAAAATAACGACCGACTCGACTAAAAAAAACGATCTGACTCCGACTCCACTAAAAAACGACCGACTCCACTAAAAAAAAACGACCGACTCCACGATCTCACTCCGACTTCACAGCTCTGGTCTTCTCATATTTGTTTCAGGGTTTAAAAAAAAAAGAAGAAAATAAATAAATGAAATAAACAGAAACGAAAAACGGGGGGGGAGGGGTAGGCGCGAATGCCTGAGGTGTTTGGTTTGATATTTAATTTACTTTTTTATTCGTCATTAGTAATAGGTATTACCAGAGGTACATAATTATTTTTTCTACTCATCATTATTAATAGGTATTACCAGTACATAATTACATTCTACTCGTCATTAGTAAACAGGTATTTAACCACAGAGCATATTTACTTTTTATTCGTCATTAGTAACAGGTATTTACCAGACTATTTTGCAGCCATAACTTCACTAATTTATTTCCGATATCAGCCGGCAATCTTGGTTATTAGACAAATTTGGTTAAACAACAGTTTCTGGAGTTCCCTTAAACGATCTTTCCTCTTCATCAGCTGCCATCTCCACAACGAAGGTTGGCTGTAATGGATCTCCAACGTCTTCTGTCTCTTGTCTTGGTGGTGCACTCTGATACTCTTTCTTGTCCATCTCTTGATGTTACCTTCCCACTTATAGCGCTGGCTTCTCCTTGCACGTTTGCCTTCACCTCTCCTTTCTATTATGGTCTTCTGCAAGGTGTTTTGCCTTTTTATGTGGCCAAAGTATTTTAGCTGCCGAACTTTGACCTCCCTCATTAGTTCTCTTTTCATACCTAGATTTTCTAGGACCTACTTATTTGTTTTCATCTCTTTCCATGAGATACGCTCCATTCTTCTAGATATCCACAGTTCAAGATCTTTCCTACACACTTTAAAAAAAAAAAAAAAGAGGGTAGGGGAGATTTTATTATCACGTCACAAAAGTCATTGCCTATCGGTTTTCATCCCTTACTTGACCTGGCAACTGCCCAACTCTGAGTCCTTTTAACCAACTTTGGTTGCTACAGGCGTGGAGAATTTAATGGGGTTTATCCCGCCTGCGAAAACAGGGAAAAGGTTTAGTTTTATTGCCAGAAAGCAAAGTCGTCTTTGTTTAAGATAATCGACTTTAGATAAACATCAGTTGCGTCCGTGTTGATTGTTTGTATTTTTTTCGCGTGAGATTTGTCAGATAACGTATGAAAACAACCGCAGATTCTAAAACGGTATAGTTACGTATCTTAAGTACTCGAAAGATAAAAAAAAAAAAAGCAGTGAGCTGAAGGAGAACAAGACAATTAATAGTGAAAGAAGAGGTGAGATTGAGACGATCTGGATCGGACACACACAGATGAAACTTTCTAATAGCATTACTGTCCTTTTTTCTGGGATCCTTGGCGTATGATAGCCAGAGGGAGGAATAAAAAAAACTCACACAGAAGGAAAATAGAAACGGAGAAAGTCATTATGTCTAAATGCAACAAATTAACACTAAATATCCATAGATGCAAAGTACGAGCCTATCTTCAATGAAATTGGTCTTGAAATAGCTCTGGTGCCTAGCGAGTTTGGAGTGCAGACGGACTTTCTCTGCGCTTATCAGAGGGGGGACCGGCTGACAAATACGTATCGGAAAGGTAAATCATGCGGGATTGCTAATCGATTGTTAATCATAACTTTACGTTCATCTAAGCATATGTACAGCGGCACGTGAGAAATCGAAATTCTCGTGATAACTACATTCAACAAAAAATGAGACATATACTAAAATATTGAAATAAATTCATCATTAATAAATGAGAGCAATCAAGTGTTTTATATATATATATATATATATATATATATATATATATATATTATCTATATATATATATATATATATATATATATATATATATATATATATACACTGTTGATGACGATGGGGAAACTCTATACAGAGCGATACAACAGGAGGTAGTCTGATCATCAGAAGTATCCCGCCGTCGATCAATTGTTTCGGCCCCTTAATCTCCTTTACACTATAAACCACTATAAGGAGGCGGGCCACTTGGGTCATGATCCCAAGTGGGTCAGCTCTCCATGTTGTCTGTGCTAGGATTTGAACCAATCCGCCTTGGTTGCAGATTTCAAACTTCACTCCTGTTTTTCTGCCAGCTGTTCATTATTAGTATGGTGTTATGTAGAAGCATGAAATTAACGGACAGCAGCGGAAAACCACCGTCTGATTGTTCCTTGTACAGTAATGAGCCAAAACAACTTTATTATTGCCCACGCCATTAGGCATTGGTACTTGATGAAAGATTAGATGAACGGGATTAGACACCTAGGTGAAGGTATTGAGGAAACGGACCTGGCAACCCCATCTTTATTAAAAGCTGGACACCTATTAATGAAGTACTTGGAGTTTCATAGGGGTCCACCTAACTACTTCACTCCCCTACGAGATCACCTATGTATGAAATAATGGTAAAATACAGTATCATTATCAATCTCTAAAGGGACTACCTTTACCGTAATGCTTCATCTAACTGTTCCACTTATTTTCTCCCCCCTCCCCCCACATCAAATGCATTGTGCCTCCTCTCCCCCTATCCCCATGATGGACTTCTTGTCTAGGTTGAAAGAAACGTGCTAGCAATTTTCCTTTTATGGGGTCCGGCCCCAAGCTCGCCGTAAACCGACACTACACATAGATGCTTGTGGCCATTCTCATGACATTAGTTTTATCAACATATACTCTAGTTTAATGAGGATGTCCTGAGAGAGACCAATGTACAAAGGAAACTTATTTCACAAAGTTAGAAAGAACCCCTACAAACATCCACTTTTTTGGGGGGGCGTTATGAGAAGAGGAAAGCTGGAAATATATCGTAACAGGTAAGGTTGAAGGTATAACCAGATAGGGGAAGACATAGAGAGCAAATACTGGAGAGTTTGACATCAGTGGCATGGAACGAACAAGCCAACAACAGAATTTAAAAATTGTACTGGAGACAGGGAGTTGTGGAGGACATTGATCCCAAACAAAATACGCCACTAGGCATGGTAGCCTAACTTGAAACCACCAGAACTTTCAGAGTTAACTAATTTTTTTTAAAAAGGTTAAATAAGCTACTGATATAACGACCGAAGGCTTAAGTACTATGTTTACAAGAAAGTGGCGCGCCACAAGAAGGCAAACAACTGAAAGTTAATTTTTTTTTTTAAATTCACCGGGGGCATAAGGACCACGTCCTCACGAATTGGAATCTTACGGGTGCGTTAGTTGAGTTGCATTCCCCCGCCTCCGCGGTATTCCTCATGTCAGTCCTTGTACGGCCGACTACTGTCGAGACGGGACCGAGACCTGTCAACAATAGGCGGGCGCCAACAGTTGCGACGGGATTGCGCGAGGTCACCCGACAGTTAACAACTGGGTCGGTAGATCTAACGAATGTCAGAAACTGCGAATTCGGTCGTAAATAATGTATCTTCTTTTAAAGGAGTTTTCTTCTAACCAGTGGAACACACGGACACTCATAATGGATTCTCGCCCCTTGTAGAATCTTACGGCATGGGTCCGGCATCAGTCGATGGCGTTCTACCGGGTAGATCACAGTGGACGATTTGATGGATTCTTTAGGCGAATCTGCGGGGGGAAAAAAACAGTCAAGGAAAATTTTTTAAATCTCTAGGGGATATTTCTGGCTTAGACTTCTCCCGCAATGGCATTTAAAATCGTGGGTGTCCCCGGATATCGAAGGTACTTTTCCCACATTCCTTAATGAAAACTCTCGAGCTGGCTACCTAAACTATGTTATTGAGATGTTACGAAGATATGAACGCCCTCTTTTCTTTGAAAACACCATCAATTTAAATTACCCCCTCCCAACTTGGTTTTAAAATTACACACACCCATAACATACACACACACACTATATATAATATTTATATATTATATAAATTATTATTATATATATATATATATATATTTATATATATTATATTTATATATATTTATCATATATTTATATATGATATATATATATATAAGATCTTTAAGATGGGCTCAGCGTTACTAAAGTAGATACCAAAAGCTACTGGGCAGCCGATCCCTGATCTAGGAAGTCCGTGTACATAACGTTACACTGTATATATGCTTTTATGTACAATTTTTTTCTTCCCAAGACGTGATCCATAGCCTTCACCGGACAGTCACAGGGGCCCATAACCTTCATCTGACATTCAAAGGGGTCAACAGCCTTCATCAGACAATCAAAGGGGTCCATAGCCTTCATCTGACAATCAAAGGGGCCCATAACCTTCATCTGACAATCAAAGGGGTCAACAGCCTTCATTAGACAATCAAAGGGGTCCATAGCCTTCATCAGACAATCAAAGGGTCCATAGCCTTCATCTGACAATCAAAGGGGTCAACAGCCTTCATCAGACAATCAAAGGGGCCTGTAGTGAATTTCTAAATACAATATCTAAATTAATATATAACAATATAGGACATAAAGGAAAAGATAAGAAAGTACAAAAGAATTTTCTGCTAGAACGGTTGTTGTCGCCTACGCCTTCAGATTATTATTTGCTAACGAATAGCCGAACAAAACGGTACCCTATTTTTCAAATTCGTCCTTGACATAAACACCCACGTTTTCCTAGTTCATTGTGGAACGAGGAGGGGGAAAGGATAGATGAAATGCTAATTCGTTTCGCATTAATTTTAAACTAAAAGCACCCATAGCACAGGGGCAAGCTTTGCCTTAGGGGTTTCCCCAAATACAATGAAAAAAGTTAGAATTGTGGACACCTCGGTCATGTAAACATGTTAAGCTCTTATTATGAATGACCTAAGCTCTCGTAATTATCTCGTAAGTACATGAGAAAAGAAGTGAACAGGAGGTAGTTAAAAATAAACAACCAACATAGAAAAAAAGATAGAATTTTGAACAAAACCACATAGCCCCTTAAAAATTGTATATTCGTGTACCTGAAGACTTGCTGACCAAGAATATGTTATTAGTTATATAAATAGTCCCTTAACTAATTAAATATTGATAAAACAATACATAGAGATCAGAGATACTGTCAGGTTAAGTCATATCTGCTTAGATTGGATCGCATATTTTTTGGAAAAAAGTAGGTGACAGATAGGCTGGGATAGTACAGTGAATCTGATTGGGTGGCATGTGAAGTGAGACTAAATATTATTGGCTGACCTTTGAATAAACATAAATAGCCTAAGTAACGTAGGAAAAGTTTGAATGATATTTTTTGAAAAGACTGTTTACCCTTGTAAAATTAATAGCGATTGGCTAACTGAATCGATATTGTCAATAAGCGTTAAGGGGACGCCATTTTCTAAGAAAATTTTCAACAGTGATAGATGAGAGCAGGCTGTGATTTAAAATACAAGTTATAAGCAGCCTGGGCAATATAACAGATCGAAACTGTGTCAGTCATCGTCTGTGTGTATATTTCATTTCACATTTCAGAGGTCCTGGGTACTGACGTTAATGTGGTACCAAACGCTTGAAAATTGATTGATTCAGGACTCTTCCTGTTTACTGAGAGCCCATGCTAGTGGCCATTGCCTATCAAACAGGGAACAGATTGTCAAGCGAGCAGAGGAAAGGTTCTATATTCTACGGCCAAGATAAGTTCTCGTTCGGCACCTGAGAGCTCAACTACAGAACTTTAAAAGAACGATCTAATGACAGTGAATAAAACTGGGACAAATATTTAATAGTTCCACAAGTGACAAAATAGAAACAAACATTTCCAAAAGGACATGATTAAAAACAACAAACCTAGTAGTACCACCAGTATTACCTTAAAGTAGGAGAACACTACAGACTTATATATTAGAAAAATATTATATATATGGACAAACGATCTATTGTGCTATTTGACTAATGTAATTGATTATTTGATTTCACTTTTAAATTGTCAGTCCTGATTACAAATAAATTTGAATCAGGATAATAAAACTGTAAAAATCTTATTTACACAAAATTTAACCACAGTCTTAAATAAGATAGCCTTTTTAGAGTGTCGTTTGTATGTTATTGTGGTAGTACTGTGTGCTGTGTGAATAATAAACTATTTGTTTGTATGTTTGTTGATTATTGTACATTACACTCTACATCCATAACCCTAGACACAACACGAAGTCAATTAACATACTAATATAAATACATTTTGAATGAGATAAAAAGGTGGTAGTGGAAAGGTACCCTGAAAAGTTCACAATATTATTGGGTATATTCAGGGACCTTCATAGCTAATCTCATTTAATACAAATATAATAATACCTACAACAATTAATAACATCAAATCCACCACAGGGCCCATAGCCTTCATCTGACAATCAAAGGGGCCCATAGCCTTCATCGAACTATCAAAGAGGCCCATAACCTTCATCTGACAATCAAAGGGGTCAACAGCCTTCATCGGACAATCAAAGAGGCCCATAAGTCAACAATCAGCCTTCATCGGACAATCAAAGGGGCCTATAGCCTTCATCTGACAATCAAAGGAGCCCATAACCTTCATCTGACAATCAAAGGGTCAACAGCCTTCATCGGACAATCAAAGGGGCCCATAGCCTTCATCGAACAATCAAAGAGGCCCATAACCTTCATCTGACAATCAAAGGGGTCAACAGCCTTCATCTGACAATCAAAGGGGTCAACAGCCTTCATCGAACAATCAAAGAGCCCCATAGCCTTCATCTGACAATCAAAGGGGTCAACAGCCTTCATCGGACAATCAAAGGGGCCCACAGCCTTCATCGAACAATCAAAGGGGTCAACAGCCTTCATCGGACAATCAAAGGGGCCCATAGCCTTCATTGAACAATCAAAGAGGCCCATAGCCTTCATCTGACAATCAAAGGGGTCAACAGCCTTCATCGGACAATCAAAGGGGCCCATAGCCTTCATCTGACAATCAAAGGGGCCCATAGCCTTCATCGAACAATCAAAGAAGCCCATAGCCTTCATCTGACAATCAAATGGGTCAACAGCCTACATCGGACAATCAAATGGGTCAACAGCCTACATCGGACAATCAAAGGGGTCAACAGCCTGCATCGGACAATCAAAGGGGTCAACAGCCTTCACCGGACAATCAAAGAGGTCAACAGCCTTCATCGGACAATCAAAGGGGTCAACAGCCTTCATCGGACAATCAAAGGGGCCCATAGCCTTCATCGAACAATCAAAGAGGCCCATAGCCTTCATCTGACAATCAAATGGGTCAACAGCCTACATCGGACAAGCCTTCATCGAACAATCAAAGAGGCCCATAGCCTTCATCTGACAATCAAATGGGTCAACAGCGGACTAATCATCGGGACAATCAAATGAGTCAACAGCCTACATCGGACAATCAAAGGGGTCAACAGCCTACATTGGACAATCAAAGGGGTCAACAGCTTTCATCGGACAATCAAAGAGGTCAACAGCCTTCATCGGACAATCAAAGGGGTCAACAGCCTTCATCGGATAATCAAAGGGGCCCATAGCCTTCATCAAACAATCAAAGAGGCCCATAGCCTTCATTTGACAATCAAATGGGTCAACAGCCTACATCGGACAATCAAATGGGTCAACAGCCTTCATCGGACAATCAAAGGGGTCAACAGCCTTCATCGGATAATCAAAGGGGCCCATAGCCTTCATCAAACAATCAAAGAGGCCCATAGCCTTCATTTGACAATCAAATGGGTCAACAGCCTACATCGGACAATCAAATGGGTCAACAGCCTACATCGGACAATCAAAGGGGTCAACAGCCTTCATCGAACAATCAAATGGGTGAACAGCACACAAAAGGTTAAGAAACTCTGTGTAAAAAGAATTGATAAAATATGAGTTACATGCGTGAACACGTAATGCATAAAAAAGAATATCCACTGCATGGCGTTAACGTTATAAGAGTTACAATACAACGGATGACTTACGTATTACATATAGTTTGCGTATTGTGTATCGCGTATTCATGAACAAATACAGTGTCAAAATTATTTGAACAAAAATTGTTGAAAACAAACAATTTGTGTCACGCAATTCCGGCAATTTTTTAAACCTTCTCCCCCTACCCTTTTTCCCCCCGTCACATTTCGTCACAAAAAACCTGTACACCCATTATGTAACGTCACAAATCTTCTCTCCCCCCACCCCTTTCCCCAATATCTGTTTTCACTACTGAAAGAATGTAATTAAATGTAAATTAGTTTAGTGCAGACAAAAATAACCAGATTTTAAGTAAAATCGTGTTTAATTAAATCAGGCTTTTACAATAACCACTTTGGTTGTTAAATGTTGCTAAATTTATTTAAAATATCGCTGAGTTTGGCTTAATTTAATTTCAAACAACTACAAATAAATTAAATGCAAAACACACGTAACTTCAATTTTTACTATTGTTAAAGTTTCATAAAATAGAGGTACACTTGAGAGCGACTCCACAAAATGTCAAGGGGTTATAAGCTGAAGTAGTTTTTCAATGAATTATTTCTCTTCGTTATCATTATCTTGAATTTTGCATAAATTATGATATTACAAGCAGAAAAAAAAAATTAAAAAGAAATTAAAATATGCATTAACTATCTGTCAATAAGGCAGTCCTTGTTCTGGAATCCACAGGGAAAGAGAGGCAGAGGTAGACCAAAAAACACATGGAGAAGAGAACTGGATACAGAGGTGAAAATGATGAGGAAAACATGGAAAGAACTTGAGCGGATGGCACAGGACAGGAAGACTTGGCATGTGTTTGTTGAAGGCCTATGCTTCTTGGGGAGCTAAAGGGTACTTAGTGATTGATTGATCTGTCAATAAGGCATCAAGCTGGCTAAGATAATGGGTTCCAGAATCCAAACCTGGTATCGTAGCGCGCTAGTCTACCTAGCTGTAAATAGGTACATGACTCTGCTCGAGTTAGGAAAGACAATGGCAGCGAGACTGGAACTGGTCACAACACCTCCTAAAAAAAGCTAGACCCGGTGTTGTGAAATCTCTAACACTTCACTGCCCAACGGCAGTATCTGTAGTGGGACTACCTAGAGTTTAAAGCTTAGAATTAAACGTTGTACATGTCTTTGCGGATTATTTTCTCAAGATAACGTTTTGTTTTTAAATACCACTTTGTGTGTTTTGTTTTAAATACCACAACAGTTACTTTAAACGCACTATCAATAAACTCGACAGACAGACAGACAGACAGACGGACGGACGGACGGACGGGCAGACAGGCAGACAGACAGACAGACAGATCCAATGCCTGTAACTACAGTCGCAGCACTGCTTAAAACATCTCCTAACATTCATCTATTTTCTTCTTCTTTGATCCATAACCGCCAAAGCAGTCAGTGGCCATCAAGCCTTTTGGCGTCTTGTAGGGCAGCAACAAATTGATTCCACTTTGCTCGGTCGGCGGCCATCCTTCGTACAGTGCCCCAACTCTGGTTCATTCTTTGCATCTCGGCCTCCAGTCCTCCGCCAAGTTGTTTTTGGTCGGCCTCTCCTTCGCTTTCCCTCGGGGGTCCACAGCATAGCTGTTCTTGTGATGGTATCAGGGTCCCTTCTGAAGACGTGGCCAACCCAACTCCAGCGTCTGCCAGCTATGATGGTGTGCATGTCCTCCTGGTTACTCCGAATAAGTAGTTCTTGGTTGTTGATGGTGTTTGGCCAAAAGATTCGGAGAATTTTCCTTAGTCAGATTGTGTGGAAGGAGGACAGTTTCGACCTTCTCTGTTACTCTCCGGCATTCCGCACCATAGAGAAGCACATAAAGTACACAGCTCTCATACAGTCTTAATTTGGTGTTTGTGCTGTACTGGGAAGACTTCCAAATGTTGTTGAGACTAGCAAAGGCTGTTCTCGCTTTATTCATTCTGTTGTTAATGTCCTTGCTTGTTCCGCCGTCAGGTGTTATGCATCCTAGGTAAGTAAATGTGTCTGTCTGTTCTAACTGCTGGTTCCTTACTGTTATTGGCTCAGGATTGCCCACATTTAGTGTCATGACCTCTGTCTTCTTCAGATTGATGAAAGTGTCATGTCGTTACTAAGGTAATCCTGCTCACTACTGATGACATGTCGTTACTAAGGTAATCCTGCTCACTACGAGAGGAACCTACTAATACGAGGTGTTGTTTGGGGTGGCAAACTAATTGCCATAGAAACCACCTTTACAAGCGCATGCTCGGTGCATACTTCCTTGGGACATGCAGTAATGGTTGCTACATACTCGGGAGGGAGCGCAAAAAAGAAAAAAAGTTGGTGCAGGCTTCAAGAGCAACTACAGTGCTAGCCCATGATCCTTGGGCAGCGACAGCGAGAAAGAAGACGAATATCCATATATAATCTTCCCAGCCGTTTTCGACAGTTATTATCAGCACACTAAAAAATACATTTGTTTTTCTTCTTGTGGTCCATTTGACTAAATAGCCGAGAACGTCTAACCACAGTATTTTTGTCTCCAAGCCTAGGGCACAATAATTAATAAGCAACGTCACATTAAATAACAATGCATTATCATATTTTAAGTTACACCAAAGAGGGCGCCTTCGTCCCGCACCACTTTCATCTTTCCGACAGTGTACACGACGAACTATTAGTCCTTGTAACAGGATTCCCCAAAAATCTACGCTTTCACGGCGGCCTTTGACAACTGACTACAACAAAGTTGAAGATAAAAGCCTCGTGCGGACCCATAGTTCAACACTGATATATTTCGGCTCTTTCCGGCGGGTTTCGGTGTCCTTGCCGCCTGAATTCTTCGTGTTTGTTTACTCTACTAACCTGTCGAGACAGAATGCGTTTTTAAAACACTTACCGCTGTCACCAGCGCGTGTTTGCCTAGCCGATGTCTGCCTTTAATGTCTTTACCCAACTCCCGGCGCTAGCGCTTAAGACGGGATCCAACTTTTGAACTTAATCGGTGGTTGTCCGGTAATACGCACGACCTTTTTCGTTTTTTTTTTTTTTTTTTGGAGACAGCTATTTTACGACTCAGAATGACGAGATGGAAGTAGGAAAATATGGGATTTAAAAGCTACATGTACTTTCTTTTAAAATCATTATTACTACACAGTTAAAAATATTGCTTTCATTATCAGTGGCGTGCTAAGGGTGTGCGGTCCGCCCGGGTGACAGTCTGGGGGTGGAGTTTAGAAACTTAGCACTATACTAGGTATCAGCTTTGTGAGGTGGGGTGACAGATTTCTCTCTTCCATGAATTTATGTTTCATAACTCAAGATCAGTCTCAGGCACCCCATTTACAGTAAATAAATAACACACACATAAAGGTATGTTGCAGGCACTAGTAAAAAAATAAAGAAGTAGAAAAACAGACAACAGAAAAACAACAGAAGTGTGACGCTTACCGCAGAATCGAAAACAGGACCTTCCGAACGGCACAACAGCCTAGCTACTGAAGCGAATCGTATTATTCCCCCCTGACAACTAGGCGCCACAAAAATAGTGCTTCGTGGACAGGTGTCATTAGATTGATTTTCAACACGTAACACCGGATTTGTACCTAGGGGCGATCCAGCTTAATTAATGACGCAATCACTTCTGTAGTTTCCCCCTATTATACAGTATAGGTCAGATTACACAAGACAAAGATTTTAATACTGTGTATAGTACATGAAAGAAGAATGGGAAAAGAAGAGGACAGAGGGTAGGTTTGGTGTTGCATTAAAACTTTTAAATAAATAAAGAGGGAAACCCGAGGCCTGTAAACATTAAATAAATAATACACACTTAAGGTATGTGTCGATACCGTGAATTGAACCCGGCACGTTTGCTGCGAGATATCACTGCTGTTACCACTGCCACTCGTGTGTAGTGGGGGATAAGATCCCGCTGATCCCGCATTTTTTGTTCTGTCAGGAATGTGAAGTCCTCTTAATGGATATTTCGTTTATTCGAGATAATACCTCTAGTGTATTTCCACATGCCGGGAGGCGTAAATGTTCTGTGTATGTTCCTGAAGCAATAAACAAAGATTTTCATTAAGCATCGATTTTTGCCGGAGCAGACGTTTTCGGCAACACTTCACAGTTCACAGTCACGTGTTTTCCCCGTCTTATTTCCCTCGCTCCATTTTGTTTTTTCTTGACATGTTTGCTTTCATGTGGCGAGGCACGACATAGGCCGTTCGGTTATATCACGGCGGAACTACCAGTTTAAAAAAAACAAAAATTTTCCCGACACATTACAGCCTTATAACTGTTTGACGCCTGTGAATCACCTTTATTATGATGCTGTTACCGTCCATTGCTATACTGACATTGCTCTGCTGTGATAATGACTGTCTGAAAGTCACTGATTGATACAGAAAAACGTCTAGCATCATTGACTTTATACGCTTTAACTGACGTCTTTGCATAGCTTTTTTGTAGTTTGTGAGTCTTATTCTAGAGCATTACAGAACAGGAACTACCTTGTAACGCTAGCAGCTGGTTTTCGTAATGTATGGCCTATCCTATACCGGCACCTTTTCCTCGACAGTGTGTTCCAATGGTATGTGTCAATTTTTTTTTTTTTTAAATAGGAGATTTGCATCGTTTCGGCATGTCGCGCTATTTAGACCTGTTCCATTCTCTCCTGACTTCCTAGAACGTGACCAGCAATACAAACGTTCGCATGTCCAAATTATAAAAAGATGTCCACTAGAGTGTTTTAATGGTTTTCTATCTAGTTCGTTCCACCAGTTCAATGTAAGTGATCTTGGCATACCATTTCAATCTGTCGATCCTGAGAAAGCACCCATTTATGAAATTCTGTCGCGTGATCACGTTCCTTCTTATAGGGGACTTTCTGGGATGGCCGAGTTGTATTATTTGCTTAAGTTGTCTTGTCCACATTATCTGAACGGGTATGTGTGAGTGTGTGCTTATGAGTGTTGGCTTCTACATTATTTCCAACGTGTGACACACATCACTTTCTTTCCCTTCTGTTTTTCGTTTGTCTGTCCCTGACGATGTCCTTGTGGCCGCGACGTAGGTTTTTTTCTTGTCCTCTCTCCCAGTAAGACGTATCACTATTTGTGTGTGTGTTTTTTTTTTCATTCTACAGTTTTACATGATGGGAGTAGCCGTCCCCAAGGCAAACCCTCTTTAGCGGCCTTCTACGACATGCAAGGTAGGTTCCAGCGTGGCAATTCTTTTGGTCCCCCTTTCGGGCCCCAGTAAAACAAGGACGGTAATAGATAACCATCATCATTATTTTTCCTTTTCGTTCCTCATGAAGCCTAGAGCTACCACTGCAGGTAGTCGCCCTTTAGGACCAAGCGTTCATAAACTCTTGCAGCGGTAGTTTCCGTAGAAATTAGTTTTACTTGATGATGATAACAGCCTGGTGCAGAGGCGTCCCTAAAGTACTTGGTACCCGGGGCGGATGTTACCTATGACACCCCCATTCCCCCAAAAAAAGAAATACATTTTTAACAGTAAGTACTATATAAATAGTGTCCGATGGCACCCCCTTCCTGTCTGACACCCGGGGCGGACCGCCCTCCTCGCACCGCCCTTAGTACGCCACTGGCCTGGAGTACCTTTATTAATAGCTTTGTGCAACATGCTTGTGAGTGCAGTAAACCTATTCTCTGTGTCATCAGTGACCCCCGGAAACTACACGTGGGTGATACTAGGCAACGCTACAGACATATTAACTTGCTGGCTGACGGACACTTGTGGTCCTTTTCCAGACTTCGTATCATAACTGCGTGAGTTAACAACGTTCATTTAATTTTGAATGGGAATAGCACTCTGAAACAACCGACGAACTTCTGTCTAGGTTGAAAGGTACGTGCCTCGCCACACACAAAAAAAAAAAACACCAAAAACCTCGAGGAAACTGGAAATAAAAATTGAAGAAATTTGCTACCACGATGGCCAGAAAAGAGTGAAAAAACAACATTATAAAAGAATGTATACTCTGATCACGCTTACTGCTCCAAAAGGACAGCAATAAATAAGCAAGAATATTCTTATTTTAACAAGTAATGGAAGTAGACCTGGCTAGCATCAGATGATCTTCATTTGCCTCAGCAAGAATAAACGCTGACATAAGCCCATATAGACTGGTAGAAGAGATACACGCATTTCTCCCACTTGGCAAATTGTACACGTTGGCAGCACACGGCAGAAGACATGATTCAGGGGCCAGAGAAAAGATCCCACACCGCCTATAAACCTAACATTTCACAGATACGGTAAAAACGAAACAGTCTGGCGCCGTTCCGCGTAGCGGACATCAATATTGTTTACTGTTTGGAGTGGTGGGGGTGTCGGAGGGAGAGTCAGGCTTCAAAAGAGTGACTATGTATTTGGTTTTAAGGACTATCTTCATTGGACACGGACAACTCCATCAGTGCTCCGATCTCCTCCCTTACATCACACAAAGAGGATCTCAGCACAGTGCACGAACTCCGTAGTACCAGCGAGAAGCGCAGTGTGTGTATATAGTAATCACACATTCTATAAATATTTTTGTGGTGGGTAGGTTTCTAATTTTTAAATTTTGCCAGGGCAGCGGCCTGATAGGCCTACTCTTTATGATTTCCAACTGCCGTGGGATTTTAACGTGCGCAACTTGCACGCGGGACCTCCTAGTTTTTCGCCCTTATACGAGAAGGGTAGGTATCCGATCTCACTACCCCAGGAGACCAGGGGGGAGTATGACATCATTAGTACAACTGGTTCTAAAAAAAACATGCCCATAAATTATATTCCCTCAACTGTACCTCTAGAATTCGAGGTACCATATGGTCGTAAAAAGGAAGAGATGTGAAAAGTCTGACCGTGGTGGAAGCGGTGGTAGGTATTGGGCTTTTAAAAAGGTGGTCCTTCACAAATACTGCCGTAAGGGAGTGAAGTGTTAGAGACTTCACCATACATCGAGAGGTCGGGTTGACCAGTTGACTTCTTCGCTGCCTTTTCCTTCCCTAACTCAAAGAGCAGAGTCGGGTACCCATTTTCAGCTGGGTTGACTGAAGCGTGTCGATATCGTGAATCGAACTCGGCACCTTTGCAGTGAGAGACTACCGCCCTAACCACTCTGCCAATCGGACGCTCATGGAACAGTTGAAAACCATTTAAAAAATAGGTGGAAGGTCAACATACATGTAAATACACATATTACACTGTTAAAAACCATAAAAGGTGGAACGTAAACCAGGCATGTCAAGACACACAAAACTTAGTTGAAAACCATAATAAAAGAAAGGTTGAAAGTAAACTTGCCACGAAAAACCATGTCAGATTTTTGATGAGGACCATAATACACAAAAGGTTGTCGGTAACAAGGTTGTGTACAAACAAAACATTGCCGAAGAGCATTATACACGAAATATTCAGCGTAAACTGGACTTGGAAAGATACGTAACACTTTGTTGAAAACCACTATAAAAGAAAGACTGAAGGCAAAAACAGCAAGAGAATGTCAGGTCTGTAAGCACGAACGAAGAAAGAGCAACATATTTTTGTTTTCTTTGCATGAATGTAGACAGAAATAAAATATAAACACCAACGATCTACGATTGTTAAAAAAAAATTCACTGGCGCAATGCTTCCGCAGGAAGCGATAGAAATAAATATCCACCAAATTGTATGACACAAAACCTCTTTTACTTCCAGCCAACCTTGTCTTTTTAAATACAGGAAGGATTAACATGTTTGCTGGAGACCTTCAAGTTCTTCTGAACACATCGAGGCCGAAGAGGCAAAACTAAAGATCGTAAGAATCCGAAGTTACAATGTATCAGTAACAACAACAAACAGTGCATTCGCGTCATCAGATTCTGCAGAAGTATCTCATGTCAACATAGCTGGTGGTCCGGTATACCTGACTGATGGTAAACTCCGGGGTTTAGCCGTCTTAAACGTCATTAAACCGCTGCTCTTACACACGGGCGTAAGGTAACTTCAGTACTCCGGCAGTTCATAGTTGGCAGGAGCTTTAACGGAAACAAGAGCTTGATATTACCAGAATATACAAGCAGACATACTGAACCATTTCGGGCGGCGTTCATCCATGAAGCAAATGGGGGATTTATATACTCGTAAAAATAACAGCACTTAAGCGTTAGCAAAGCGCTCATTGATGTATAAAAAATGGAACGAGGTACGCACTTCCAAAGCGACGCCTTTGCTTCAACATTTAACCCTGTCACACGTGTTGTTAAATGACTACCACATTCATCGCCTTCCATTACCTCTGGCAAATGAATAAGGTAGTGGATTTTTATTCTGGTTTAACGGAACAGCGAGATAAACGAGTCGGGATTTCGGTGTCACACTTTCTTCAGTTTAAAAAATATAAATCAACATATAATTGAAGTACATATTAAAGAAGAAAAACCTGGCTAAATTAACACTCGGAATACACCTTTAAACTTGCTTCCTTATTCGTTTACTTCTACTTTAGGGTGTAGAGGTTTGTCATAGAGAGCGCCATACTATCCTTTCGGCTGTCTTTTTCATGGCCTTGTTCCAGTCTAGTCATCGGACCTTCTGAGGTTGTCTAATGTTGTCCTCTCATCGAACTCTTAAACTCGTTGTAAAATTATCCTGCCTGCATTCTTCTTCTTCTTTGATCCTTGGCCACCAACTGTCAAAGCAGTCAGTGGCCATCACGCCTGGTGGCGTCTTGTAGGGCAGCAACAAACTGCATCCACTCTGCTCGGTCTGCAGCCATCCTTCGTGCAGTGCCCCAGCTCTGGTTCATTCCTAGCATCTCGGCCTCCATAGTTTTCCACCAAGTTGCATATTCTTACGAATTCCTGTCCATAAAATGCCACGGACATATGTCATTTATTTCCTTCGTTTACTTATCATATCATCATTATTATTAGTATTATTTACTTTATACTAATGCATACAACAAGTGTGGACAACTCACACCCCCCTCCCCCCCCCCCCCCGCCCCCCCATAATTTACAGGACAATTTATCCAAAATTCTTGGGGACAGCTTTGTGTCGGAAACCAGATTTTTTCGGTTTTCAGATGTCGCACAAATCACGTTAAAAATTAGCCCAAATATACCAATATAGCCCAAGTCGCCTAAAACTGTGTTTAAAGGGAAAAAAAAAAAAAAAAAAAAAAGCACAACGTAGCATAAAATATTCAGAAATTGCCCAAGTTGTGATAGAAAAGCAGCCCAATTAAATTTTCGATTTTCAGAATATTCCGGTTTTCGGGTGTTCGAATTATAGGCCCGTAGTAATAAATATGGTGAATGAAGCCATAAATTAGCCACACCATGCACAAATTTCACAATCTAGATTGCTCATTCAAAATTATTTTGTTTAATATCACACTGTTTGAACACCGTTTATTCAAAACTTTAAATAAATTTAAACAAAAATTAAATGCTAAGAATGTTTTAATGAATTAATAAATTACTCTTCTGTTACCCCTGGAACATATGCCTTCAGCGAATTCACGTCAAATCGCCCTGCCTGTGCCATCAATTCTGGGTCTTTTAATGTCTTCTTTAATCCTTTAATTTCTATTTATAACTACGTTCTCTTTGTGTCTTAGTCTCCTTCTACTTAAAAACAAAGGAGATAAATAGGACACGGAAAAGGAGATAGAAAAGACAATAAAAATATAAAAAAGAAAGAGACGAAAAATGTTTTTCTTTTCGTTTTTAAACTGCTGTTTCTTTATCTTTTGTTTCGTTTTTTTTTTTTAAATTTTATAATCACTTTCGGACGTTTTCCTGTTTGCCATTCCTTGACGTCTGCTTTATGTCGGGCACTCTGTCCTAGCTTTATTCTTGTCATTGCTCCATTAAAACACAAAAAGTTTAATTAAATATTATAATTTATGCAATTATATGAGTTCGTCGCTTCTTTCCGGCTGGCCAAAATCCCGAACACTTTAAACCAGAGGCCGGCAACCCATGATGAACTGTGCCGGATTAAGGCCAACTGATGCCCTAAGCACAGCCTAACAGTGGTGACCTACTCGGCCCTTCCATTGCTTAACTGCCAAGACCTTAAGACTTTAATAAGTGCTGATGGTAAATAAAATATTGAAAATTCAGTTTTCTTCCTCACAACTATATTAAATAAAAAAGTTTTTTTGGGGGTTTTTTTTTTTACAAATTTTATTTACCGTAAAATCTCGCGTATAATACGCACAATTTTTACTCATTTTTGCCCGCTAAAACTCGGGTGCGTATTATACGCGAGTACTAAAAAATACGTCATTTTCGATTTCGAAAATAACCTACATTGGAAAGTCTGTCAAGTTTTTGTCACAATTTAACAGTGAAAATGGCGCGAAATTGAATGTGCCCTGTGTTTTCTTATGTGTCAGACATTGTCGCAAAACGCATTTCCCACTCTTGGTCTTCAATCCGTTTTGATATTAAGCTTGGTTGTGAAGTTTGGCGTTTTATTATTTTGAGCCCTAAAATGAATTCGAGAAAATGTTATACTGCAGCAGAAAAGCTCTTAGTGGTAAAATATGCAGAATCTAACGGCAATCGGGCAGCATGTCGACATTTTTCCATTAACGAGTGTAACATTCGATTATGGCGAACAAAACAGAGAGGTGCTGCAAGTGTTGCCTAGTAAGAAAAAGGCGAATCGTTGGTCACCACCAGATCTTCCAGACCTAGAAAAAACATTATTGGAGTGGGTAGTGGATAGAAGGCAACAAGGCATCGGTGTTTCATGCATTGAAATACGACTTAAAGCTCTAGAACTTACAAAATCTCGTACAGGCACAATAACATTTAAAGCGTCATATAGATGGGCAGTTCGTTTTATGAAGCGACATGGTCTTTCAGTCCAAAGTACCTAAAATGTAGGTGTTGCGTACCTATTTCTGTTTGTTATTATACTTTGTTTTTTTAACAAATATTTCATAAAATAAAATCTTGAAAAATTATGGTGCGTATTATACACGAATTTCCATTTTACCAGAACATTTTGGGCTAAATCAAGCATGCGTATTGTATACGAGTGCGTATTATACGCGAGATTTTACGGTAACACTAAAAAGCATTAAGCAACATAAACAAATTATTTACTTATAACTAGGGTAACAGAAAAAATTGAAATTTTGAACACTGTTTTCAGAATTTCTTAATAAAATTGTTATAAGGAAAAAATGCAAATACAAAAAGTTATTAAAAACGATTTGTTATCTTTTAATTACAAAAAATTCGACTAAAGTCGAGTGGGGCAATGAAAGAGTTGAGAGTTAAGGGCGTGGTAGCCACGGGGGAAAACTCTGTGGGGCCCCACCTTCCCTTGGTGCCCTAAGCACGTGCTTATTTTGCTTAATGGTTAATCAAGCACTGAGCTGTCGGGATCTACTTAGAACAGTGTGGTCCAACTGCAGTTCCGCTAGACAAATGTGGCCCGCGTAAAATTGTCTTGTGGCCCGCGCTCATACATAAAAATATTTCTTTAATTATATGGCATAATTAATACTTTGGAGATCAGACTCAAAATGCCCGGTGCAAAGCAATGTTTTACTGCCTGCGGTTAGAGTCCGAAACCGTTCGACTGACATTGATATTGCAGTGCGTCTAGTCTCTGACAAACTCAGTGTGTAGATCTATATAAAAATCTCCAAATACTACCCTTCGGTTTAACAAGCAAAATTTGTTCAAAAAATCCTGTCACATAATGCTCCAGCATATCTGTGGCCAATGTTCAAATACAATGAAAGACGCAGCCAACGCTTTAACAAATTGCACGTACCCAAGCCTAGGCTTGATTTATTCAAGAAAAGCTGAGCGTACTCTGCTGCTCATCTTTGGAATAGTCTTCCACATAACCTAAGAAACAACCTCAGTCCCTATTCATACAATCGTAGACTTTTCGAATACTTTATGAGTTCTGATTACATGCCCCCCCTAATAGAATATTCCTTTCTTATAATGTCAACTGTAGGTTCTAATGACGATGTTTGTACTTTTCAACATATTTTATGTCATGCTTATAAGTAGTTAATGTTAATATGAGTGTGCTATTTTATTTTACTTTACAACGTTTAATTCCTTGAAATTGATATGTAAAATGTATGTGAGAATAACTGAATTCAGTATGAAAGAGGAGAGAAAGGAAGTGCAGAATGTAAGACGGGCCTGCGTGCCCAATTCTCAACCCTTTGAAAATAAAGTTCGTTCGTTTGATATCGGGACTCTGGTTATAGAAAATCCCCCCCCCCCCCTTTTTCTCCCCCCCCCCCCCCAACTTCCCAGTAGGAGGTAAGAATAAACCTAACATTATTTCAATAGAAATTCAAAGCTCATTGTAATTTTTATTTTATTTTATTTTTAATTTCGCACTCTCCGATTTTCATCCATTTTTCACTGAGCTTTTGTTTCAAATAAGTTGTTAATCATGAATGGCCAGCGGACCTTAAATGTTTGGTTTATGTGGCCCTCGGGGTAGAATAAGTTGGACCACTCTGACTTAGAACTATTAGCTCTCTAAAGATCTGCCCAGATTTTACAATCGTGTCTGTTTTCAGAGTTTTTAAAATCTGGAATAATTGCTGCCTTATTGAAACTTTTATCTCTGCCAGACGATCTAATTCATAGAATTCGATCGACAGAGCGGCGGAAGATTAAAACTAATTGGTATTTTACTGAATTGTACTTTGTTTGTGTAATTTTTGTATCGACGACTCAAAAAATGCATATTAATTGCTGATGGTGTGACTGCGTGCATGAGTGTCGGGATACAGAATGAAAGACAAAGGGCTTGATGGTCAGACGGACCGCGTGGTCTAAACCCGTTTCTAAAAATTCCTAAAAACTCTTTTAAAATAAAGTTCGGTCTGACTGTCTATCTATCTCTCTACTGATTCTGCTCTAGAGCTAACAAAACACACACCAAGTCTCAACTCTTTCAATAGCAGAAAGTTCAAATTTTTCATGAGTTCTGATTCCATGCCCCCCTAAATCTGGGTATGTTCGAATTATTGTTTGATTTATTGCAAGAATATTTTGGATTAACATTTTTTTTAAAATTGTATTTATTTATTATTTTTTTTTTTGCTTCTGTTTTTTTTTTTTTTCAATTACTTTCTTCTTGTTGTTGTTGTTTATTTTTTAAACGTACTTAATTTAGATTATGTTTGTATACTGTAAATGTATGCTGTTATATTACTTTTATAATGTTGCATGTCTTTAATACTTAAAGTAACATGTGGCAATGAAAGGATACAGTGTGCAAGATAAATGGAAGGACAGAATGTTAGACTCCCAATTCTTAACCCTTCGATAATAAAGTTCGTTCGTTCGTTCACTGCAAACAAACGATCCTCCATAAGATAATTATGCAGTTCACGAAAGTGAATTTTAGTCAGCTAGATTGCATGTTTTTACTGAGAAAGTTCTGAAAGTACTTTTAAACATGTGGGCGCCGCACTTTTAAGTGCCGGAAGGAAAGGGTTAGTCCACTATTTACTTAGGTGAAATATCCTCCCCCCACTTCCTTTCCCTCAGCCATTTAGCAATCCACCAAGTTATCCCCTGTTTTTTCTGTTAGATCAAGGTCGATCTGTTGCTGACTTTGCTTTAAGCCCTTCAACAGCGAATTAATGGCGGTGAAAAATACAGTATACACTTTATTACATACATATTTAAGAGAAATAATGCTTTCAATCACATATAATAAGCCAGCACTATAACCAACGCCCTATGTAGTTCCCGGGGGGGGGGGGCGGTCTGTCATGAGGCAAAGCAAGAATAGAACTACTGATCCTGCATGCATGTTGTGTAAGGTGACTAATATGAGGGGGGGAGGGTGTTGCACTGGGGCTGGCAAGTTCTTGACGTAAAATAAATAGCTAGAGACGCCACTGCTGCTAGAGACGCCACTGCTGCTAGAGACGCCACTGCTGCTAGAGACGCCACTGCTGCTAGAGCATGTGGATATTTGGTGCCGGCTTCCTGCCAGGGGACCAGCCACAGTGGTGGCACTATGCCGTGTAAAGAGTGCAAAGGAACATGATGATGATGATGACAATAAACAACGCAGATAGTAATGTGCTAATTATATTAATGAGATAACTCTGTAGGTAGACATGGGCTTGCATCAAAGCATTATGTACCCTTGTTGTAGTAGTTGTCGTAGTAGTAGTTGTTATAGTAGTTGTTGTAGCGTTATGTTTTACATGAGTTTTTTTTAATTTTAAATTAAATAAAAATTAATTAATTAATTTTAAAAAACACATGAGTCTACAATGTATGTAAACATAAAGCTAATAAATATATAGAGAGTTTAATTTTTATTGAATTAAAAAAAAAACGAGGAGTCTGCATTTTATGTAAACACAAAGCTAATAAATATACATACAGTCATGCGCCGCATAACGTCCGTTCGGACAACGTCCGACCGCATATACGTCCGTGGTCCCATAAGGTTATAACAGAGTTCTGAAATCACGATCGGAGAACAGGACGAAGCGGACGTAGCGAAAGCAACAGCTTCCCGCACGCAACACGTGTATCTCATGTCCCTTGTATACAGTACAAAGCGATTGCGATGCCAGGCGTATAATGGTACAGTACATATATAACCTATAATACAGTACATATGTCTTGATAGTCAAAATAAACGCCTATGTTACTGGCCTGTGTATGTACTGTACTGTACTTACTATCGTTATTTTAATGTGAACTTTCGAAAATACATTACCGTATGTGCACAGTATCTTGGGTATTTAGTCAATACAGGTACACTACAGTATACCATATAACTTTGCTTAAGTATAAAGTATGGTGTTCGCAAAACGTCCAAATCGCATAACGTCCTATTTCACAGAACGTATCGTGGACGTTAAGAGGCGCATGACTGTATAGAGTTTAATTTTTAATACACTGTAAAAGCATTTATTTCAGATATCTAATTTGAGATAATTTTCGCTCATTTGTTTTTAAATTTTTGCAACGCTGGAGGTGGGAACCCGAGTTCAGGGGCCCTATGTGAGCACAGGGTCAACTGGCGTAAATCAGCCTAAGGTCGGCCCTTTAAGTAACATATGTTTGCCCGCCGCCGACAAAATGCCATGTTCCCCACTGTTTAAAAGATTACATCCAGATCGTCGCGTTAAATCTTTTGTTTCTTTGCTACGTGTTTCGTTTTTTTTTTTTTTTTTTTTCAAAAACGTTGAACACGGAACAGTCAGTCACCATAGCGCGAACTAGTTTCTTAACTTCCTCCTAACAGTATAGCGTTTGGTGAGTTCTGAAGAGGGAAAGTGAAGTGGTCAGTGGTACAAGCTGATAAGTCAAGGGTCGTTAAAGATGAGGAGTGGATATTCTTGAGAATATGTCACTGGGGGGAGCGAAACGGGGCTGATAAGTTGGACTCAGTTGCATTCTCCCGTCTTTATGTTGTGTCAGGCGCCAAAAAAATACCAGCAGAAGTGGTCTTCTTAATGCCCATGGCGCGAGCTAGAACACTATCAGTTCTTCCAATTATATCTTGGGATTTTGGCAACAAGAGAGGTTATCTCTTCTTGCATTCACACTTTCATTTCCAGACACACGTTGTCCAATACTGAGTCAGAGGTTTTCAACCTTTTTTCGTTCCCGTACCATCTATATAAAGTAAATAAATTTAGGCAATAAACAGGCACTCGTTGGACACAAAGGAGAACACCAGACAACAGATATAAGCGATATGCTTACCGGGAATCGAACCAAGGACCATCCAAACGGGTCATCGCTTCGTTGTGAAAGTAAATTGTGAAAGGTCACACAGACAATTTCGCACCCCAAAAAGTGATGCATTGGCTGAGGTCATTCTTACGACACCCACACAACTATGGTATTCGGACCCGAGAACGACCCAGACAATTTAAAGACGCAATCAGTAATATAACTTTCCTATCAGCAAGTATAGATCAAATAGAGGTTGAAATTATTGTTAATTACCTGTATTTATTTATTTACTTACTCCGGCCCCTTCATTATTTATCCTCTATACAATATGATAGGAAATACCATGTCTATAAATTGAATAATTAATTTTTCATAAAGAAAACATTATATATTACAGTTAAATGTTTATTACAACCGTCAAATAAATTGAGGAGACCCTTGGTTCTGTTTTTTTGTTGTTGTTGTTGTTGTTGTCAGGCATCTGTTTTATTTTTGGTACAGCTTCTGAAAGAGATGCCCGCAGCTTGCACTCAGCCTCCAGTTGGTTTCTCGTTTTACATTGACTCAGAACTGAACGTGCCGTCCTCTGTCCTATCCACAACTTATTTTACTAACACTACCATTTTCGGAATATTTCAAAAGAATAATGAAGCTATTCACCAAATATTCTCTGTAACCTCTTAACAAGAATCTCGCACACCCTGGAGGTATACATGTCCCAGGATGGGAACCCCTGCACTAAGTAGATCTTAAGATTGCGGTCAATGTAAATGTTCCTTGTCCTCAAACCAACACAGATGCCTGGATGCGACAGATAATGTTAAACTCATTACATCTGGACGAGATGAAGATGCTGCTGTTTAACGATTACAACCGCAATGACAGCTTCGCGGAACTGGTTGCTAGGCTACGAGCTCGACTGAACACTCCATATAATATTTATTTATTTACTACTCTTCAGCTTCCAAATAACCACGTGATGTCAGCACCACGTGATGTCAGCACTGTCTGGACAAGTTTATTCTTTATACCTTTCATGGCAGTCTCCAGTTCTCTTCTCCCAGTGTTTGTCGGTCTTTTTTTCCCTGTCTTGTCCTGGCAATTCGAAAAGAATGACTGTCTGGCAGAGGCGGATCTACTATGTAGATAAAAAAAAGCTCGAGCCTCAGCGGCCCCCCCCCCCCCAGATTTCTCTATAATATGTTTCTTTCCCATCACCTAACACTTTTTTTTTGGGGGGGGGGGGAAGGGAACGAACGAACTTTATTTACAAAGGGTTGAGAATTGGGCACGCAGGGGGCATAAATGTGGGCACTCCAAGAGTTCAAGCTTCAGGGTCCCCAAACTGTAGCTCCGCTACTGCTGCCCGGTAAAGCTATCAATATTTTTCCTTAATTTGCGTCCAAACAATCGGCAGCGTCTGTGTGTCGTCTCATGCTTCACTGGTATCTGTCTGATCTTTGTCATCAGTTCCATTTCGGTGATCTCCTCATACAATGTCAACCCTTCTATTCTATGGAAGCGCACATTTTTGAAAGTATGTTAGCTTCTTCGTTGCTCTTCTGCTTTCATTGGCTGGGTAGAGTTATTTTCTGTACTCCATATGACAAAGGTAACAGTAACCCATAGGAGATACAACCGTAGGGGAGTGAAGTAGCCTTCAAGAGATTTCACTATGCTAGGTCCAGTCTCAAGAGGAGGTATGGCAAGTTCCGTTCTCTCTGTCTTTTCCTTCCTTAACTCAAGAGCAAAGTTAGGTACCAATTTACAGCTGGGTAGACTGGAGCATCAACACCAGAACTGCCATGCTGTGGACTCCAGAAGTAAAGCGAAAGCAAGACCGGCCAAAAGTCACCTGGTGGAGAATTATGGAGGCACGAGATGCTAAGCATGAATCAGAGTTGGGCTGCCGATCGAGTAATGTGGGAGACAGTTTGTTGCGGCCTTACAAGACGCCACCATCCGTGATGGTCACTGATTGCTTTGTCAGTCAGCGGCCAAGGACCAAAGATGTAGCCAGAACTTTGTCGATACCATGAATGGAATCCAGCAACTTGCCGCGAGAGACCATCGTACCTAATTAGGAAATGCCCCATATAATTGCCCCCATATAGTTCCCAGAGGTCTCTAAGCAGATACAGAAAGAATAGAACAATTCCCTCAAGCCAGTAATAAGAAAAGACATATGAAGCGGAAATTCAAACGATCACGCACTACGCTGTAGGCTAAACCAGGAGAAAACCCTATTAGTCACAGAGGTTTTATGATCATTAAATTGCCTATATCCTCTTCTTTTTCTTTCACCCGTATCCTCTATTTTTATTATCACTCTTTACCGTTTTCCTGTATTTTTCGCATCCATTCGTTTGCGAAAAATATTTTCTTTCCCATACTGGTAAACGCATTTATGACATAACGTGTCAGAGAGAGAGAGCGTTTAAATGCAGTCTGTTGCATTAGATGTCAGTGGACGATAGAACGTGTGAATACTCGTTTGGGCAGACAAAGATAGCAGACAGGCGTCTGTACTTTTCTCATGTCACGGGCGTTTCGTCAGGCTAGGTGTCATACCGTCTAGCATTTTCACCTGACACTAACGTTTCTCTCAGAGTGAAGTGTGATATGACACTCACGCAGCGCTCGGGAATGAGACATATAGTCTGGGTTTTTCCATGACACGCACGCTTCTCGGTCAGTTGGTAACGTAGGTGTGAAGACGCACCGGTGGCACTTACGGCATGCGTCTAAGTTACGTAAGTGTTAGGAAAGACGAGAGATTGCGTGGTTTTTGGAAATAAGGCACATTCTTTGTGTGTGTTTCATATATCTTAAACGAGAGTTTGAGACTTAATTCACTCAGTAACTTCGCAGTCAAGACTAGAACAAGCCTTCGTTCGATTCCTAAGAATCTCTGTTAATAGAGATGGCATTTAGTTTGGTCGAAGTGGTTTAAGTTCTTAGTAGTTCTGTGTTGAGGTAAATATTATATATATTATATTCTAGTATTTTGTGAAGTGTTTAAAGTGTTAAATCGCTTATTTTATTTCACTAGTTAGATTTGGTGCAGAGCGCTTAATTTATATAGTCTGTATTATTTTATAGTGACGAGTTACAGTGGAAAACAGAAATTATATTTCTAGCTTAAACTCATGTGATGAAAATACAGTGATACAACGTTAAAATATCTCCAATTATAAAGATAACGGGTAAAATAACACGTAGGGATAAAAATATAGGCAAGATATGCCGAGGCTTCTTCACCTACGCCAGCGCTTTCTACTGCCATTGAAACTAACTAGTTGGAACATGCAAACTAAACGACATATCCTTTTAGACGGGGTAGAAACGGAGATAAAAGAAAAAAAATTATGACGGTCTGAACACGTGTTTGAATCTAAATGCAAAAAAGACGCAATTTGTAGTTTAAAGGAAAAATTACGCCACTAGTTGACACAATGTAAGGAAATGGACAAAAAAAGCGACCTTAGCTCTTATTCGAAACAGACGTATCTTAGACGTTTTACTGTAATTGGTCGTTTTAATTTGAATATAGCGGCAAACGCCGTACACGAAGGTTCAAAAACAAATTTCAAAACTAACCTTGAGAAAAGTAGGGTTTTCTTTAATAATAAGTTTATGAAAATAAAAACTAGCTAGTTTGATAGCCCATCTTGAGCAGAGAAATAATATACTTGTAATTGCACAGACGGACAGATAACACGGAAGATATTGACGAAAGACCGTATTGTTCCATACAGACTAGCGAACAGTTTTTTGTGCATATTTTCACTAAAGTTACATTTTGGCGTCCTTGAGCCTAAAAATGCAAAAATCAAACTGCAGATGAACTAGGGGCAAAGTCGGAGGATAGTAGCTAAAAATAACTAGCATAGGATCTTAGAAGTTGGGGGAGACAAAATTTTGTGTAGTTTTTTTCTTGTAGTTTCGTCCAAAAACAAGTGTAATTTTGGGAAAAGCCAAGTTGAGACGGACAAACCGACAGAAAAATACTACATACTAGACTGAGACTGGACTGAAATTGGACATTTATATTTTGAATATTTGAAAAGTTAGAGGGGAAGTCCGTTGATTGGACAAAAGCTTTTATAGTACTGAAAGACAGACGCTCGCTTGTGCCATTTTGTAGAAGACTGTCCATTGACACAGTACGTTACTGCTAGAGGTGATTTCCAGGAATTATTAAATAAAAATCAGTGGGACGCCCTAATCTAGCCAGCAGCTCAGCTGAGTTTTGCTAGTACTACGTAACTGTGTTCTCAATTCTGAATTGTGGTAAGGGAAAAAGCATTTATCTTGTTTATTTTAATATTTTGAGTGACTGATACTGCCATATCATGAAAAATGATTACGACAAGTGAGTGCTTACTCTAGGTCCCCAGCAGCAGTCCAGGGCCTAGAGACAAACAAATAATATATGAAAACATATCTAAGACTATGGAAGGCGGATCTATAATTGAGATCAGTGGGAACATATCACCCACCTTATTGAATGGAAGAGGAAACTATTGAACATATTTCGGATGCAATGCAGTCTTGGGAAACTGGTACTATTTGATAACAACTGGGTGAGATGTGCTAAGTTGGTCAGAGAGATCTGACCCAATCTGTGTAATGTTGTTGTGCTGTGTTGTGTGTAAGAGTGGCGCAGTAAACAGAGTGTTGACACATGGCACAAATTTTGGTTTCAGAGTTTCTGATCTGGAACTACGCTTGTGCCAGATGCTTTTGTAGAAGTACAAGAGCGGATGCCTGTGCAGCCTAACATTTTACTCCAGCTACTGAGAGGAGTGGGCCACAAGAATTCTGTACTACATCGTCACAGGCCAGTTAAGTGCAAACCTGGCCTGCTGTGGATTCATCAACTGTGTCCACCATCAATAAAGAAATAAAATCTTGTATATAAACACTAATATCAGTCCATATGTCAAGGACAAGGAACTTTATAATCATAGATTGGGCATGATGACGCCACCCCAACTAAACATCCAGTGCTAGTTTTTCCCAAGACATTGTAGATATTATTAATATTAACCAATGTAAGAATATACCTATGTACAAAAATTTCATTTGATTATGCAATATATATATGCACTTTATTGATAAATACATATTGTTTCATATGTTCTGACCAAAAGAAACAATTGGTTCAGGACTAATAAATTAAAAAAAATTTTCAAACTTAAATTCTAAAAGCCAGTGTTAGTTCAGTTTATCATAGAGTTTATTATTATTATTATTAGACTTATTATTTACATGTGTGTGTCTGTGTATTTTATTACCTACACATTACATTTCAGTACCCTAGACTTTTAACGTAGCTAACATTCATAATAGTAGAATAGGTCTGTTTGAGGTCGTAAGTGGTAGCAGAAAGGCCTTCTGTAACTCACATAAACTTTTATCTCAGGAGCCTTCACAGCTGACCTCATCCAGTACACTAGGTAACATAACAACCATACAATAACATCAAAAACCACTACAACTCAGTCGGCTATTAAGGAATTTAATTTTACTGCTAAAATAATCAGACGAGAACAATTTTTCTAAACTAACTTATAAATGCTAGAAGCCTCATGAGTGTTGACGGAATACGCACGTATTCCTAATTCAGGAGGATTGATAATTTTTAAATATAACTTAGTGCACGGGAAGTTTTAAATGATAAGTCAAGCGGTACGCTTGCAGTTTAAAAATGTAAGTTATAATCCGAGTACGTAGCATGTATAAGTATTTTATTTGTAGTTTTTCTTCCCTATTCAGTGAATACTGGGTGTCGTAAAATTAACAGTGATACAACGTAAAAATATCTCCAAAGGATAAAATGTAGGGATAAAAAGAATGCGTAAGTTACTAGAATTCATGATCGCCCACGCCGCGGGTCATCACCCGCCATGGAAATTAAATTGCTAGAACGGTTACCATTTGAACGGGATGAGAACGGCGGATCAAAAAGGAAAAAATATGACTGAAAAATTGCGTGAAACTAGCAAGGCTAAAAAGATGCAATTGGGGGGGAAACGAAGGAAAAGTCACGTCCCCAAGTTGACACAAGGTAACGAAATCGACAAAAGGGACCATAGTATTATACGCAACAGTCATTTTTTGGACGCTTTTGCGATATTTTGTCCTTTATTTGAATGCAGCGGCAAACGTTTCACAGAAGATTCTAGAAAATATTTCGAAAAAAACAACTAACCTTGAAAAGTAACTTTTTCTTAATAATGATGTTAGGAATATAAAACCTAGCTGGCCGGATGGCCCATTTTGAGCAGTGAAATAATATGCTTTTATTTATACAGACGGATAGATAATAATGAAGACATTGACAAAAGACTGTGTTGTTCACATCAGCGAAAGACGGCATTGAATCAAACATGTCACTAATTTGCACAAAAAACCGCGACCTTGAGACTCAAGTGTCCAAATCTAGTTAGAATGAAAGAGAGGGACATTGGTGGGAGCTGTGGCTAAAAATAACTTTAAAGACAAAATTTGTAGAGGGGACGGATAGGTTGGTTCAAAAACCAAGTACGTTTTTTGTGAAAACGCAAGTAGAGACGGACGGACTAACAGATAAAAAATCCATACTTGACTGAAGCATGACTGAAATGACTTTAGTGTAGGAAATTTGAATTTGAAAAAAACACAAGGCATTGATTGGCCACAGACAATCATATTATCAGCGCTCAGACGCGCTTTTTTGCCATTCCTCAATAGTTGTCCAGTGATAGACACAGTAAATTTTAAGTGTGGTGATTTCCAATGAAGTAAATTGAAATAAGTTCAGGGACGCCATACTATAGCCAGCAGCTCAGCTGAGTTTTGCTAGCATTTCTGTGTTCTTTATTCATAATCTGGTAAGATTGAAATTATTTCTTTGTATATTTTAAATATTGTTTAATGTTTCGAGTGATTTGATACTGCCATATCGAAATCTAGCCTTACAACAAGTAAGGATTTGCTCTAGACCCCCCGCCCTAGTTCAGGGTCTAGGGACAAACAATATATATATAAACTCCAGCAAGGATTAGGAAGGACAGATCAAGTGTTGAGATCAGTGGAACATATCACCTATCCTATTCTATGGCAGGAAGCTAATAAACATATTTCGGAATATGTAGTCTGGGAGAACTTATCCTATGTGAAACCAACTTGGTAAGATGTGTTGTATGGTCAGAGAGATCTGACCCTGTCAAAGTGGTGTTATTGTAAATTGTTACGTGTAGAAGTGGCTCCTTAGGTAAGGTTCTGAACCTAAACCAATACTTTATTTCAGAGCTGTGAGTTTTTTTATGTTGACACCAAAAGGTGGTGTCAAATGCTGGGTAAATAATTGACAGTGAGGACCCGTGCAGTGTCGCATCTCGGCAGAACAGCCTTGTATTGCCCCCAAGCACGGAGAGGTGGGGGCCACCCGATATATTGCCCCCAAGCACGGAGAGGTGGGGCCACCAGATTCCAGCACCAGAACTACTCTTTCAAAGTTACGTAAGCAGGCTGGTCTGCTGGATTTACACCAACTTCATAGACATAGCACCCAAAGTGAATTACTACTAAAACATCCCATTTCCTTCCATCATTAATGGACAATGTTTGGTAGGCATAGACAGGGAGGGATGAAGCCACCCCAACAGCACATCTATTCATCGTTCTCCCAGGGAAAATAAAATTATGAACTGTAGAAATATTAACTAATCGTGAAAATTGTATACGTACACACCTTTTATTTATCATGCCATTTATTCATGCCATTCATTCATAAATTCCAAAATCTTTCATATGTTCTGGCCAAAATAAAACCTTGGTTCAGAACAAATAAATTTAAAAAAGATTTACTTTCTAAAATTTCACCAGCTGAATTTAGTTCACTGTGTTCTAAATTTTATTGATAATATTATATTATTTAATATCTGTGTGTGTGTGTTTGTATATGTCAATACAACATATTACATTCAGTACCCTAGATTTTAACGTAGCCACATTCATTAGAAAAAAAGATAGGTGTGAGGTCGTAGTGGTAGCAAGAAAGGCCTTCTGAAAATTCACAGCTACATTTTATCTCAGGAGCCTTCACAGCTGACCTCATACATCACACTAAGTAATATCACCATCATACAATACCATCAAATCCACTACATATATTGGGGTCTTGTCCAGGGATAATTAGCATAAACAGTAATATAAGGATCTCCTGGTGGGAGAAATAAAATTAGGGGAACAAAATTGTAAAATTCCCTTAAAATTAAAAGTGTCCCTTTAAATTAATAGGGCAATTAGAAGTTGGTGAATCTTCACAGCCAGTAATAATTAATTAGTTAACTGGTTAATTATAATTAGTTAGACTATAGCAATTAGAAGTACTTTAGTGGTTAGAGATTTATCTTGTACATTACTAAATTGTCTAAAAAGTATGGCGGAGCTGGCAAAATTTAGATCAGCTGCTGTGCTGACGGCAAAGGAGATGGGAATGGATGGTCAGATTTTAATTCAATACGTAACGGCTGAATGTGATAAATATATTGAAAGGGAAGATAGAAAGGTAGCTGAAGAGAAGAGGTTACATATTGAGGCTGATAGAGAAATTAAGAGGCTGCAGATTGAGGCAGAAGACAAACGACAGCAAAGGGAGGCAGAAGAAAAAAGATTACTGCCGAAAGGGAGGCAGAAGATAGAAGGTTGCAAAGGGAGCACGAATTACGACTAAGGGAGCTGGAATTACAAGACCAGGCTCCTGAAAATGGTGCCAGCCCTTTTGCCTCAGGGGAGCCTCAAATTCAGCTATGGGGTTTCATTTAGACCATTTTGTTGAAAAAGACGATGACAGAGGGGTACCTAGGACGTTTTGAGTTATTAGCTACTACATATGGGAGAGAGAGAGAGAGAGGTGGAGTTTAAAGCTATCACAGGGACTGAGAGGTACTTCTTATGAAGTCTTTGCTAAAATGAACAGGGAAGACCAAGACAATTATGACATGTTAAAGCAGGCTTTGTTATTGAGGTACGAAAAAAATGGGGAATTTTATCGTAAGAAATTTAGAAATGCCAAACTGTTGTCTGGGGAGACATACCACCAATTCTCTGCCAGACTGGAAAACTATTTGGAGAAATGGACTGCTCTGGGGAAGACCCAAGATCTTAAAGAAATGATCATGATTGAGCAATTGAGAGAGTCCATGGCTCCAGACATGAGAAAATTTCTCATGGAACAAGGTGCAGAGAAGTTGGGAGAGGTTTTAAATGTCGCTGAAAGGTATCAGACAGCCCAGGCAGAGGTAAGTGGTGCTAAAAAGAAGCACATAGACAATTTTAAAGCTCCACAGCAATTTAATAAATTTGACAATAGAGAACAGGGTAATAGAGGTAGGACAAACTTTGAGCGGCCAAGAAATGACTATCGCGACAGAAACTCACAGTTCAATGACCAAAAAAATAATGAAAGGAAACCGTTTAACCAAGGAAAAAGATGGTGTAAATGGTGCAAGAGAGATAACCATAACACCGAATTTTGTAGAAGGAAACCTTCAAACATTGCTGCAATGAAGTCGGGGACGCAAAGATTAAAGGTTAATCCTAATGGACAACAGGAACCTTATCACCCCCCCAGTTTGTGAGGATGTTATTTGTAATGGGGTCACCATAAGGTGCCTTTATGATACAGGTTTGGATTATGATTCAGTTGTGAAGTCTAGCCTAGTGGACCCAAGTCAGTATACCACAGAAACAGTGGAAATACAAGGGGCGACTAAGGACATACCACTCATGACACTTCCCATCGCAAGGATAACGGTGAAAACTCGCTATGTGGAAGGAGAAATCAGAGCAGCAGTGATAGATGAACCAATCTACCCTCTAATATTGGGGTGTAGATACGTCTTCTTGGGGAATCCCGAGAGGCCTGTGATCATGGCGACAGTGCAGACCAGGTCACAGAAGAAGGAGGAAGAAGGTGAACCTATAAATGCTCATCCAGAGGAGATGAGGAAGGCGCAGGCTGAGGATAGGACACTCAAGCCATGTTTTAAAAAATTGCCCAAATGTCACACACCTCCGAGCAAGGGGGAATATTTCATGAAGAACAAACTATTATACAGGAAGGCCGGAACTGGAACAAATGGTCACAACCAGCTGGTTCTTCCCACCTCATATAGAGATAAAGTGATGGAACTCGGGCATGCGATTCCCTTCAGTGGTCACATGGGGATCAGCGCCACAGGACAGCGTATAGCTTGTCATTACTTCTGGCCAGGGATAACGGAGGATATAAAAAGATATGTCAAATCCTGCCCAGAATGTCAAAGGGTAGCTCCAAAGCATTGGACTGCTCCTGCAACTCTAGGGGAAATGCCCATAGTGGGAACACCTTTTGAGAGGGTTGCAGTGGATATTGTGGGACCTCTCACTCGGACCAAGAGGAGGAACAGTTACATCCTTACTCTGGTGGACACTTGTTCTATGTGGGGAGAGGCGGTAGCCCTGCCATCAATTGATTCAAAACATGTAGCAGAGGCACTACTTACAATATTTACCCGATTAGGATTCCCGCATCAAATCTTGACGGATAATGGTTCTCAGTTCAAGGGGAAACTAACGGAAGAAGTTTTTAAGCTATTTCAAGCCAGACACTTTCATTGTAGTCCGTACCATCCACAAGGGAACCGCCAGGTAGAGAGGTTCAACGGGACTCTCATTTCTATCCTGAGAAAGCTGGCACACGAAAAACCGGATCTGTGGGATCAATTCCTGCCCGCCGCATTGTTTGCGCATCGGGAGGTACCACATAGTTCAACCGGGATGGCTCCCGCAACTCTGCTATTTGGGAGGCCAATAAAAGGTCCATTAGAAGCTTTATTAAGGACCTGGACAGATGAGAAGACGGAAGAGACTGTTACCTCATCTTATCAATACGTGAACGAACTGACCACTCGTTTGAAAGCTGGATGGAAACTGGCAAATGATAATTTGAAACAAGCCAGGAAGAAACATGCAGCATATTTTAATAGGAAGGCAAAGGACAGAGAACTAGCTGTGGGAGAGAAGGTGCTGCTTCTACTACCCGGTAGCCAGAATAAATTACAAATTGGATGGCAAGGTCCATATACGGTTCTAGAGAAGGTGTCTAGAACAAACTATAAAATTGACAAAAAGGGGAAGGAGAAAGTTTATCATGTAAACCTGTTAAAGAAGTATCTGGACAGACCACTCCAGGAAAGCACCCCCTTACTGACCTTAGCTATCGCAACTCAAATGCAAAAGGAACCACTCACCTCACATGAATACCCATTACATCCTTGTGAAACAGCAGCACAGGTAAAAGTAAGCACCTGACTAAAAATCAGAGGGAGAGAGTTCAACAGGTTCTGGAGGAACATACAGATGTATTAACAGATAAACCAGGCCATACAAATTTGCTACAGTATGACATGAAACTGGTAGACTCAAACCCAATCTGTATGAGAGCCTATTCTATTTCGTTCGCGAAGGAGAAGGCATTGAAGGAAGAAATAGATTATTTATTGAAGGAGGGGATCATTTCACACAGTGAATCACCCTTTAGTTCCAGTGTCGTCTTGTTGAGAAAACCGTCTGGGGAACACCGACTGTGCATAGATTATAGGAAACTGAATGCTGTCACAGAAGGACAAGTGGATCCATTACCAGACACAAAACAGTTATTTGCCAGACTGAACAAGGCAAAATACTTTTCAAAGGTGGATCTTAGTAAAGGCTATTACCAGATCCCAGTGAAGCCTGAAGTGAGACCTTATTTGGCTTTTAGCACTTCGGATGGACATTATGAATTCAATATGCTACCATTCGGACTGAAAAATGCTCCGAGTGTATTTTCAAGGATGATGCGCAAATTGTTGGATCCCCTGAATAACCCATGTATCACGAATTTCATGGATGATATTCTCGTCGCCACAGAGACATTTGAAGAACACATTGAAGCTCTAGAATTTTTATTTAATAGGCTTCGGGAGGCGAACTTAACTGCTAGGCCAACAAAATGTTGTATTGGATGCAAAGAGTTGGAATTCTTGGGACACACTGTATATCAGGGTAATATGACCCCTGATCCTAAGAACTTGGAAAAACTGCAGAGAGCACCTAGACCACAAACAAAAAAGGACGTGCGATCATTCGTGTCGTTATGCGGATTTTATCAAAAATATATCAAAGATTTTAACTCTATTTGTGCTCCTCTGACTGATCTGACTCGCAAGGGACTTCCAGATAAAATTATTTGGACTGCGCAAAGTGAATTAGCGTTCCAAGACTTAAAGGAAAAACTCACTAGCAAGCCTATTCTCAAACTGCCTGATTTGACACAGGACTTTGTCTTAAGAACCGATGCAAGTAATGTAGGACTCGGAGGGGCTTTGTTGCAAAGATCATCTTCACCTGATGGGGAACTGAAACCAGTCGCTTATGCAAGCCGCAAATTGAATAAGGCGGAACAAGGATACTCCACAAGCGAAAAAGAATGTTTAGCGTTAATCTGGGCAATAAAGAAGTTTCAAATCTATCTGTATGGTAGGACTTTTGTGGTCGAGACGGATCATCAGCCTCTCGTATTCTTATCTCAGGCTAAGCATGAAAACGCAAGATTGCTGAGGTGGTCTTTATTGCTTCAACCTTATCAGTTTAGTATCCAATATATCCCAGGCAAATTGAATGTTGGTGCAGATTTCCTCAGTCGGCACCCCTGTGATCAAAATTAGAGTAGTGGCAGACGTGAGGAGTAATTTTACCTATGTGTATCACTGGTTTTGGAACTTGCCGTAGGCATGTTTTCAAGTGGGGAGATGTGTCGTAAAATTAACAGTGATACAACGTAAAAATATCTCCAAAGGATAAAATGTAGGGATAAAAAGAATGCGTAAGTTACTAGAAGGCATGATCGCCCACGCCGCGGGTCATCACCCGCCATGGAAATTAAATTGCTAGAACGGTTACCATTTGAACGGGATGAGAACGGCGGATCAAAAAGGAAAAAATATGACTGAAAAATTGCGTGAAACTAGCAAGGCTAAAAAGATGCAATTGGGGGGGGAAACGAAGGAAAAGTCACGTCCCCAAGTTGACACAAGGTAACGAAATCGACAAAAGGGACCATAGTATTATACGCAACAGTCATTTTTTGGACGCTTTTGCGATATTTTGTCCTTTATTTGAATGCAGCGGCAAACGTTTCACAGAAGATTCTAGAAAATATTTCGAAAAAAAACAACTAACCTTGAAAAGTAACTTTTTCTTAATAATGATGTTAGGAATATAAAACCTAGCTGGCCGGATGGCCCATTTTGAGCAGTGAAATAATATGCTTTTATTTATACAGACGGATAGATAATAATGAAGACATTGACAAAAGACTGTGTTGTTCACATCAGCGAAAGACTGCATTGAATCAAACATGTCACTAATTTGCACAAAAACCGCGACCTTGAGACTCAAGTGTCCAAATCTAGTTAGAATGAAAGAGAGGGACATTGGTGGGAGCTGTGGCTAAAAATAACTTTAAAGACAAAATTTGTAGAGGGGACGGATAGGTTGGTTCAAAAACCAAGTACGTTTTTTGTGAAAACGCAAGTAGAGACGGACGGACTAACAGATAAAAATCCATACTTGACTGAAGCATGACTGAAATGACTTTAGTGTAGGAAATTTGAATTTGAAAAAACACAAGGCATTGATTGGCCACAGACAATCATATTATCAGCGCTCAGACGCGCTTTTTTGCCATTCCTCAATAGTTGTCCAGTGATAGACACAGTAAATTTTAAGTGTGGTGATTTCCAATGAAGTAAATTGAAATAAGTTCAGGGACGCCATACTATAGCCAGCAGCTCAGCTGAGTTTTGCTAGCATTTCTGTGTTCTTTATTCATAATCTGGTAAGATTGAAATTATTTCTTTGTATATTTTAAATATTGTTTAATGTTTCGAGTGATTTGATACTGCCATATCGAAATCTAGCCTTACAACAAGTAAGGATTTGCTCTAGACCCCCCGCCCTAGTTCAGGGTCTAGGGACAAACAATATATATAAACTCCAGCAAGGATTAGGAAGGACAGATCAAGTGTTGAGATCAGTGGAACATATCACCTATCCTATTCTATGGCAGGAAGCTAATAAACATATTTCGGAATATGTAGTCTGGGAGAACTTATCCTATGTGAAACCAACTTGGTAAGATGTGTTGTATGGTCAGAGAGATCTGACCCTGTCTAAGTGGTGTTATTGTAAATTGTTACGTGTAGAAGTGGCTCCTTAGGTAAGGTTCTGAACCTAAACCAATACTTTATTTCAGAGCTGTGAGTTTTTTATGTTGACACCAAAAGGTGGTGTCAAATGCTGGGTAAATAATTGACAGTGAGGACCCGTGCAGTGTCGCATCTCGGCAGAACAGCCTTGTATTGCCCCCCCAAGCACGGAGAGGTGGGGGCCACCCGATATATTGCCCCCAAGCACGGAGAGGTGGGGCCACCAGATTCCAGCACCAGAACTACTCTTTCAAAGTTACGTAAGCAGGCTGGTCTGCTGGATTTACACCAACTTCATAGACATAGCACCCAAAGTGAATTACTACTAAAACATCCCATTTCCTTCCATCATTAATGGACAATGTTTGGTAGGCATAGACAGGGAGGGATGAAGCCACCCCAACAGCACATCTATTCATCGTTCTCCCAGGGAAAATAAAATTATGAACTGTAGAAATATTAACTAATCGTGAAAATTGTATACGTACACACCTTTTATTTATCATGCCATTTATTCATGCCATTCATTCATAAATTCCAAAATCTTTCATATGTTCTGGCCAAAATAAAACCTTGGTTCAGAACAAATAAATTTAAAAAAGATTTACTTTCTAAAATTTCACCAGCTGAATTTAGTTCATTGTGTTCTAAATTTTATTGATAATATTATATTATTTAATATCTGTGTGTGTGTGTTTGTATATGTCAATACAACACATTACATTCAGTACCCTAGATTTTAACGTAGCCACATTCATTAGAAAAAAAGATAGGTGTGAGGTCGTAGTGGTAGCAAGAAAGGCCTTCTGAAAATTCACAGCTACATTTTATCTCAGGAGCCTTCACAGCTGACCTCATACATCACACTTAGTAATATCACCATCATACAATACCATCAAATCCACTACACTGGGGTAACCCAAAACTTTGCCGGCGTTTAGTACAGAGACATACCTGTGAGAAACATAAACATTTTTATCTTTTAACCACGTGGGTTTACAAGTTAACACCTGTCTGACAGAGCGTGTGTCTTCATTAATAGACAGAGTACAACTTCCGCAGACGGGTTTTATTAAAGACTAAATGTTTTATACTGGGCCTTTGAGCCAGATCAGATTTTCTGCACAAACTCTGCACAAATTTAGCCGTGGTGGCAAGTAACATATTAACGCCAGTAACATTCCGACGGAGTTTTGGACTAGTGGTGTGGTGACCAAATATAGTCCTTTCCTGAAAGTAGACACCGATCTGACATTCCTCAATTCTAGAAACCTGAGCTATTGACACTGTGCTCGTTGTTAATATTTCGTGCCTGGACAATTTTAATGTGACCTAAGCAGACATCCGAAAAATAAGAACACCCAAGGAGTCGTTCCCGGAAGCAGAGAATTCATCCTTTTTTTTTGGGAACTGGGGATTTCTTGGTCAAAGACTGCCCTTGACGAGTCTGTAGGTAATGTCCTAAAAATTGTATTACCAGAAGTGGCTATCTAAGCTGTGAGTATGAAAATATGCACGTGTGCTCGGCTGAATGAATAAAGTGAATGCAGGACGGAGTGATTTTTTTATTGTTGTGATTGGGCACCCATTTTGCTATCTTAACATTCGGTATGCAAGTATTGCAAATCATATTTCACTTAAAATAGCGCAGAGATATCAAGTCTGTCCATACCTTAAGAAGGGGAAATATTAGACCTAATCCTATGTATCCTTGTTTCCTTGGGGCTATCACTTTCTTCCAACAGGACTGTGGGCATACCTCGAGGGATAAGATCTAACTGTGGGACTATCATGCCAGTAGAAATTCCTGATTTTTTAATGACTATTTGTATATGCTTTGATGTAATTTCTATGTGTTGTGATGATAATTAAAATTTCTCTTGAAATTAATCAGCGTGTTGGTCAGCTAGTTCTAGAATATTTATATAATCATTTGTTATAGTTTTCCCACGTCTGTACGTCCAACTGTCATCATATATGTGCGCGCACGTGAGTGGTTAGATATATATATCGTAGAAGCTGTCGTAGAAGATAGGTGAGAGAGAGAAGATTTCTCGATCTCAGAGACAGCCTCTTAAATCACATTCTACCATCTCACTCGTGGAAATCTATTGCTATTACTACTTCTCACTGTGATTATCACTTATTCTAATCTATTCAGAAGGGACCAACCCAAGTCTTAATTCCCCTATCAAAAATCTACGACACTATTGCAGTTGTGTAGCGTGAGGTTTTTATTGGCTCTAGGATCAGTATAGTACTGACAATACAGAAGTAGAATTTCTGCAGAATATGGTGAAGTCCCAGTGTATGAGAGAACTACTGGTATCACAAATTAGTTACGGCTGTGAATGATCTGATCTCGAAAAATTAGTAGAGAGGAGACAGTCATAAAATGCCACCCCCGCTGTGTAACTAACTGTGATTTTAAAAAACAAGGAAACAGATTTTACTTAACATTTATAAAATTGACAAGTCGTTCAAATACAATTTCCTTATTATTTTTTTTTATATACACTATCTACTCTTGTGCTGAAGGGTGGATGTTGGAAGATGGAATGCAATGGATTTGTAAGTTTACTTATGAATTACATATATATATATATATATATATATATATATATATATATATATATATATATATATATATATATATATATATATATATATATATATATATATATATTACAACAAGTTTTCCAATTATAGGAAACAAATTTATATCAGCTGTGCTGTTAATCAAGTATATAAAATTTATCAGCTATGCTGTTATTCTTGTCTCTTTCTACGCTAACTCAGTTTTTCGTCCTTGACCGTTAAATGCTCACAATTGCCGACGGAAATGGTACTACTGTGTACTCATCTCTTGAAACAGTTCTGTCCTTAATTTATTGCACACAACATCCGCTGATGATCATTTCGTTAGCCCACCCATGACTGAGGGGAACTAAGGATGTAGCTCCGGTACAATCACTGTGCTCCTGCGAAGTTCCAGGCAGCTGGATTGACTGGACATACGACCTCAGGTTGGATGACACGAAAAAAACCTGTAGCAAGTAAAAATAGGGGCTAATTTCTGTCCTCAAGCCCACCTATTTCTATTGTATATGAGATGAGCGTGTCTCAGGTGTCTGCATGTAGGATGAATGACAACATGGCTCAGTATGAGTTAGCAATAGCGAGACAAGACAGGTGTCTACCTGCAAAACATTCTTTCTGATAAATTAATACATGAATACATCCAATAATATAAATTCAATACATGAATACATCCAATAATATGTACACCTAGGTGTGATACAACCATTTCCTTCCCCCTATAATATACCAGGCCCTCTCTGACAAGTGCTATACTGGTTGTAACATATATCCTAACAATATTGTTGTGTTCTGATGATAGGAGTTATATGAGACGAGGACTGTTTGGTTATATTTCAGGTTGGAGTTATATGAGACAATAGATTGGAGTTTTATGAGTCCTAACAAGGACTGTTTTTGGTTATATATATATCAGGTTGGAGTTATATGAGACAATAGATTGGAGTTATATGAGACAATAGATAGGAGTTATATGAGACAATAGATTGGATTATGAGTCCTATTGGTTTTCGTCTTCATCAATCATATCAGGAAATACAATTATTATACCTAATTCCCCAAGATACAATCAGTAACCTGATACATTCATAGTGAAACAATTTATATTAAATATATACAGGTGTAGGTAGTATAAATGACTGCTGTAGGCCTATTCTGCTACAAGTATATTAAGTATACTTACCCTCTAAGATTTAAACACGCCAGTCGACTTTAGTGAAGCAAGAGTTCCCGGTCACGCAGTTAAGCAATAAATCAAAGGTTGACAGCTTTCTCTTGTCCCAGTCGGTCGTGCTGGCCTAGTGTTTATGTGTATATTTTTTAAATAAAACACTCCCGATATATATAGGTAGATGCAAGTAACTTTTACTGCGTAAGGAACCGTTTTTAATTGGTTCCCGGCGTTTTAGCCTTTTTAATAGCCAGCGGTTTCGTACTGGCCATGACCGAGATCGCGTCCCGAAAAACAGGGCTTATGCCTAATATTATTCTGTCTGCCGCCATATTGGGAGACAAGATGGCCGTGACCGAGACCCGAAAAACAGGGCTTATGCCGAATTTTATTCTGGCTCAGAGACTGGTGAACGTTGCTCGTTGATTGGCTGGGGCATAGTTGTATCTCGACAATGTGTATTAACAAAGAAGTGGGTTTACACACATGTTTTACGACAAGTTGCTACACTGTCTATCGTTACTCGCCTGTCAGCTCGAATCATCTCCCCCACCCGCCGCACAAATGCTTCTGTCGCAGTCTGAAGAGAACGACCAGGTCGGTCTTCATCAGCAATTTTTGATCGTCCTTGAGAATATATATTGACCCAGTTACACGACAAACACTTCTCACCGTAAACAGGAAACATTTCCTTATAATATCCTTTGCATGAAGTCCTTTTACCCAAAAAACTACGACAACAGCACGCTATTCTTGGGTTGTACACTCCACGAGCATGGTTGCCATTTTTATCTGAGCTGCGCATGCGCATGCGACACCTAGCGTCTGCTACCTAAAGTAATCATCATGCTGGATGTTGCTGCCACCTAATGCCACCTTTAGAAACTACCAACTACAATTGTCAGCTATCCCATATCAGTTTGTGACCTACTTACTGACTTCCCCTCGTTTAACACATCGCTACAGAAATCATTGTTGGAAGAAAACATTACAGCTTTGGTCATACTTCCTGCAAAGTGGCCAGTGGCCAGCGGCAGTTGTAGTTCCAATTTCCATAGACAGCGATAAAGGAAATAATGATGATATATAAGAAATAGAAACATACTTACTTAGTCGTTCTTCTTCTGCCCTGGAGAGTAGCGATCAAAGCGTTAACATGAAAGGTATCCTGCATAGTTACTTGTAACAGATACACCAACTACCTACCTCACGATAACATTTCGTCCTCGTTTTCATATAAAGATAAGTATTCATTTCACATAAAGATAAGTATGTATAAACTACCCTCATATTTTATAAACTACAAAGAAAAAGAGCCGCCCCTGCTGGGCTGTTTTATTCTGAGGGACAATTTATTAGGAAAATGGAGACGTACTCCTGCCTAGTCATGAAAATTTAGTTGCAGGGTGGTAATATAGATCCGCCTCTGCTAGACAGCGTGCAGTGTCATAACCTAAGAAAATGTTGTGGGAACACTGAAATCCGCCACTGGTGTTTTATCCGCTAGGCACACGTATTGGGCAAAGTATGAGGGGGGCTATTGAAGGTTGGCGCCTACCCCACACGTCGTAATGACTTCATGAAACATATAAATGGACCACAAAAGGAGAAATTACAAGCTTAATGTTACTATCGGCTCGGAAATTCCATCTGCTGCACCGCGGAGCAGCGCGAAAGAAGTCCAAACATTTACGCGCGAAATGGCGTCATGGCGTTTAGACATTTTAAAATACAGGTCTACGCTGCCGTTTCGCTTTTCACACACACAAACACACACATGTGGGATGGCGTGGTGATGCTGCGGTGTGAAGGAAGTCGGATGGAATTTACTTGTTTGGGTGTGCTAGGATCGAGAATTTAAAAAAGAAAAAAAAAAGTAGTCCCCTAGAACAATGTTTCCCAACCTGTGTGGTCCGCGGCTGCGTTTTCGATTTGGTATTAAGTGCTTTGATTTTGCTCTGATCCTCCCTACGTTTTTAGTGCTATAAAAACAAAACACAGAAACTGTTTGCAAGTAGAACCAGCTTTGAGACTGTCTTTAACTTCTATGAAGTCCAATATTGAAAATCTAGTGAGCGAAATACAAGCACAAGGCTCTCATTGAATATTCTGTAATTTTAACCATTTGTCGCGAAATTGGTTTCAAGTCATTGCAAATGAGTTCAGTTAGATTTATAAACCCATCTACGATCGAGTGACCGCTTTCAAAATGGCGGCGTATCAGCGAAATGTGTATCGGACAGAGGAAATCGCCAACGATAAAATAAAACGAAGGGAATCCGTATGAAAAGGATTTTACATTTCAGTACAGGGAAGGATGGTGTATAACTGCATATAAGATGGAACGGTAGGAAGTTCTCATTTACGGAGATATATGCGTAATTCGGCTGCCCACAGTTACGCTAAAAGCATGTAAACCCACTTCTGTTCTAAATATTAAAATCAACAAATAACAGTTTGGGAAATTACATGGATAGGTAGATAGAGTTTTATCAGCTGTATAAAACTAGATAAGATGGAACTATATGGATATGATATATGCCGTGAATGAGAAACGCAAAATTTCAGTCGACGCACAGATCGGCCGAAATCACTGTTCGGGAAGGATTTTTCAGGTTAGGTTTAGGCTGTGACGTCGGTACTCTCCGATACGTCCGCGCTTTGCGTATAAGTAGCGGATCGGTAAACTGAGAGAGCTACACAACGAAAGAGGTTTGAGCCAGCCTGGAGACAGAGTTTCGCCACTATCCATGAATTGTGAGTGGATCGCCAGAAACATTTTTTAAGTCCAGTATCTGAAGTCTGAGGGTTCCATGAAATAACTCAAACCAGACTGTCCAGTATCAGAAGCCGGTGTAGTTCATCCGAGGCAATCCCACAAAAGTGCAGGACCCCAAAGAGTGAACTTCAACTGGTCATTGGCATCTCTACTGTTGGGCCTACCAAGTCTGATATCAGCAAGGGACAGTTTCAGCAGTATCAAGTGATAAGATAAGTGGCAGTTAAGACACTGACCACCCATTTATGAAAACAGCCATAGTGAACCTAATATTCAAACAGTCAAGTGATGACAGTTATTTGTAAAGCCAAAGAACTAAAAACCGTGATTGCAGTAACTGTAATATTCAAGATCTTGAAGTCTAAACAGACAATAATAGTAATTGTGTGAATACTTTGATATATATTTTTATACTCTTTTCCAACTAGTAGAAATAGAATATTAGTGTAAATATTAAAATATTTTTAACTGTACCTGAGGAATTATTCACTTATTACATTTGTGATCACAGTGAATGTTCATTTTATTATCCCCTAGAATATAAGTAATCATAAGATAGTCACAGGGAGGAGACACCTTAAATCCTGGTACTACTTCTTACCAACTGGGCCAGGGTTTTCACAGTCTGACTATTTTTATGATAACAATACACCAGTGCTTATTTCTAAGACTGGGGTATTACTTGTAAGACCAGAACTCTTTACTGGCATACTTTTACATAATAAATAATTTTAAATAACCTCCCGCTACAGTGGGGGCTCGTCTGCGGGATATATCTTTGATATTCCTGAGCCAACTTTCTATTTCTGCTGTGTAGGAAATTTGCTTTTTTGAACAAATTTTTTTTTGGAAAGAGTAAACATAATAGGAAATAATTATATTTTTTGTAGGAGTACCATTGAGTACAGATAAGACAGCTGTTTCATATATGGTGAAGTCAGTTTAATTAACTTTAATTTTAAATAAGTTAATTATATTGTAGTAAATTAGTTTGAGTAAGATCGCTTGCCCTACTAGACTACAGATACATCATGGCTGACTTGGTCAAATTTAGGTCTGCTACACTGCAGGTGGGAAAAGAGCTTGGCATGGATGGTGACGCTCTGATCCGGTATGTCACGACGGAATGTGAAAAGTACACCGAGAGAGAAGCAAAGCAATTGGAAGCAGAAAGAGAAGCCAAGAAATTGGAAGCAGAAAGAGAAGCCAAGAAATTGGAAGCAGAAAGAGAAGCCAAGAAATTGGAAGCAGAAAGAGAAGCCAAGAAATTAGAAGCAGAGAGAGAAGCCAAGAAATTAGAATTAGAAGCAGAGAGAGAAGCCAAGAAATTAGAATTGAAGCAGAGAGAGAAGCCAAGAAATTAGAAGCTGAGAGAGAAGAAAGGAGGTTACAAGCAGAGAGAGACCATGAGCTGAAAATGAGACAGCTTGATCTTGAACTTCAGGCTGGGACTATCACCCATGGTAATAGCTCACCTCATTCTGCGAGTAGCTCTTTTCAGAACACAGCAAATGGGGCCATGAACTTCCACCTAGATCCATTTGTTGAAAAGGAGGACGCAATTGAGTCATACCTGGATAGGTATGAAAGGCTAGCCTCTACATATGGACTGGAAAAGGAAAAATGGAGTCTAAAGTTATCCCAGGGATTGAGAGGTATTGCATATGATGTGTTTCTGAAACTCCCCAAAGAAGATCAGGAAAATTATGAAATACTAAAGCAAGCCTTACTGATCCGGTATGAAAAGAACTCTGAGGCATATAGGAAGAAATTTAGAACTTCTAAACCTCTACCTGGAGAAACATATAACCAGTTCTCAGCTAGGCTAGAAACGTATTTGTTGAAATGGAGTAGTTTAGGTAAGTATCAGAAAACCTACGAGGATCTGAAAGAAATGGTTATGTTAGAGCAAGTGAAAGATTCCATGTCTCAAGAAATGAGGAAATTCCTTATGGAACAAGGAGCAGAGAGGCTGGAAGACATTTTGAAATGTGCAGAGAGATACCAAGCAGCTCAAGCTGAATTGGTAGGAACAAAAAGGAAGCAGGTAGAAGGATATAAGCCACCACCGCAGAATACCGATTTTGACCAGATGGATCAACCATACAGAAACAAGCAAAGATTTGATAATAAGGACAAGAACCCTCAGACTCAGGAAAATAAACCCTACAAACAGGGAGCTAAGTGGTGCAAATTTTGTAAGATGAGCAACCACAACACGGATGAATGTGGGAGGAAAAAACTCCTTCATCATGCTGCATGTCTACAGGTGAGGACTTCTGTTAGGCAGGAACTGACTGTGGGTCAGAATAGCCTCCATCACCCACCTACCCAGGAGATAGTGACTGTGAATGGCAAACAAGTCACAGGAATGTATGACACAGGTTTGTCCTATGACGCAGTCGTGTGTGCATCTCTGGTGTGCCCTGAACAAATCACCACAGAAACAGTAGAGATTCAAGGGCCACTAAAAGGAACATCACCCCTTACATTACCCATAGCAAAGATTCATGTCAGTTGTCGCTATGTGGAAGGGGAGATAAATGCAGCTGTGATAGATGATCCCTTTTACCCCCTAATGTTGGGGCGTAAATATGTTTTCTTAGGAGACCCCGTAAAACCTATGGTTATGGCAGGAATCCAGACCAAGGCTGACTCCAGGAACATAGAGAGGGACACCAACGTAAAATTCATTCAACTGAAATGAAACGGGCTCAAGAAGCAGACAGCACGTTGAAGCCTTGTTTTGGCAAATTATCAAAAACACATAAAGCTCCAAGGAAAGGACATTTCTATATGGAACATGGACTCTTGTACAGGAAAGCTGGAAGAGGGACGAAAAGTCATGGTCAAATTGTTGTACCATCCACCTATAGGAATAAGGTTATAGGCTGGGGACACATATCAACTTTGAGTGAACACCTGGGTAATGGTGCCACAAAACAAAGAATAGCCACCCAGTTCTACTGGCCAGGTATTACGGAAGACATAAATCAGTATGTAAATTCCTGTCCAGAGTGCACCTATGTAGATTCAGAAAGTCGACGGAAGAGTCTTCATCAAAAATCTACACGCAAACCAGCAATCAGGGGTACTCCCGAGATTTGCACGGGAGGGGAAAGGAAACATCCCACCCAGGTTCAATTGCAGTCTGAACCCCATGCGCTGGAAAAAAGGAACAAATCACGTAGCGAAAATCAAACACCTACGGATTTGCGAGGGAAAACCACATCCAACTATCAACGAAAAGAGGGCGGTAAACTTCATGGGAAACCTACCGACCCGGTTTCACCAGCAGTAAGAGCCTGGATGAAAAGCCGAACAGGAAGGAGAGAGATAGTACAGGATGAATATATTCTTGGAAAACAGAATGTGGGCGCAGATTTTCTTAGTCGTCATCCCACAGAGCTTGAGGAGGATAGAAGGAAGGAAAACTAACCTCGGAATGGTCGATTTGCAATTGTCTTGTACCCAATAGTTAAGCTAGATATCATCCAGCTTAAAATATGGGGGAGCTATGTCGCAAAATTGGTTTCAAGTCATTGCAAATGAGTTCAGTTAGATTTATAAACCCATCTACGATCGAGTGACCGCTTTCAAAATGGCGGCGTATCAGCGAAATGTGTATCGGACAGAGGAAATCGCCAACGATAAAATAAAACGAAGGGAATCCGTATGAAAAGGATTTTACATTTCAGTACAGGGAAGGATGGTGTATAACTGCATATAAGATGGAACGGTAGGAAGTTCTCATTTACGGAGATATATGCGTAATTCGGCTGCCCACAGTTACGCTAAAAGCATGTAAACCCACTTCTGTTCTAAATATTAAAATCAACAAATAACAGTTTGGGAAATTACATGGATAGGTAGATAGAGTTTTATCAGCTGTATAAAACTAGATAAGATGGAACTATATGGATATGATATATGCCGTGAATGAGAAACGCAAAATTTCAGTCGACGCACAGATCGGCCGAAATCACTGTTCGGGAAGGATTTTTCAGGTTAGGTTTAGGCTGTGACGTCGGTACTCTGCGATACGTCCGCGCTTTGCGTATAAGTAGCGGATCGGTAAACTGAGAGAGATACACAACGAAAGAGGTTTGAGCCAGACTGGAGACAGAGTTTCGCCACTATCCATGAATTGTGAGTGGATCGCCAGAAACATTTTTTAAGTCCAGTATCTGAAGTCTGAGGGTTCCATGAAATAACTCAAACCAGACTGTCCAGTATCAGAAGCCGGTGTAGTTCATCCGAGGCAATCCCACAAAAGTGCAGGACCCCAAAGAGTGAACTTCAACTGGTCATTGGCATCCCTACTGTTGGGCCTACCAAGTCTGATATCAGCAAGGGACAGTTTCAGCAGTATCAAGTGATAAGATAAGTGGCAGTTAAGACACTGACCACCCATTTATGAAAACAGCCATAGTGAACCTAATATTCAAACAGTCAAGTGATGACAGTTATTTGTAAAGCCACAAAGAACTAAAAACCGTGATTGCAGTAACTGTAATATTCAAGATCTTGAAGTCTAAACAGACAATAATAGTAATTGTGTGAATACTTTGATATATATTTTTATACTCTTTTCCAACTAGTAGAAATAGAATATTAGTGTAAATATTAAAATATTTTTAACTGTACCTGAGGAATTATTCACTTATTACATTTGTGATCACAGTGAATGTTCATTTTATTATCCCCTAGAATATAAGTAATCATAAGATAGTCACAGGGAGGAGACACCTTAAATCCTGGTACTACTTCTTACCAACTGGGCCAGGGTTTTCACAGTCTGACTATTTTTATGATAACAATACACCAGTGCTTATTTCTAAGACTGGGGTATTACTTGTAAGACCAGAACTCTTTACTGGCATACTTTTACATAATAAATAATTTTAAATAACCTCCCGCTACACCATTGAATTGTATTAATATATAGTATTTAACCAATATGTATGTAACCAGTATGTATGTAACCAATAAATTGTAGACCCTATGTATAATTAACTTTCATTACTATTACCTTACAATTTCCTTGTCATCTGGCAAATAATTAACAACTTGTGTTGTTGAATATAGGCCTATTCATCTATTGAATAAAAACAGTTAAGTGTTTATGGCATTGCGATATTAAATTGAAGCTGGTCGACCGCAACTTATATGTAGTTGGAAAAGTGGCCCTTAGATGTTAAAAGGTTGGGAACCATTGCCCTAGCAGAAACTTCCGTAGGGGGTTATTAGAGGCTTCATCATAATGGGTCCGGCTTTGTTATGAGATGAGGAGACTATTTTCCTTCCTTGCTGATATTTGCCTTCCCTAATTTAAGAGCACGAGTCGGGTATCCATTAACAGGTGGGTAGACAGGAGCTTAATGCTACCAGGTTAAGTAAAGGTAGTCCTATAGCAGATACTGCCGTAGGGGAGTTAAGTGTTAGAGACTTCACTATACCAGGTCCAGCATCGAGAGGTGGGGGGGGTGACCAGTTCCCTCCCGGGTAGACTGGAGCGTGTCGACACCGTTAATCGAACCCGGCACTAATGCCGCGAGAGACCAGCGCTCTATCCAATCTGTCAATCGCTACCAGGTTGTGATCCCAGAACTCGAAAACACCGCGAGAGGACAGGGATAGGTCACGAACTATTTCAGCTACAATGCTGACAGGTGGATACTGATGGAGCCGACTGCCAGCGTTGGTGTAGCTGGCGAGTCCTTTTTAAGGCAAGTCCTTTTCAGGGCTTCAGGCTAGCAGATGGATAATGTTAGTCCTTTTCAGAACTTAGTTCCTATCAACGTTGATCGGGCTAGCAGTCCTTTTCATGGCTGTTTCATGCTAGCTGCTGATAGATGCTAATAGTCCTTTTAAGGGCAGAGTTTATAAACAGTTAACAGAGTTCATTTATTTTTTAATGGCAAATTGCGCTCTGATATAACCAAATGACTATGTTGAAAGGATAGTGCCTCGCCACAAGAAGGCAAAACCCGCAACAACAACAAAAAGTGGATAGTCATCATCATAATCATTATCCTAGTGCTTCTTGTGGAGCAAGGCTCCATTATTGCAGATGGTCACCATTGCAAGAAGCTCGTAGTGCAGATGGTCACCATTGCAAGAAGCTCGTAGTGCAGATGGTCACCATTGCAAGAAGCTCGTAGTGCAGATGGTCACCATTGCAAAGAAGCTCGTAGTGCAGATGGTCACCATTGCAAGAAGCTCGTATCAAATATTTACATACTCTTGCAGTAGTGGTCTCTGTGGAATGTTCTTTTTTACGTGATGAGGTTGTAACCCCAAGCACTATCATATATTAATCTTCTTGTACGACGTACCTGATGGTGCAGTAGTCCTTTTCTTTCCGAGACCCCCGGGACCTCCTACACGGGGGCCTAAAGGTAGTAATAAATTGATACCATTTCCAAATGCCGTGGGATTTTTAACTTGCGCAACTTGCACACGGGACCTCCTATATTTTTCGCCCTTATCCGAGAAGGCTAGGCATCCGATCTCACTACGCATGAGACCAGGGAGGCCGTATGACGTAATTAGGACCAGTGGTTCTGAAAAAAAAATACTTCAATAAATTATAATCCCTCAACTGGGATTCGAACCCGGTACTTCTTGAATACGAGGCGGACACCATACCTCTGAACCACTACGACCCCCTAAGGGAGGAGATCGGAGTACTGATGGTGTTGTCCGTGTGCAATGAAGATTGCCCTTAAAACCAAACCAATAAATTGATCAATCAAAACCAAAAATATGGAATACTGACTATACAATTCGCAGAATATTACGAAACAACGAAACAAAAAATATGTAGAATTAGACAACATAATACTATAAGGGCAATCCATAATATTAATATCCCTGATATAATCGGGTTTGGTTGAAATATTTTGTAACTTAAGTCAAGTCAATGCTAAACAAAATTATATCACAAATTGCGTTCAGATTTGCCTTCTGAACCTGTTGTTAAGCATATCTACTTCTGAATTTATGTACGTTATTTATTCCGTACGTATTATTAGCCAACATTTTAAAACATCATGCGATCTATTATTATTACTGTTTTAAATTCTTCTGTCATTGGTGGAAAATATTACATCAAAACACACAGTGAACGTGCAACGGCTTATTTTTGTTAATATTTCTTTTCAGCTAATCAATTATGCTTTTTCGTAGGACACGACTTTTATGTGATTTGTAGTATTTGTTTTCGGCTAATGATTCTCATTTGTTGTTATACTTACTCACTTAGCCTTCCCTCTTCTATCATGTGGAGTAGATGTTTGCCAGAGACAGTGCCATACTATTCTATCGGCTATCGTCCTCATGGCCTAGTTCCAATCTAGTCCTTCAGAGATTGTCTAATGTTGTCCTCCCAGCGAACTCTGGGTCGTACTGGAGGTCTGGATCCCTGGCTGTTGGTTTCCCATATTTGTCGTGATAGCCGATCTTCTTCCATTCTGCAGACATGACCAAACTGTCGTAGTTGGGATCGTTTTACTTGAGTCTGTAGGGGACGGGTTTTTGTTCCTACAATGTATTCTGCATTCCAATGAGAAAAATTAAATGGATGATAAACAATATAGAACTGCGTATTTCCCGTGGGTCTATCAAAAGACAAAGAAAAAAACAAACTGCTGCGCCTTCATGCATGTCGTACAAGGCCACTAATACCAGGTTATGCATGGGGTTGGCAACCTCGTCATGTAAAACAAATTGCCATAGAAACCACAGCTGCACGAGCACGTGAATGTTTGGTGCAGGTTTCCTGCAAGGCGATCACTGTAATGGTGGCTTTATGCTCTACAAAGGTGAATGATGAGGTTTACCAGCTACACGCACAACCCACGTATCAATTGGCTTTTATGACATGCGTGAGGGAGTGTCGTGAAAAGTGTGTGTAAACCCACTTCTTTGTTAATACATATGCACAGCCAATCCACGTTCAACAGACTCTGACAGATTAAATTACACAAAGTATACGCCATCTTGTTCCCGCAAGATGGCGGCAGACAGAATAAAATTAGGCATAAGCCCTGTATTTCGGGACTCGGTCACGGAATGTACGAAACCGCCGAGAACCAATCAAAAGAGTTCCTTACGCACTGGCAGATTCCACGCGTCTACCTATATAAACGGGCGCGTTTTATTAAAAAAATACACACGCAAACACGAAGGCCAGCACGACCGACTGGGGAAAGAGAAAGCTGTCAACATTGATTTATTGCTTACCTGCGTGACCCGGCACTCTTGCTTCACTAAAGTCGAGTCCAAATCTGGCTTGTATTAATCTTAGAGGGTAGGTAAACTTACTATACACTTGTAGGAGAATAGGCCTACATCAGGTATATAATGATTGTATATTTTGTGTGTCATTTACACTACCTACACCTGTATATATTTAATATATTTTGTTTTACTATGAATGTATCAGGCATACTGATTGTATCTTGGGGAATTAGGTATAATGATTGTATTTCCTGGTATGATTGATGAAGACGATAACCAACCTGAAATATAACCTATCAGTCTTTTTTAGGGCTCATATAACTCCACCCTGAAATATAACCTATCAGTCCTTGTTACGACTCATATAACTCCAACCTGAATATAACCTTTGACTATATCATGTATAATGATTGTATGTTATAGTATCATGTATAATGATTGTGTATGACTGTTGAAGAAGGAAACCACCAGAAAATAGCCTACACCTGTATATATTTAATATAACTTTAGATTTTGTTTTACTATCAATGTATCAGGTATACTGACTATATCTTGGGGAATTAGGTATAATGATCGTATTTCCTGGTATGATTGTTGAAGAAGAAAACCAACCTGAAATATAACCTAACAGTCCTTGTTAGGACTCATATAACTACAACAGTATTGTTAGGATATATTTTACCAGCCAATATAGCACTTATCAGAGATGGCCTGGTATATTATAGGTGGAAGGAAACGGTTGTATCAAACGGTGTACAAATTATTGGATGTATTCATATATTGAATTATTAGAAAGAACGTCTCGCTATTGCTAAATCATACTAAGCAATGTTGTCATTCATCCTACATGCAGACACCTGAGACACGCTCATCTCATATACACTAGAAATAGGTGGGCTTGATGACAGATATTAGCCCCTATTTTTCCTTGTTACAGGTTTAATTCGTGTCATCCAACCTGAGGTCGTATGTTCGAGTCAATCCAGCTGCCTGGAACTTCGCAGGAGCACAGTGATTGTACCGGAGCTACATCCTTAGTTCCCCCCCCCCTCCCCCAAGTCTTGGGTAGGGTAAAGGGACGATCATCAGCGGGTGTTGTGTGCAACAAATTAGGAAGGACAGAACTGTTCTAAGAGATGAGTACACATTAGTACCATTTCCGTCGGCAAAAAAAGTGATTCAGCGTAGTGAGAGACAAGATTAACAGCACAGCTGATAAATTTTCGATAATTAATTAACAGCACAGCTGATATCTATAATTTTGTTCCTATAATTGGAAGACTTGTTATATATATATGTAAATCATATGTAAACGTACAAATCCATTGCATTCCATCTTCCAACATCCACCCTTCAGCACAAGAGTAGATAGTGTTTGTATATACTTAATAAATAATATGGAAATTGTATTTGAAGGACTTGTCAATTTTGTAATTGTTTAGTGAAATCTGTTTCCTTGTTTTAATATCACAGTTAGTTACACAGCAGGGTGGCATTTTATGAATGTCTCCACTCTACTAATTTTTCGAGATCAGATCATTGACAGCCGTAACTAATTTGTGATACCAGTAGTTCTCTCATACACTGGGACTTCACCATTTTCCTGCAGAAATTCTATTTCTTTATTGTCAGTACTATACTGATCTTAGAGCCAATAAAAACCTCACGCTACAGGGAGTAAGAATCCTATTATTTCTTTGCCACTTGGAAAAACTACACAAGACAGAAGAAGACTAGGTAGTCACATGGCAGATGCTACCGTAGGGGAGTGAAGTGTTAGAGACTTCACTATACTAGGTCCAGCTTCGCCAGGTGGGGTGCCTTTTCTTTCCCTTACTCAAGAGTAAAGTCAGGTTCCTATTTACAGTGTTTCGAATCCGGTAAATTTGCCGCGAGAGGTCATAGTTCAAACCAATCTGTCAATCGTTAAAAAGTAGAAAGTGATGAAAAGGTTCTGTTGGAAATAAAAATAGCTCTATATTAGCAACGGGGTCTAGATGCAGTGGTGGTTCCTTGCTTCGTAAGGAATGCAAAGCAAAATGACGGTGATAATACATTAGCTCATCTCATAGTCGTTTTTTCTTCTACCGTTGAGTGTAGAGGTTTTACAGGAAGCGCCATGGCTCAGGGTGAACATGCAATCAAATATTAAGACAAACAAGTGTTTAGCCTGTTGTGTCCGGGTTTGCCTTCTAATAGACTGCATTATATCGCTATGCAACCTTTGATCCTTCTTGGTTCCAATCCAGCCTTTAAACAGCAGTTACAAATGGTGAGCTTTGATGCCTTTTACCCACAGATGTAGAGGTTGGCCAATAAATTCTCTTCTACCCGAAGGTGTAGAGGTTTGCCAAAGATAGCCACATCTGAACGGAAACGCAAACATTGCTTCACTATCTGAAACTGGGAGAGTCCGTTGCCGTGTACACCGCGCACAGCCTTTCGCGACAATATCCGCCTGCGAAAATGCTACATTAGCAGTCGTATTAATTATAGCCAGCTCAGCATTTTCTAAAAGTTTAAATACATCATTTTTCCCCCTGTCAGAGCTCACGATATTGATGAACCGGGAAGAAATCTATATTTTAATTACCGTGAAAATAACATAACTACTTGTCTTACAGAAGGACAAAGGGCGGCTCCAAAAAAGTATAAACAGTAACATTAATTTCGACTCACGACCCACTTTCGCAGAGGCATTACACGCAAATGACGTCTAACACTGTTATAATTGTGAATTGATGAACCATTTTAGCGAAACAATACACATTTCTTCACTTTATGTAATAACTATGGCAGATTCTTTTGAATATCTCACTTCGCCCAAGACGACGCCCAATCCAATACACCGGCTGCTAAAAATTCCTCTGTTTGTAAAAGGGCGGCCATTGAGTCTGTTTAACAACATTAATTCTCCAAATCGAACACCGAAATAAATAAACACCTTAGTTTTTGACGCGTGAGGTCTGTTTTCCAAACTCCAGCCAAAATTTTTCGTCACAATAAACTACAATAATATTCACGTGCGCCAGGACACGACAAAATTATCACGTTTTGCTTTTTGACTTGTGTCACGAAAGGGGTAAATTGTGATAATAAAGATATTTTCCCTCGTGCTGACTTTCAAAATTACCAAACGAAACAATTACATTGGAACATAAATAAACTGTGTTTTTATACGCTGGTAGGAAGTTAAAAGGGCGCGGTGAGGTGGAAAATTGTTGCTAGACTGATATTGTACTATAATTAAATTCACTTTTTGTCTGGGTATAATAATAAAAATTCTTTTCTTAATTCCCCCATAACTGTGTTTATTTTAAATTTGTCCCCCTCGGGACAAGTCGGCCGCCCTCACGCGACACGTAATCATATGTAGCTACCTAAAATCTGGGAAATACACTATACTGCACAATCATCATAATTGTGGACTGTTATCTTTTTCAATCCGTTAACAATGTTATGCCTTATACCTTTGCTACGATGTAGAGCAATTTAAAGGGACCCACAATGAAGTCAAAATAAGAATACAAAAGGTTACAGGAGATTTCGTTGCATTGGAGATCAAAAGAATTTGGGCACAATATTAAAATCAGAATTTTCAAATCAAATGTCAAGCCATTCCTATCTTATGGCTCTGAAACATGAACAACAACAAAAACAACCAAAGATATGACAGACTTTCATAAATGGGTGCTTGCGTAGAATAGACGGATTGAAGTTCTATTACAAGATCACTAATGTGGAACTGATGACAAGATCACTAATGTGGAACGAACGAACGAACTAACTTTATTTTCAAAGGGTTGAGAATTGGGCACGCAGGCCTGTCTGACATTCTGCCCTTCCTTTCTCTCGTCTTTTATACTGATTTCATTTATTCTCACATACATTTTACCCATCAATTCAAGGAATTCAACGTGGAACTGATGACAATATCACTACTGTGGAACTGATGACAAGATCACTAATGTGGAACTGATGACAAGATCACTAATGTGGAACTGATGACAATATCACTAATGTGGAACTGATGACAAGATCATTAATGTGGAACTAATGACAAGATCATTCATGTGGAACTGATGACAAGATCACTCGTGTGGAACTGATGACAAGATCACTCATGTGGAACTGATGACAAGATCACTCATGTGGAACTAATGACAAGATCACTCGTGTGGAACTGATGACAAGAACTAGACAAGTGCTAGTGGAACATGAAATGCGAAGAAGACGCTGGAGATAGATAGGACACACACTGAGGAAACGTGTGGATATCATTACCAGGCAGTCATTGTGAATCGAACCAGCATCTTTGCCGCGAGAGACCAGCGCTCTAACCACTCTGTCAATCGGACGCTCATGGACAAGTCAACTAAAGTGAATAATTTAAATCTCACTCAATCATTCAAGAAAGTTCTTTATACACGAGGCTCATGATGCAGCCCGGGAAAGGTTAACAGGACTACTGCTGACACTTTTTGTTTTCGTATAGGAAAATTTCCAGATTTTTTTACCGGGAATGTTCGCACGCTAAACGAGTACGGCAAAACTGCACAGGTGGCAGCAAAAATGTAGACATTCTGTAAGGATGTTGAGGGAGACCAAAAATAATGAGAAGAGAGATGGAGACAGGAATGAAGAGGATATAGAAGAAGTGGTACAGAACAAGAAGACTTGGGAGGAGTTTGTTGATGCCTATGCTTCTTGGGGCTGGTCTAATGTTGATAAATGATGTGTGTGTCGTCCAGCCTCAGCTTTTTCTTGAAACGTATCCTTGGTTTAGACCACACTTCTACAATATTTTCTTTAGTCTTAGTGTTAGCCCTTATAGAAAAATATATGTGCTTATTCTTGTTCAAAAACGGGTAGCGTCAAACTGCAGTCTACCCAACTGTAAATGTGTACCTGACTCTGCTCTTGAGTTAGAGAAGGAAACGGCAGCCCCACGTCATAAAATTGGGCCTAGCAAAGGGAAATCTCATACACTTCCCTAGGGAAGTATCTACCTTTACTTCTAGACAACTTTCCTTAGGCCAGTGTATCTCTAAAACATTTTCTGTAGTTTAGTGTCAGTAATTCTGGGGAAATTTCTGTATCTTATTCCTAGCTTTATGTTTTTTTTTTTTCCTTACAAAGATCTAAACCTTGGTTCAGATTCTTACAAGCTTTCTATAACAGTGGTTATCAAACTGTGCGCCCCGGTGCCCTGGCGCGCCGTGGCTGGTTTACAGGGGCGCCGCGAAATATTCCAATATTTTTACTGAAACTACACTTAGCCCACGTGGTTTTAGAATCGGACCATCGATGTGTTGATGCGATGATAGGAAGGACATCTAACGGACACTGTACAAACCACTAACTGTTTCGCTTTTCAATAGTAATACTAGATTCCGCTCGATGTCAAAATTTAAACTCTGGATTGTTCAAGTCACTGGACACATTTATGGTTGAAAATAATGTGGAGTGGACAAAGTGCGTTGTTGCCTGTACTGATGGTGGTCGTGCGATGTCCGGCCGTTATGGAGGATTGCAGGCGCTTATTCGAAGCAAAGCTCCGGATTCACTGTGGACCCATTGCATCATTCACAGAGAAGCACTCGCATCAAAGTATCTGAGTCCTCCACTGAATCTGGTATTACAATGTGTGGTGAATGTGGTCTTACAATGTGTGGTGAATGTGGTAAACTTTATAAAAACTCGGCCAGTGAAAGCAAGGTTTTTCAAAAAAATTGTGTGATGATATGGGAGCCGAATACACGTCTTTGTTGTACTACTACCCCTCGCGATGGCTCTCTTATGGCAATGTATTGTTCCGTACGTTTGAATTACGGCAGGAAATGTACACTTTTCTTGAAGAGGAAATACACGAATATGCCAAACACTTCGTGGAAACAGACTTTTTGGTAAAACTAGCATACTTGTGTGATATCTTTGAAAAGTTAAATTCGTTGATATGATTGTTCCAAATTATTACTCTATTAATACTTTTTATATAAATTGTTTGTGAATTTGAAATACGTGTTTCATTTATTTTTTTTAGTTAACCAACCTAACCTCACCAACTGCGCACTGCAACTGTTAGGTAGGCTTATGTTCTGACTTGGGGCGCCGTGAAAAAATCCTGGTACACTAAGGGCGCCGTGAACCGAAACAGTTTGGGAACCACTGTTCTATAGTATAGAGTTAGAACTAAAGAACTGTACATAATTTTGATCCACCCTCTAAGCAGTTTGATTGTAGTTTAACTAGGGGAGCTGAACCCGTCGCTCTTTCTGGATTGGCATGCAATTAGTGGACCGTCACATTTGGTTCTAAGTTAGCAGTGATATTCAGTATTTGCATTACTAGAAAACTATCAAAAAATTTGTCGAGATTTTTTGAATAATTTTCTATTTTTGAAGTCTTGCGCTACTAGAAAACTATCCAAAATTTAGTACAGATTTCTGGAAGAATTTTCTATAGTTTAGTTCTTAGCTACTAGAAAATTATCCTAAATTTAGTCCAGATTTCTAGAAGAACTTTGTATAGTTTAGTTCTTGCCTTACTAAAAAACTATCCAAAGTTTAGTCCAGATTTCTAGAAAATTTTGTACAATTTAGTTCTTGCTCTACTACGCTGCCCATAATTGTGGTCCAGATATCTAGACAACCTTATATGATATAGTTCCTGCACTTCTAAACAGCTGTCCGTGGTTCGGAACTTCTAGAACACTGCAGAATAAGGGTAGGCAATCAACGGGCTGTGATGATCTAAAACACAGAGTTCTCTGAAGATATGCGTAGTTAAAGTGACGTCTCTTTTCATGTTTCAGAGTCCATGTATTTGAAATTAGGGACACGTCCAGCTTATATGCAACTTGTATCTCTACTGGACGATTTTCTTCCTGCAATTCCATCAACAAAGCGGTGGAAAGTTCGCACTAAGTGATATTTTACTGAATGAATTTTAGTAATCTAGCCCGCGATCGCGGAGAAAATACCTTTAAGCCTGGGATATCGCAATTTTTATTGTCAGCGGGAGAGGGTTGGTCCCAAATTTCCGAAGTTCGAAAATACGTTCGTATGTTCTATTGGTAGACGGGATCGTCCGTTTACCGACCTCTGCTCCAGAACATAATAGAGGTAAAATGGGGCGGAAGGTCGGAGTGGCTAAGAGGTATGGAGTTCGCCTCTAATTCTAAAGGTAGCGGGTTCGCTCCCAGCACATATGGAATACAATTGATGGAAATAATGTTTAGTACCAGTGGTTCTTAATGATGCCATCCTCCCCCCTTTGCCTCGATCACACGGGTAGTGAGAACGGATCTAATTGGAAGGACTCCCAATTTGCCTTTTTTAGGTTGAATGTGGGTTTCGAGCTTTTTGGACTAGTTCTATATTTGTCGTTTAGGTTTATTTCTATGGGTAAGTGGTCTGAGCTGGAGTCATTCAGTACTTCCCATTTAGTAGAGGCTAGGTTTGGTGTTATAATACTTATGTCTATTGCTGTATCTCCTCCACTGTTGCATGGGTTAACCCTTGTCACTGAGCCATCATTTAGTATGATTAGCTCAGCACTTTCAATGTAGTCCAACAGTCTTTTTCCTGCTGGATCATTACTGTTGTTACCCCATGCCTCATGGTGTGCATTAAAGTCACCTACCAATAATGTTCTTTGGTCTATTTGTGTGTTAATAGTGGCAATGTCCCTATCGGTTATATTACCCTTGGGGCTATAAATGTTTATTATTTTTAAGTTATCTGGCTCACTGTCTAATGTTATACTTATTCCTTCAATATTTTCTGTGTTGAATTGTTCCCAATTTAATATTTTGTAGTCTTCATGTATTAAAAAGGCCACGCCCCCTCCTCTTCCCTCAGGTCTATCATTTCTAAGTGTTATATACCCTTGGTAGTTCAGTTTTTGTTTGGGGTTCAGGAGGGTTTCTTGTATTGCAAAGATGGGTTTTGCCTCCTTATACTGTCCCATAAGAGACATCAAGTTCTTCCTGGCACCCCTACAGTTCCACTGGACTACTTTGATAGCTCTAGAGTCTTTGGTCCCTATTTAGTATGGTTAGCTTAGTTATGTTATTGTTTTTATTAGGTTTTTTGATAAGGGATCTACTTTTTTTGGTTTTGCACTTTACCTCTTATGTTCTCTACAAACTCATCATTCCAAGTAACCATTATACTCTGAACTCTTTCTGCGAGGTATGGTAGGTGTAGTTCCACTGTTTCCTTAAATTTTTTTTCCATATTTTCTATAGGCCTAGCTCTTTCTCTCTCTATTTTTTTTAGGATTTCTTCATTAGCTTCTTTTATCTCTGCTATTTTTTTGAGGTCTCTCTCTATTTCCTTTTGTGCTGTTTTCATTTCTTCTAGTACCTGTCTGGCTTGGATGAGGATATGTTCCGTCTCTTCTGTGTTGTCATCTTCTTTACTGTTTATGGGTGTTTTGATTTTATCATCTTTCTGGATTTTTTCCTTTATGTCTTTCATTTCACTGGTTATTTGTTTTATTTGTTTCTTAATGATATTTTCTTGAGAGTTTTGGAGATGGTTGTTGGTTTTCTGTCTTTCTTTTATTTGCCAGAATGGTTTGTTTGTTTCTAGTGATTCTTTTAATATGTGTTTTGTCTCTTGATAGACTGGGCATCCCTGATACCTGGCACTGTGGTTACCCTGGCAGTTTGCACATTTTCTGTTTTTGTTTTCTCGTTTATAATCTTTGTCCTCCTTAGCCATTGGACAGTCCACATGTCTGTGTGCTCCCGCACAGAAACTACACCGTGTCGCTCTTTTACACACATGTTGGGTATGGCTAAAGCCTTGACAGTTTGTGCATTGTATAATGCTAGGTATGAATACCTCTGTCATTTTGGCTCTCTGGTGGAGTTTGACTTGCTTGGGTATTTCTGTGCCCTTTACACTTATCACTACCACTGTCGTATTCTTTTGCTCTTTGGTTTTGATTCTTTCTACTTTTTCTATCTCTGTTTGTGGGTTTTCTTTCGTTATGTTAGTGTGGATCTCCTCTTCTGTTAGGTTTGAGTCGACCCCTTTGATGACGAATCTTCTAATTTCCTTGATCAATTCAATCTTTACCTTTATCCCATGTGCGAGTTGTGCTTCTTTTGGGTTACTTTTTAATTCATGTAGCAGTGCCTTGCCTTTTTCTGTGTTGTTTACAGTGATTGTTACTCCATTTCCATGTCTTTGCACTTTGTCAATATATTTTTTTCCTATTATTGCTTCTAGAATGACCAGGATTTTGTCATCCGGGAGAGATCTCAGTGTGGCTTCTGTTCCAGCTATCTGAGTTATTTTGATTCTGTTTTTGGTTTCTTTGTTTTCTCCTCCTCTGGTTTCCTGACTTTTTTTGCTTGTGGTCTCGTGGTTGTCTTCTTTCCTGTGTCCTGTCTGTTTGTTTGCTGTCCGGGTTCCTGCGTCTTCGTTTTTGTTGTTTCTGCTTACTGCAGTTTTAATTGCGCCTCCTTTCAGATTTTCCTTTATTGTTTCTATTTTGGGTCCAATTTCTGTGTTTCTGACTATAGGGCTAGTGATCCTGTTCTTTTCTGTCGGGTTTGTTGTTCTACCTTTTTCAGCTGGTTTGACCCACGCTTTTCCCTCTCCGGATTGCGACCTGAGCATTGGTGGCATTGTGATTTATCCTCTGGTTCACTCTGTCTAATGCTAAATAACATAAATTAAGATAAATTATGACTAGGCCTATTTATTTTACTAAAAATAAAACAATTTAAAAAATAATTAGTAGATTATTTCCCTTGGCATTATAAGCTGGCTGCACTTCTTTCTCTCTCTTTTTTTTTTTTTTTTTTAAATATTGGCTAATTACTCTATCTTTATTTTATACCTATCACTGATGACTTACAATTAGTATTTATGCTCTATCAATGCTAAATTAACACAAGACAAGTTATTAATATTTTTTTTTAATATATAAATTTTAAATTATGTTTAGATATCAATAGTTAAAAGCTGACTAGTCCTACTACTAAGCTAGTAAATTTGAGGTAAACTAAGCATAGAACAAATTGAATCTAACAGTATAGATATATTTGCAGAAAAACTAACAAATGAGATTTTAAAAATAGCAATAAAATATATACCAAACAGGAATATGCCTGAGCACTTAAAACCAACACAAAAAGGTAAAAATAGGAAAAGAAACAAAGATAAAAATCCAGTACCATGGTGGACAGACAGATGTTCAGAACAACTGAAATTGAGGGAGAGGGCCCTTACAAAGTATAGAAAAGCCAAAACTGAAGAGAATTACACAAACTATAAAAAAATAAGAAATGAAACAAATAAAATAATATTCAGAGCTAAAGAAAAGAGTTGGAGAAAATTTTGTCAAACATTAAACCATAGGTCCCAAATAACTACAGTTTGGAGAAAACTAAAAGCAATTAAAGGAGGAAACAGCAAGAAATTTAAAATCCCAACAATTAAAATACCAGAGAGAGCTGAAACAGATAGAGAAAAAGCCAACATACTAGCTAAATACTTTTTATCAGGTTAGTTCAATAGACAGTCTAGATAAGGCAGAAATAAATAGACGAAAAACACTGCTAGAAAAATTAAAAGAAGAAAATATGGAAACCACACAGGATGCTAAGTATTTAAATGCAGATATTACAGTAGATGAAATAGAAAGAGCTTTAGCAGAAAAAACCAATACTACCTCTGGGGAAGACATTCTGAGCTATGAAATCCTCAAAAAGGTACCAAATACAACTCTAAGAGTGATTGCATCCCTCTACAAAAAAATCTGGCACACGGGAAAAATACCATGTTCATGGAAGACAGCAGTAGTCATCCCCATACTAAAGCCAGATAAGGAAGCACATGATGTCAGCTCATACAGGCCAATATCGTTAACATCACATCTAGGAAAAATTCTAGAAACAATAGTCAACAGCAGACTAAAATTTCATCTCGAAAAGCATAATTTGTACAGTCCAACCCAGGCAGGCTTTAGAAGCCAACATAGTACAATAGAGCAACTGCTGAGGCTGGAACATGATGTTAAAACAGGCTTCAAAAGGAATGAAAAGACAGTAGCTATATTCCTTGATGTAGCAAGAGCATATGATGAGTGTTGGAGGGAGGGTGCACTACATAAAATCAGGAAACTAGGTATAGTAGGCAGAACCTACAATTACCTAGAAAACTTCCTGCAGGATAGATACTTCATGGTACAAATAAACAATGATAGATCTGAGGTATATGAGCAACAGAATGGAATTCCCCAGGGATCAGTAATATCACCATCAATTTTTACGATTATGGTCAACGACCTAGGCGACGAGTTTAAGGACTTAAAAAACAACCTATCTCAGTTTGCAGATGATGCTGCGATATGGAGAACGGGAAGAAATCTACCATTCCTCTATAAAACAGTACAAAAACAAATAGATAAAGTATCTGACTGGATGAACAAGTGGGGATTTAATCTAAACGTTAAAAAAACCATAGGAATGATTTTCAGTAGAGGGCGTGTAATTAAAAACAATATAATTGACATAAGCATTAATAAGCAAAAAGTATGCACAGCAAAATCAACTAGATTTCTTGGCATGGTACTAGACCAGCAACTAAACTGGAACAAACCCATAGACCTTTTAGTGCAAAGCAGTAGAGGACTTATTAATATGCTAAGATATATGAAAGGAAGTGGTTGGGGCGCCTGCAATAAGACAATGTTAACATTCTATAAATCATTTATTAGAGGCAAACTCGACTATGCCAGTGTTGTCTATGCATCAGCCGCCCCAAGCAATAAGAAGAAACTAGACACAGTCCAAAACCAGGCACTGTCAATAATAGCAGGTGCCTCAAAGGGAACATCAGCAGAAGCACTAGAAGTAGCGCTAGGCATTATACCCCTGGAGCTAAGGAGAAAAGAACTGAGATTCAGCTACTGGGCAAGAGTGGCAAAAGATCCAACTCACCCGGCACATAAAACCTTTGATAGGGGTAACCAGTACATAGGCCACATTCCATTAAACCATAATAGATACCCGTCAGGGTGGAAAACAATGGATGAAGTGGATCAATACCCAGACCTGTTTAATGCGATAAACAGTAGTGCTCTGTATAAAGCAAAGATCCCACCATGGGAATTAAAAGTGCCAGAAACTGACTCCCACTTATCAAAGATCATAAATAAATCTAACGACATAATCTCAGCAAAAAGTAAAACACTACAGTACATAGAACGGTATACAAATAATAGCCTAACTATATATACAGATGGGTCCAAAGATGAAGAAGGACAATTAGGAGCAGGAATAGCAATACCAAAATTAAAAATTTATAAAAGATACAAAGTAACAAGTAATACATCTATCTTTACAGCAGAATTAGTGGCAATCCTAAAAGCTTTAGAAATAGCTGCAGAAAATCCACCAAAAAAAGTAACCATTCTCACAGATTCCCTATCATCAGTACTAGCAATCAGAAACAGAACAGAAGGCAGCAGGCCAGACATTATAGAGGAAATACTACAGGTTAATACATATCTACAAAATATAGGATGCAGTGCAACACTAACATGGATACCATCACATGTGGGGATAGCAGGAAATGAGCTAGCAGACAAAGAAGCCAAAGGGGGGAGAACTAGCCATAACCAAATTGAAGTAGGCTTAGGGAAGTTTGAAATTAAGAGCTTAATTGCTCAAAAAAACTAAAGAATGGATAACAGCATGGGACCTAAGTAAAAAAGCAAGACACTCATATAAAATCCTTAAAAAACCAAGCAAAAAATGTCAAATAAAAGATGAACTAAAAATACCAATTAATAAAAAATTGCTGAGACTCAAGCTGGGAACTGGATATTTCATGATAGAGGAACCCACATGTGAAGAGTGTCAAGAACCAAACACAATTAGGCACTTTCTAGTGGACTGCAAAAAATATGACCAACAGAGGCAAAACATTAAGACATACTGTAGTAACCACAAGGTAGAAATGAGTGTAGAAAATCTCATAGGCACAAAGAGCCCTTCAGAAATGCAAAAGTTAATAAAACACTATATTACAAAAACTAAAGCTAACATATAAAAATCAAATAAGGAATTGAACCAGTAGTCCAAACTGGTGAAAGACTCGCCCCAGAAACATACAGATTAACCAAATAAACCATCCAGTAAAAATCAAAAACATACTAACTTAGAAAATAGCATATATTGGAATTTTTTTTAAAAACCATGTTGAACTATAACTACAAAAGGAAAAATACCGACTAGAGATAATATAATATAAAACAAATACAAACAAAAAACATATTACAATAAAAGAAACACGTCCTGATATAACCAACAAATCCATGTACATGGTAGATGGTTGAAAGGGGCGTGCTACAAAATGAAGTAGCAAACACATTAATAAAAAAAAAAAAAGAGAACGGATGCTTAGTCTTCTGGGATAAAGGCGAAAAAATATGCAACCAAAATTTTAAAAAAATTAGGAAACATACCCACCACAAATATATTTATAGAATTTGTGATTCCTGTATACATACATTGGGATTCTCGCCGGTGCTACGGAGTTCGTGCACTGTGCTGAGATCCTCCTTGTGCGATCCAAGGGAGGAGACCGGAGCACTGATGGAGTTGTACGTGTGCAATGAAGATAAGTCCTTAAAACTAAAACCAACATGTAAAGGGAAACAGAAAAACACGTAAATCGACTCGCTCCAGTCTACACAGCTGTAAATGGGTACCTGACTTGTCCCTTGAGTTAAGGACGGAGAAGGCTGCGAGGAAGGGAACTCGATGCTAGACCTAGATTAGTAGTCTCTAACATTTCATTCCCCTATTGCAGTATCTGCTATGGGTCTATCTTTACCGTTTTTGTTTGTATTGAGTGATTATCTTCACAATGGTTTGGCTTATCAATGTGTTCGTCTACCACATTTTCCATCCTTCACCGAGTCCTGCCTTCCATCGTTCACAAAGGCAGGGTTTACAAACTATACTTTTTCTTCAGCTAAAATTTCCTCCTAATCTATTCTACTATGCCTTTCCCTCACATTCATTTTGTCGCTCTGTCAATCAAAGAGGGCTACAAACTTCCTCTTGGGATCTGGAGAGCTGTCATACGCAGCCCACTAAACGTGAGCAATGAACCAGAACAAGTTATTTCTAACTGATCGATAGAGTCACAACAATTAAACAGCTGCACATGGACGACAGCTCGACGCCAGTTTGTGACTAGTTGTGCTAAATGCTCGGCCTTGCCTCAAGGGAGTGAACCAATGCCTATGTTGTGAGATGACGGAAGGCAAGAAAAAGTAACATCCCGGATTAAAAGTTTTATGTTGTGTCTTCAGAAACACTAAATGCACAGTACAGCGTTTAGTAATTTTAATGAATTTTATTAGTTTTTCGTACACTTTCGAAACTCAATACATAACATTACAATGCGACGCAATCTCGTGAACAGAAGTTATCTCCCCTCCAAACCAGATTTCCGCCTTTTTGTCTTCATTACACTCTAGGATCGGGCTGATAGGATTGCTGATTGTTTTTCTATCCTTTTAGGACCTGTCACAAAATCAGCGTATGTTCTCATGTGTGTCCTGGATCTTTTAGAATTTGATAAACAAGAAAAAAAGTAAAGAAAGTCCCAAAGCAGATATTGCCGTTTGGGAGTTAAGTGTTAGAGCCTTCACCATACTATCTATGTCCAGCTGTTTCATGAGGTGGGGCGACTTGTTCCCTTCCTGACTTATTCAAGAAAAGCTTAGCTTACTCTGCTGCTCATCTTTGGAACTATCTTCCACATTATCTAAAACATAACAACCTCAGTCCCTATTCATACAATCGTAAACTTTTCGAATACTTTATGAGTTCTGATTATCTGCCCCCTTAATGTGATTATTTTTCCGAACAAATGATATAATATCGAATGTAGGTTTAATGATGATGTTAGTACTTTTCAACATATTTTATTTCATGGTGATACTTAGTTTGTACTTTTCAACATATGTTATTTCATGTTTATAATTAGATAGTGTGAATGTGAGTATGCTATTATTTTACTTTTACAACGTTGAATTCCTTTACATTGACGGGTAAAATGCTTGTGAGAATAAATGAAATCAGTATAAAAGACGAGAGAAAGGAAGGGCAGAATGTCAGACGGGCCTGCGTGCCCAATTCTCAACCCTTTGAAAATAAAGTTCGTTCGTTCGTTCCTCACTCCCTTTGCCGCCCATACCTCAAGAGCATCTCCACATCGGCGGTCGGCTACAATGGATCTCCAACGTCTTCTGCAAAGCGAACGGTCTACCACCAGACCAACATCCAGCTGCTAAAGTAGAAAACTAGACAACAGAAAAACAACAGCAGTGATAGGCGTGCCGGAGACTCGAACCCAGGACTTTCTTAGCGGCTACACTGATTAGCTACTGAAGCGAATCTTACTATACTGCACGTCAACTAGGCACAACACCAACGACTTCTGTCTCTTGTCTTGATGATGCATTCTGATAGACCATTTCCTGTCCATCTCTTGATGTTATCTTCCCACTTATAACGCTGTTTTCCCCCTGCACGTTTGCCTTCAGCTCTGCCTTCTATTATGATCATCAACAAGATGTTATGTCTTTTTACATGGCCAAAATATTTTAGCTGTCTAATTTTGATCTCCTTCATTAATTCTCTTTTCAGTCCCAGGTTTTCTAGGACCTCTTTATTTGTTTTCTTCTCTTTCCACGAGAAGTGCCCCATTCTACTAGGGTATATATCTACCTCTCATGGCCATTCTTTTTTTCTAATTACTTATTCATTGTCCATGTTCCTACAACATACCGTAATGAAGAATATATATATATATATATATATATATATATATATATATATATATATATATATATATATATATATATATATATATATATATATATATATATATATATAGCATTTGATTTTTCTCAGTTTTAATTTGTGAGTTAGTTGTTTAGATGTTAGTATCTGTCTCGTGTTGTTGAATGTAGCTTTGGCCAACCCTATTCTGTTCTTGATTTCTATTTCACGTCTGCCATCTTCTGTTATTATATGACCAAGATATTAGAAGCTCTTGACTTGTTCCAAGATTTTTTCCATTTACTCTTACCTTTAACTTTGGCTTATCGATTGCTTCGCTAATTATCATAGTTTTCATTTCTCAATGATAATGTCTAATCCATATTCATGACTTATGTTGTTTACTTGCTTCACAAGCTCTTGCAACTCCAGTTCACGTTCAGCTAACAAAACTGTATCATCCGCATACTTAAGGCTGTGTATTAATCTTCTGCCGATGTTCAGTCCTGGCAGTTCCTGTATCTGTCTGAAGATGTTCTTTGTGTAGATATTAAATAGGCAGGGGGACAATGCGCAACCTTTAAATGGTAAAAGTTCAAGAATTTGAGTTTTTAACATCAACAAAAGGTATCCTTGTGTGATTATTTGGGATGCAGTTGGGACAGCCTGGCCACCAATCATTTCAAAGCACACTCGCGTGAGGTGTCGATTACATCGGATTTACCTGGTGTGCTGCATCTGCAGGTAAGGTGGGTATCCCCTCGCCAGTACAAGCATGAGCTTCTACCAACTAAAGGCAAAGGTAAAATTAGGCCCATTGAAGATATTGCCGTAGGGCAGTGGAGTGTGCTAGACTTCAGTACAACAGGTCCAAACTTTCGTATGAAGTGGGATTCTAGTTCCCTTCATCCCTGCCCGTGACTTCCCTAACCCACGAGCTGAGTTCATGTATCCATTTACAGCTGGGTATACTGGCGCGTGATGATACCAGGCTTCACACACGGGCGGAAACTTTACCGCGAGAGGGAAGTACTCTAACCACTCTGCCAATCGGACTCTTTTCTACTTTTATCCGGATTCTTTTCTGCCGTTGTCCGGACTTCTTTCTATCGTTATCCGGACTCTTTTCGACTTGTGTCCAACACATTCTCAAAAGTGATTAATGCCATTTAGTAATTATAATCCTTTTCCCTGCCGCTCCTTATGAGTCATAAAACTACCACCACAACCGGTCTCTTTGAAGAAAGCTTACATCAGTGATGGTTTCTGTCACAATTTATTGTATGTGATGAGTTTCCAGCTGCTATGTACCTCATATTACAAGATGTCTGAGAGATAGGTTGTTGTTAAGTTGTCGATCACAGACACACAGGAACTTTTGTTGTTGTTGCTATCAGTAGGTTGAAGACAACTACACGGCGTGAAACATGTTCACAAAAGTCAATAATGTCACCACGCGAGACATAATGAGAAATAATTACATCATAACAATTGTAGGAACGTATCCTGCATCATATACGAAAAGATACAAAAAATAAAGTGGTTTGGTCATCTCACGAAGTCAAGAGCCCAATCTTACTTACTTAGTTATTCCTCATCTACCCTGAGGTGTAGAGGTTTGGAAGCGTGAGCGCCATACTATCCTATCGGCTGTCTTCCTCTTGGCCTTGTTCCATTCTAGTCCTCGGTCCTACATAAATTATCTAATGTTGTCCTCCCAGCGGACTCCAAGAGCCCAATCAATTACAAAAAACGCGCCTACATTAGTTGAAAATCTGGTTTCAGAGCATGGAGAAGACCATGAAGCAGTTGGATAGACAACGTCACAGACATGCAACAACAACTCGAACTCACAGCAATTCAGTTCTGTACACTTAACTCGAGAATACACATTTCAGTTTCCCGCTAAGCTTTATGTCGGGAGTAGGCTGTAGAATTCAGATAAGCAAAGTAAAGAATTAGAAAAAGATAAAACTACAAGGCATTGAGTTGTTTTATGGTACCCAAAAAAAAAAAAGAAGAAAGTTAATCATAGCGACCCCCCCATTTAAAAAAAAAAAATATATATATATATATATATATATATGTGTGTGAGTGTGTGTATGTATATATATATATATATAACAAACGGTGTTGTAAATTATACATTGCATAATTTCCAGACTACAGTTTCCCAACATTGCTTAAAATTCGGAGTTTGGTGACAGGAGAATTTGTAAAATTACCAGCATAAATTAAAATGGGGCGTTAATTTTATGCTTGGAATAACCGTCAATTCTATATTTGTTTTGTTTGTTTCAACAGATGGACGTCACACGTGCAGTTCCCGGATGTGAGAAGATATATCCACAAACGGATTCTTCAACCTTGCGCAACGATCAAGTGTAACTTTCTTTCTCCAAAAGGGTTGAGTCTTCGGGACGATCAGCTGTAATAATAATAATAATAATAATAATAATAATAATAATACCCCCTTCAGTCATAACTGACAATGGGAATGCGCCACTGAGGTGACAGCCATCAGCTGCTTATTTTCCTGGTGCATTTCTGACGTTTTCTCCTCACTTCTGCTTGTTGTGTGAGTTTCTTTTCGCTTAATCTGAGGTGGCGCCGTAGATAGCATCGATCAGCTGTAACTGGTAGCTAATATGAGGTACATGTACTCCCATACTCTTACCGCGGGTCTCTAAATAGACAACGAATAAATAGAATTACTACACCTGCATGCGTGTCGTACATGGCGGCTAATATGAGATTTTGCATGGGAATGGCAACCTCATCGTGTAACAGAAACTGCCACAGAAATCAATACCACACGAGCACATCAATGTGTGGGTGCAGGCTTCTATCAAAGAGATTAGCTACAGTTGTAGCACCATGCTTCGTTAAGGAGAGTAATGAAAAATGATGATTATTATGGGTAGTGCATTAGGCTGGCATCATCATCATGTATAACAAATGGCGACAGAAACTATTTGGAAAGAGGAGAAAACAAATAAAGAGGTCCTATAAAAACTGTGAATGAAAAGAATTAATAAACGAGATCAAAGTTAGGCAGCTAAACTATGTTGGTCATATAAATAGACCGTGCTGAAGACAATAATGGTGTGACGTAATCTGGTGTGTCATTTTCATCAATTTCGTTCTCTCCTGCATTATTAACATGTTTCTTCATTTTCCACACTCATCGTCCTATTATTTAGCATATTTTATGCACTTACATATTTTGCTCTGACCACTCTCTAGACTTGTTTACGTTTCGTAGTATGACACGGCTAATTAGACAGGTCAGCGGATAATACTTTTATCACTTAAGTCGTCTAGCCACCTTTGATAGAGACGATCTTTGTTGACACAGAGTGGTCGCGCATGATCGATGGAAAGAAAGCTAGATTGGCTGCCTAAGAAATCCGTCTGAGGAATGTACGCAACCACAGTTGATATACGTGATCGCTTCCGCTGGTCCATCAATGTAGCAATAGTACGGATAACCTGTCAGGAGACAATATAGGCGGAAGGTATTAGTTTAACCGATCTTTGATAGAAAAGAGGCGATCTTTGTTGACACAGCTTACCATTGGTGTGATTTGAGAGCCGGAATAGAATTTGGCTTTCATTGGCAAGTTGGTTTAAAATACCAATCTGGAACTTGACCTGAGAAATGGAAATATAATCTAGCGAAATCGGAGACAGACCAGACTGCATTGCAACGTCAAATTAGCAACTCACAGTAGCCAGAGAGAAGGATCGGACAAAGTATTCCAGAATTAATTGTGACAGATCAAAGAATTTGGGCGTCTTTATAACTTAAAAGAAAACCGGCAATTTTAAATACCAAGACTGGAAACTTAAGGAATCAGCGCACCCGTCATAAAAGGAATACTAAAATTTTCCAGACCAAGTGTTTGAAGCATCTAATCAAAGTTGATGTGTCCATTCATCTGTGCCAGGCGATTGTGTTCCCAAGTAATTCGGGGTAAGTTGTAAACATATATTTTACAAAAGTGAATGTGACATGTTACTTGCTAAGTGGTTATACAAGTCATAAGAGGCTGGCAACCTCGATATATGAAAATAGTATATTCATAAACCATTACAGCAAGCGCTGGTGATTGCTTCTTGCTAGTCGTTCAGAAAACTAACAGCACAGTTGACCCCATACTCGGAATGGAGCAATGAGAAGTTATGATTACATCACAAAAATTAATTAATTACAAAAGGAATTTCGCTGGATTTAACTAGCTGGGGGCTCGAACAAGCCAAACTATTGCTTAAAACTTCACAACAGGTGCCAGATCAGATATACGTTAATAGTGCTCTGCCCTATGCAGCATTGTTCTTGACTTCTGAATTATCTTGTGAAAACTCCCTTGAGATACAAGCGTCATTATCCTTCTATCTACAACTCTGCCAAGAGTAATCTTGTGCGAAGGTAGACACTTTTGATGACCCATTTTAGATACTCTTGACTTTGGCCACTGGTGGACCACTACTGCAGAGCAACGGGGAGGCAAATCCTGTGACAAATGGGAGGCAGAGTTCAAACGTGCGAGAGGAAGACAGCGCTATATGTTGGAAGATAACATTAACAGATGGACAGGAAAGAGTCCATCACAGTGCACCATTGTGCCAGGCAGATAAAGGGAACGACTGGCAGGCAAAGGGAACGAATAAGGAGAAATAGGAATTTTCAGATAGATTAGAAAAGGGGGATGCGCGAATAAGGATGTGCAGGAGAAAATAGGTGAACAGAAATCCAGTGAGGCACGCTGTCCAGCCGGCAGTCCAGAAGCGTGGGTAAAGAGTGCAGATCGCACATATACGCTAGTAGCCTGTAAAGTGTCACACTGTAATGTAAAGTGTGTGGTGTATGGTGTGTTCTCTTTCTTCGGTAAAGCTCCACTATCAATCACTGTAGCATGTTGTTTGTGGTGCCACTACTGTATATGTCCATTGTAGTGTACCGAGTTGTTGAGATCAGGCATGCTCCAGTCTACCCAGCTGTAAATGGGTAACTCACCCTAGTCCTGAGTTAGGGAAGGCAAAGGCAACTGTAAGCAGTAGTTTCCCTCTAAGGCTCCAGGGGAAGCAGGCCCTAAACTTGGTCAATTCAACCGACGCAGGATGGTGTATATATGGAGTAGAAGTGTAGAGTGTGATTAACGCGAATGGTGGACTGTTCGTGTTCTGACCAATCTAAGCACTCATTCACTTGTGTCTACAAGGCACCAATGCAGACTGCTGGAATCTTTGTTTACACAGTTTATTTAGACACACACACTGGGACATAACGAGTAAATCATGGGTATATGTTGACACATCAATTTGCAGGCATACATAGTAGATCCCAAGTCATGACACATTCATAAATAATGGGTAGTACATCAATAGCTTCCAATGTCATGATACATTATGGCCGCATCCCCTATCTGACTAAACGCGTCAGTGAAGGCGGATCGGTAAGTAACTAAAGTTGCTTTATGTTCATAGTTTATATCATATTATGAAACCACGATAAGGGGTTTCTATCAAAATTGAGATCTCCTTGCCACTGTCCGAATAGTAAGATACATGCCCCGTTCTTTGGACAGTGATTCAAAAATATGATGACAGGAATGTAACATGGCCGCCTTCCTGAGTTGTCGCTCACTCACTCACAGGAGGGTATATATAAGCCAAAGTTAATTTGAAATGCATATGAATAATTTCCTAAAGTCTCTCCATACAGTTCTACAGTAATCCAGTTACTTCACGTAGACATAACTGCTGCATGGAAGCCCGTCATCTTCGTCGATACAAACATGACCCTAGCGTTGCGAAGCATAATATTCCAGCTAGGTCTAACCGACATGAGATCATCAAAAATAGGGTCTGGCATTACCTGGAGTCCGAATCATACATGATACCGTACATTAGGAGAGTCTCTAACACAAACTCTAGTAGAGACACAATCTCCTACAGAAGAAAAACCACTTCATAAATCATTTTTACTTAAGAATGTACCAGCCCTTGAAAATGCGTAACCCGCCATTGTAAACGGTACATCGGAACTCATCACGACTTGTCAAGACAACTCATACTTCCGCTAGAGCGGCATAACAAGAATATAGTCCTGCCTACCCATCCAAAATATACAATATAGGACTGATTCTACTTGTACTAATAATATGTAATACATATGAATTCAGGCCATAAACATAATAAGCAAATTAATCTATTTTCTGGCCCTAACAAATAAGTACGGACATGAGTGCAATATCCATGCGCCGAATCAATATCAAGAACGATTACTCCTATAATCAAAAGTGTAAATCAATCATGAATTATCTAGCTTTACCATAGACAGCATTTTCATACACAAATGAATGAATGTCTATATCTTTTCCATATTAAATAGCCATATCGATTTTTGTAATATGTGCGTCAAAATATGCACGCAACAGATTACCACACCCCTCGGGGAAAAAAAAAATGGTACTTTTTTTTTTTTGAAATACATCTAGGAGCAACATACAATAGGCTCACAACGCACCAATAACAATGCGCAGATGATAAGCATAAGTTTTATGACCTTAGAGAAAGTACTTCTCTAAGTATAAATATTTCCAGAGAGGTGTCACCAACGCATACTACAATATTAGCAATGACACAATTTCTACATTAGTTTATACATAAATTTCATCTAAGATATCTTAACATCATGATCATCAAAGACGAAAAAAACATTGAAAGATCAGCGGTGAATAAACATCAATGAACCGCTAAGTAGTGTTACAATCAATATATGATATATTACATATGTGTACACATTTCAACATAGGAACAACTGTATCAAAGTTGTATAACAGTTATGAATCATGTGGGCATCTAGACAAAATATCTGCCATCACATTTTCTGACCCACGGATAGCTCGCACCGAAAAATGAAATGGCTGCAGAGCAATCGCGTATCGCGTTGATCTCGCGCTCTTCAGATTTTTACTCTGAATAGCCGTAAGAGCTTTCTGGTCAGTTTCCACAATGAAATGCGCGCCAAGAAGAAATCTTTGCAGTTTAAGGATTGACCAAACCATAGCCAATAATTCACGGTCTAGGACCGAGTAATTCTTCTCTGCGGCATTTAATTTCCGAGAAATATACATCACAGGATGCAGAGTTCCAGAGTACTCTTGCATTAGTGCTGCTCCAATCCCGGTGGATGAAGCGTCACTACGAAGAATAAATGTCTTATCCTTAGAAGGCAATACTAGGATAGGTGAAGTAGAAAACATAGTTTTAACCTTATCCAAAGAGGATTGACATTCTTGAGTCCAATGGACTACATTAGGAGACCCTTTCTTTAGCAAGGAAGAAAGAGGTGACATAATGGAGGACAGATTCGGAATGAATCGTCCATAAAATTGTATTAGACCTAAGAGACTTCGCACTTGCTTTTTAGTCTTAGGAATAGAAATGTTAAGTATCTTACTTGTATTATGGTCTTCTGTTTTTAGGAACCCATGACCAACACGGTGTCCTAAGAAAGATATTTCGCTAAAACCAATACATGCTTTCGATGGTTTCGCTGTCAGGTTATGCTCGCGTAAGATAGACAATAGTTCATTTATCCCATTATAGTGATCGTTCCAAGTATCACTGAAAAGACAGATGTCATCAAGATACGCAATGACATCTGAGCGATGAGATAGGATTCGACGCATCATGCGTACGAATGTTGCAGGGGCGTTCATAAGACCGAAAGGCATGAAATTCCATTGGAATAGACCCCTAGGCGTCGAAAAAGCAGTAAACGGTTTGGCGTGTTCGGATAATGGAACTTGCCAATATCCCTTAGACAAATCGAGTTTAGTAAAGAAATGAGAATTCGATAGTCTCGTAAGTAGCTCTTCTAGTAAAGGCATAGGTTCAGCATCAAATTTAGTCACTTGGTTCAATTTGCGATAATCCACGCAAAGACGTATGTTATTGTCTTTTTTTCGTACAATAACCATCGGCGAAGAATATGCTGATGTGGATGGTTCAATAATTTTTAACTCTATCATCTCATCCAACTCTTTCTCTACCTGTGCTTGAAAATGTATCGGGATAGGATACGGTCTGACTCTTATAGGACTATGGTCAGTAAGAATAATGTCATGTTGAATGACATCAGTTTGACCAGGAATGTCAGTAAGGACATCCTGAAATTGTTCTAACATAGTAGAAACTTGTTTCTGCTCTCCTGGAGATAATTCGGGAGAAATTGCAACATCTTTCCATGATTCATTAGAGTGAAGAGGAATCATTGGAAAAGGTAGATTTACATCCGAGAAACTCGTTTCCTCATCCTGTATTACTGACAGAGATGAGTACTGTCCATGTTGGACTGGAAAATCGTCCGTTGCCTGGAAAACAGGTTGTAAATAATCCGGACGTTCATGGAATTCCGTGAGCATGTTGATGTGGAAGGTTTTACGCTTCCCGTCAATATCGACGATATAGTCAACATCGGAAACTTTTGATATTATATCGTACGGACCTTTCCAAGAAATAAGAAGTCTATTTTCCCTACAAGGTAGCAAGACAAATGCTTTGTCACCTGGACAAAGTTGTCGCAAGCATCTCTTTTTATTGGCAAATTCCCTTGCCTTCTGTTTCGCAAATTCAGAAGAAGCAGTTGCCAATTTGCATGCTTCAATAATCTTGTGTCTAAGTGCGATGACATATTCATAAGAGGATTTTGTGTCATCGACAATATTATCAGCAGTTATAAGATCATGAAGTAAGGACATAGGACCTCGCGGTTTCGCGCCAAAGACAAGTTCAAAGGGAGAAAATCCTGTATGTTCGTTGGCGACCTCTCTATATGCAAAGAGAGCCGCGGGTAAAACCCTATCCCAATCCTGAGGATGATCTTCTGTTATCTTACCTAGTAGGTTTTTCAGAGTTCTATTCAGACGTTCCACCATCCCATTGGACATAGGATGATAAATACTACTCAGCGATCTCTCTATCTTAAGAGTCGACATTACTTGAGACATGGTATCCGATATGAGTTGGGTACCATGGTCGGATAATATTTCTGCTGGAAATCCCAGACGAGAAAATATTAACCAAAGAGCATCTGCGACATCAGCAGTAGTTATGCTCTTTAGAGGAACAGCCTCCGGCCAACGTGTGCACATATCAACACACGTCAAAATAAATTGGTGTCCTCTAGCAGACTTTATCTTAAATGGACCAATGATGTCTATCGCCATTTTTTGAAATGGTCGAATGGGAATGTCTGCAGCCTGAATAGGTGCATCATGGCGTGGACCTCTGGATTTAATCTCTTGACATACTTTACAAGATCGACAATAGATTCGTATGTCCTTATTCACAGCAGGCCAAAAGAAAGATTCAAGAACTCTAGTTTTAGTACGGGAAAAACCCATATGTCCAGCACACTGCGAATCATGAGCGTGCTGTAAGATTTTAACTCTCATATTTTTAGGCACAAGGATTTGAGAATGAATGGACTTAGCGGAGTCTTGTACCATACGTACAAGTACGCCATTCTTCATCGTAATCCAAGATTTACGATTTGTATCCTTATTCGGATCACCTTTTGTTGCCAGAGTAAAGAATTTCTTTAGAGTAGGATCATCTTCCTGCTGTTTTATAAAGGAATCATGGGAAATCTCCAAGGGATCATCTTGGATCTGCGCATCATTATCTTCAGAATGTGAAGATTGCGGCATATTAAGAGCTTGAGCCCTAGTGATTACTGCATTAGCAGATTGCATATTAACATTTTCCCAATTAGAAATTTGCTGTGGAGTGCATTCTTTCACTCCATGAATGCGACCGATGATAAGATCAGCGATCGGATTCGGCAAGAGACATGCTTGCACCTCTCCTGTAAAGAAAGGCGTAGCAATATTGATAATGGCAGTGGAGTACTTCTCCAATGTGCCACCAAATGTTACACATTTGACTACATTGCCTGTAGCTCGAGAAGGATTTACGAGTGATTGCCTCACTCCGATGGTAGTGCACCCCGAATCGAAAAGAATTGATACCGGAGTACCATCTATTAGGCCCCTATTGAAGACAAGAGCACCCCTTCCATTATGCGCGATTGACGCAGGGAGAGCGGGAAGCGGGTGACCGCAGCTTAAAGTAGAAACTGTGGTTGGATCGAATAATGTTTTGCATTGCGAACACTGAGATGCTCTAGCAAAATCGAAAGCGGAATTTGCTACACTATTGGAGTCTTTTTTATCATTATTCTGATTACCGGCGTCGTGGAACTCCTGTTGTGCAGAGTTAGCCTGGTAATAAGATTTACCATGTCTTTTGTGTTGTGATCTACCTCGGTTATAATTGTCTCTATAATTATTATTTCCTCTGTTATAACCCCTATTTGGGTTTGAATCATAATATTCATGATCATAATCATCACGCTCATTATACTGAGTATCCCTGTAATATTGGTTTTTTTGTCTCCATGAAGCACTTGGGTAGTTCCTATAGCTACTCCCTTTTCGAGAATTTCTAAAATTATGGGTATCCCTCGCGTGTCGAGGACTATCAGCCCGATTCCGGTTCTTCGAAGAAGAACTCTGATTTGAGTGGTTATCTTGGTTTTGATACTTATTCCAATTAACCTTTTTATCAAATTTATTTTTAGCTCCTTGGAATTTGTGTGAGTAATTCTGATTATATTCTGTTGCCGAAGCAACTGGCATACTCTCTTTAATGTTAGAGTTACTAAGAATCATGTCAGGGTGTGCCGTGGCATACTGGTCACAATATTCTTCCATTTGCTTTAATGTACTAGGTTTACGCTCATGTAAGAACTCTAGGAATGCTTTATTTACCGAAGACATGACCTTGTCTCTTAGCAATAAATCCGTAAGACCATCAAATGTTTTCTCTATTTTGGATAATTCAATCCATCGTGAAAGTGTAATTCGTGCTTTTGAGATGAATTCTGAGAATTCTACACCTACCTCAGATCTCATTGTTTTAAACAAAAGACGATAACCTTCCTCAGGCAGCTGATATTTCTTTATCAGAGCTGCCCTAATAGCATCATAATTATCCTTGTCGGCCTCTTCAACGAAATATAACTTACTCAGAGATTCCCCTTTTAGATTTTCAGACAACTGATTCACATACTGTGATTTGTCAACATTATGAGCTCGACAAGCACGTTCAAATCTAGAAAGCCAAAATGTTATGTCATCACTGGTAGGGTTAAACGCTGGTACCTTGACCTTGTACACAAAGGGTTTACCATTACCACTAGATGCCTGATTAACATTACTCATACTTGTCAATTTTAATTTCTCTAACTCAAATTCATGTTCTCTTATTGCTTTTCTCTCTTCAGCTTCTCTATCTAATCTTTTCTGTTCTGCAGCCGCTTCTAATTTTTTCTGTTCTGCAGCCGCTTCTAATTTTTTCTGTTCTGCAGCAACTTCTAATTTCTTCTGTTCTGCAGCAACTTCTAATTTTTTCTGTTCAGCTGCAGCAGCAACTTCTAATTTCTTCTGTTCTGCAGCAAATCTCCTTTCCTCCACTTGCATCTGCAATTTCTTTAGTTCAGCAGCAGCATCAGCTTCTTTTTCTAATCTTTTTTCTTCAGCCAGAGCTTTTCTCTCTTCAGCAGCAGCTTTTTTCTCTTCAGCAGCAGCAGCAGCTTTTCTCTCTTCAGCAGCAGCAGCAGCAGCTTTTCTGTCTTCAGCAGCAGCTTCTAATTTTTTTTCTTCTATTTGAAGTTTTCTCTCCTCAGCCGCAGCTTTTCTTTCCTCAGCTTGCATCTGCAATCTGAAATTCTCAGCATCTATCTTCTTTTGTTCAACTTCTGCTTTCAGTACTTCTGACTTTAATGCAATAGCAAATTGAGCAGTTGTCCATTCTTCTAACTCTTTCCCAGTCTTATCAAGGGATTTTCCTTGTGCAATAAAGTAATCTAATGTAGACATCTTGTCTTCTTAAATCAGAAACCTGAAAAAGTAAATAAATTACCCTATTTCACGTTACTGGGAGACAAGTCTATACCATAGACTTAGTCTTAGTGAAAACTTGTATGGTTATTTTGTTTATAATATAACCAATGATAACTTGAGTACCTGTGGAAAACAATAACTGTATATCTCAAATACTGTGGGAAACAAGCCTTACAAAGGTCTTGTATACCTTAATGTAATCAATGATCACTTGAGTACCTGTGGAAAATAATATTTCCTATACCAATCACTTTGGGAGACAAGCCTTACAAAGGTCTTGTACACTTTGTTTTATAACAATAATAATCATAAAGTACTGATCTGTACTATAATATAAGTGTATTCAACTATACCTCCTATGTCATATGTCAACTAAAGACATTACAAAGGACAAACAAGAAAAGACAATCTGAAAACATTTGCAGAGATCAAATTAAATTAAATAGGAGAAATGAAAAAAATGATCACAGAATCTGTGATGATAACTGCAATAAGATAACAAGACAAATAACGCCACAGTGTATAAACATAAGGGTGTAAAGAACTGAAATGAAAGGAAAGATGAGACCTACAATTATACAAAAAAACAAACAAAAATAAAGGACAGAAAAATATTACAAATACAAATATGAACACAGTCGTCACAGCTAACCAAATATTTGCAAACAATGTTGCATGCAAATTTCAATTAAGAAATTGCTCCCTATAGAACGCCAGAACAAGACCAATATCACTTGGTATTTCCTGTTCTAGTCACCTCCCATCCAGGCCCGCAAATACATAACAATCACACATATAACAAATAATATATAAACATAAATACATATAAATCATAAATGTGTACATAATATAATGAAATGTGTTGCAGTTGTAATGTATTGTACTGTATGCTCAGTTTTAACAGATTAGACTACCACTTTATTGAGAAATAGATTTGCTTTCTAACTGTTACACTGTTCAATTTTTTTGAGCACATAAGAAGATCCAACGATGAAATTTGCACATTATGTTCAACATTGCTCTTCTATTTCAGCAGGATAAACAATCACTAGTTTAGAACCCTGACTGTACTGTGCCAAATGTCAACAAGTGCTGACCCAGATATTGCTACACTTGTCAGAACAGGTCAAGCTGACATTGATTGTATAGCTGTCCTACTGGTGTTGATGTGGTCAAACCAATGTTCTTGCAACTGTAAAATGTGATTCTCAACACAACACTGCTGCGTAGGCTGGACCCAGGAATCTGGCCCACCACTGTAAAGTGTACATAGAGTCCATACTGTAAACTGGCCACCACTGTAAAGTGTCACACTGTAATGTAAAGTGTGTGGTGTATGGTGTGTTCTCTTTCTTCGGTAAAGCTCCACTATCAATCACTGTAGCATGTTGTTTGTGGTGCCACTACTGTATATGTCCATTGTAGTGTACCGAGTTGTTGAGATCAGGCATGCTCCAGTCTACCCAGCTGTAAATGGGTAACTCACCCTAGTCCTGAGTTAGGGAAGGCAAAGACAACTGTAAGCAGTAGTTTCCCTCTAAGGCTCCAGGGGAAGCAGGCCCTAAACTTGGTCAATTCAACCGACGCAGGATGGTGTATATATGGAGTAGAAGTGTAGAGTGTGATTAACGCGAATGGTGGACTGTTCGTGTTCTGACCAATCTAAGCACTCATTCACTTGTGTCTACAAGGCACCAATGCAGACTGCTGGAATCTTTGTTTACACAGTTTATTTAGACACACACACTGGGACATAACGAGTAAACCATGGGTATATGTTGACACATCAATTTGCAGGCATACATAGTAGATCCCAAGTCATGACACATTCATAAATAATGGGTAGTACATCAATAGCTTCCAATGTCATGATACATTATGGCCGCATCCCCTATCTGACTAAACGCGTCAGTGAAGGCGGATCGGTAAGTAACTAAAGTTGCTTTATGTTCATAGTTTATATCATATTATGAAACCACGATAAGGGGTTTCTATCAAAATTGAGATCTCCTTGCCACTGTCCGAATAGTAAGATACATGCCCCGTTCTTTGGACAGTGATTCAAAATATGATGACAGGAATGTAACATGGCCGCCTTCCTGAGTTGTCGCTCACTCACTCACAGGAGGGTATATATAAGCCAAAGTTAATTTGAAATGCATATGAATAATTTCCTAAAGTCTCTCCATACAGTTCTACAGTAATCCAGTTACTTCACGTAGACATAACTGCTGCATGGAAGCCCGTCATCTTCGTCGATACAAACATGACCCTAGCGTTGCGAAGCATAATATTCCAGCTAGGTCTAACCGACATGAGATCATCAAAAATATGGTCTGGCATTACCTGGAGTCCGAATCATACATGATACCGTACATTAGGAGAGTCTCTAACACAAACTCTAGTAGAGACACAATCTCCTACAGAAGAAAAATCACTTCATAAATCATTTTTACTTAAGAATGTACCAGCCCTTGAAAATGCGTAACCCGCCATTGTAAACGGTACATCGGAACTCTTCACGACTTGTCAAGACAACTCATACTTCCGCTAGAGCGGCATAACAAGAATATAGTCCTGCCTACCCATCCAAAATATACAATATAGGACTGATTCTACTTGTACTAATAATATGTAATACATATGAATTCAGGCCATAAACATAATAAGCAAATTAATCTATTTTCTGGCCCTAACAAATAAGTACGGACATGAGTGCAATATCCATGCGCCGAATCAATATCAAGAACGATTACTCCTATAATCAAAAGTGTAAATCAATCATGAATTATCTAGCTTTACCATAGACAGCATTTTCATACACAAATGAATGAATGTCTATATCTTTTCCATATTAAATAGCCATATCGATTTTTGTAATGTGTGCGTCAAAATATGCACGCAACATAGCCATGTTGAAGGAAGTACTCAAGTAGTTTGGATGATGAATATTTCGCGGACAAGAAGACGACTTTGGGTGATGATTAAACCCAACATATTGAATAGTGAGAATTCTTGTCTAGAAGGAGAAACGGTGTGAGTTCGATTTTATTCAGAAAGGGAAAAGGTACGTAGAGTGAAATCTAATACATATACATACAGTAGTCATATTCTTCAGTGTGACAGACGAACTCAGCTGACCCTGAATTGTTGTATGATATGGTACGACCCTTTGCAACGACCCCTTCGGATTCCATCAGTGCCCCCGAATATTGTGGTAACTTTTCGTCAAACGGGATTTTTTTCCACCTGGACTCATTAGCATGCAACCTTTCCACGCAGATTGTCAACACGTTTGCTGATTAATATGTGGACATTTTATCTACCGTACATTCTGGTCATTGCATTGATTTAAGGAGAGATTAAATCACGCCGACGGATATCTCTTGAGCAATCATATGCAGTTATTTTCATTAACTTGGCCCAGTGGGGGCGATGCCAGAATCAAACAGAAAGTAGCGGCACACGATCAAACAGGCACTGAGGGATCTCAGGAAAGACTAGTGGCGCTATCAAAGGCAGTAGTGGTCCCTGAAACGAGCAACGCAAGTTTCCTGCCGGTATTTCGCATCTCGGTGTTAACCACAGAACCGATCGCAGTGTGAGCGAACGGGAAAGCCGACGCGGATGCAGCGAGCGGAGATACGGAAGACCCGGGGCGGCATCTCTTTTTAGTCTGGCGGTCAGATCCCCAAAAGTCTCCTGAGATCTAAAAAGGTGTCAAATTCTAACATGTCCCCCCAATCTTGCAACCCAGTTAGATATATACCGACCACGAAGAAAGCCATTTTATCATTTGGTCGCCAGAGATTTAAGATTTACTAGCTATAGTAGAAATTTTGCTAGATTTCCATCTGACTTGGTGGCTACATTGGAGTGATTCCTTTTTCTGTGCACGAATGATCACCTTTGCAATCCCAGCAATAAAGAAATCATACAGAGTCTTCCAGACTCGGTTCTTAAACTCCCAGACATATTGATGAAACATTGTAAATTTAATCTTGTGGCGGTCCGATGCGGCCTAGCTATCATAATTACATGAAAGAAAGCCTACCCAAGAACATTTAAATAAACCATCAAATTAAATTACAATCTGTAAGATAAACTGGAAGATGAACAGTTGCCAGTAGCGATATTTTATTTACTGCTCTACTGTGAGAGAGTACCTATTTACCTGAACTGTGACTGAGCCTAGTTTTTCCTCACTGGATTTAAAACCTACCGGTCAGTCGCTATCATCACGCCTTGAAGGAATTTTACCCCCAGCAGCGAAATTAAAGAGAGCACTCCATCCTCACCCCTGTATTGAATTGTGTCAGTGCCATCCCATAGACTCCTTTTATATAATAAAACACAAAAACTCTTAGGCTTCAAGTCCGGCGATAAGTGGGAATATTTGCTATCAGCTAACCTCGCTACATCTGGGGCGGGACATCGAAGTACCAGACATTTTCATATGTCAGGAGTGTAATTGCTGTTTATATGATTCTATGGATTGTCTGATGCTGCAATCGGTAAGTGTGTGTGAGTATATGAGTGTGGGCCCTCACAAGCGTGCATGAATGACAGGAGATTTAATTTTCGCAAATCATTTGTTAACTTGCCTACCGGGTAATACATTTTCTGTATACCCTGCATTGTTCCTTTAAGTGGGATATTTCGTTAACTCTGTTTAACCCCTCCCCCCCCCTCCCCTTTTTTCAATTGCTTAGTAAAAGGAAGAACAATTGGGAATAACCGGATTTTTGTCTACCACCCACACCTAATATTGTAACACCTCTTTCAGAGTAATTAAATTCACTGTTGGGTTACATTACCTATGTTCCTGATAACTATCTATCTTTGGACTGGGTTTATCTTTGTCTAATAAGCGGGAAGGCTTAGTCGATACCAATCTTCTTCACCCCCTCCCCACCTTGTTATTTGTATTTTCTGTACTTATGATATTTTTTCTGTAACACATGATTATCGTTGTGATTGATTTTAATGTTAATAAACAGCATAAACTTATTTAGTACTGTGTTGGAATACCCAAAGTCCAAATTTCCCCTATCTGTTTAATATAGTTTGTATTCACGTGCGTCTGTGTGTTTGGAGCACCAAATCGGTGTGAGCGCAGGTGTGTGTTTGGAAACTGGCAAATAATTGTTTGACCAGGAGTTTGAAGAGAAGATTGAGAGGAACGATTTGTCGTAAATAAGTCTGTCCTTACTCTCCCCAGCACTCTGTGAAGCAACTATTTACTCTCTAACCTTTCCTATCACTGAGCTTTCACCATCATTCTCCACTCTAAACAGGACCACTATTTCTAAGACTCTTTCTCTCAAAATAAATTTACGACATTCAGTGATGAAAGGGAAAGTAACAACCCCGGAGAGGTCCGGTTCCATCAATAGATAACCTGAACACTGAGATGTTATATAACAATAGTCTAAGAAATAGTTAGGAAGAAAGAATAGAAGTGGAGATTATAACACCTGAATGATCACTGATGGTTAAAAGGTCATAAGGTGTAGATTCGATACTGAACGAGAGAGAGAGAGGAAAGGAATAAATATTAAGGAAGAACTTACATATTATATAATTATATGATGGACCACGATTGTGGATGTCAAAGCAGACAGCAACGGTCCACTCAAGTGTAAATAAACAGTATTACAGCTAACTATGGCGTCATGTCATCGCTCGCTGTGTGTGTGTGTGACTGTTATAATTATGCAGCATGTCATTGCTAATAAAAGAGGCAAAGAACCTGGGCAGGCAGGCATCATACAGAAGAATATTGATACAGCGACCAGGGCTGCCACACCATCAAGACAAGAGATAGAAGACGTTGGGATCCATTGCAGCCAACCTTCGTTGTGAAGATGGCATCTGATGATGCTACCAGAAACTACTACTGCTAGATCACAATAAAGCTTTGATGTAGGATCTTTTGCAAGATGACTAGCTAAAGTGGTGGCTCCTAGCTCAATATGGAAAGGAAAAAAAAGCGAACAGAAGAAAAACGGAAACGTGAAAAGAATATAAACAAAGTAACAATCCCGTCGTGGCGAAATTATCGATGCATGTCATCGCGTTCATCTCGAAGAGGTTCAGCGCGTGCTGCAGATTCCTGGCATCAAAAACGCGCAAAAAATGTTGCGCAGCAGACAAACGAGCCGGCCATTTTAAACAAGTTGTCACCGGGAGGAACTATTTGTTTGTTTTTTTTTTTAATACAAGGACGCCATGGCTGCAATTATGTTCAGTCGATTGATTCGTCATAAAGTGCTTGAAAATATAAACTCAAAAGTTATGAAAATGTGTGGTTGCGTTGGAAGTCTTCTAACGCCGATAGGAAACATATGTCACAAGAAATAAAATAAAAAAACCAAGGAGAAATCATAAGTTTTAAGATATCCTATTTTATTACTGTTATCCAATCCACTTTTTTACCATCTTTGCCCGCCTCACAAAGCGTGTTTGGGGACATTACAAACTCACAATGAAGACCAAAGCTGTGGTATATAATTCCTCCGTCCAAGGCGGTATGTAGACGTGGTGATGCCCTAAGCTATAGGAAGCTCAGGAGGCCATATTAGGCAGTTGGTAAGAGAATAAGGCAGTCTAACAACTGAAATTGGCAAGAATTTCACCAGGATGCATAACACATCCATGCGATGTCAAGAAAGAAAGCTTCAGGCTGTGAGTAAGCTGTTCCGTCTACGCCACATCCTTGGTATTTCGGTGAAGGACAAAGTGACTAATGTCGATGTGCTGGCCTTCAGTGGATGTATATATACTGCTTAGACACTGCAGCTTACGCTAGATTGGCCATGTCCGCCGCCAATTGATAGACATATAGACACAAAGATAGACAGGCAGACAGAGAGACAGAGATAAATTCAACAATACTACTAACAGAGAGCTCCAGCCACTAACAAGATTGTCTCAACCATTTGGTGTGTCTCTTAAAATAGACCTGTATGTTGACAACAACTTTAAAGCACTAGTTAAATTGTAATAAATACAGAAAAACACTCCGTTACAGTTTGATATGTTTAACGTACGTAACGGCGTCTTTTTGAGACTGCTGTTTTATGTCATTATCCATGCTTTGAGGCCTGGATCGATTGTGGCAAACCATTTCAAGTCTATAAAGCGGAGATACTGGGAGGTCCCTGGTGTTTTATTGTACAGCTTTGATCGATTCTGTCTGTCCCTGCGGTTAGTTAGCAGTCCTGTTCAGAACGAGTCCTTCTGAGAGTTCATGATGCTAGCTGACAAGCGAGATTCCAATTGGCTAAGCGGTTAGTGCGGTTGCCTGTCTTCTTCTTTGATCGTTAACCGTCAAAGCAGACAGTGGCCATCACGCCTAGTGGCGTCTTGTAGGGCAACAACAAATTGATTCCACTTTGCTCGGTCGGCGGCCATCCTTCGTACAGTGCCCCAACTCTGGTTCATTCTTTGCATTTCAGCCTCCACAGTCCTCCGCCAAGTTGTTTTTGGTCGGCCTCTCTTTCGTTTTCCTTCAGGGGTCCATAGCATAGCTGTTCTTGTGATGGCATCGGGGTCTCTTCTGAGGACATGGCCAACCTAGCTCCAGCGTCTGCCAGCTATGATGGTGTGCATGTCCTCTTGCTTGCTTCGAGTAAGCAGATCTTGGTTGGTGATGGTGTTCGGCCAAAAGATTCGGTGAATTTTTCTTAGGCATGTTGTGTGAAACGAGGACAATTTCGATATTTCCTTCTCTGTAACTCTCCAGCATTCCGCACCATAGAGAAGCACAGAAAGCACACATCTGTGATATAATCTTAATTTTGTGCTTGGGCTGTACTGAGAGGACTTCCGGATGTTGTTTAAGGTTGTCTGTCGCAAGGAAGTTACAGGGATCGAAATTGAGTATCGTCACTTAAAAAAAAAAAAAAAAAAAAAAAAAAAAATTTGGCCTCGGTTTGGCGAGGCGCGTCCTGTTCAACCCTAGTCGGTTATATTAGGGCGCATGTCCAAATATAAAGACTTTTAGGTCTGGTGATGGATCCAATCAATCCAGATGTAAATTTGTACATGGCTCTGCTTATAAGTTAAATAAGGTAAAGGAAGTCCCATCTCTGATACTGCAGTAGGGGAGTTAAGCGTTTGATACTTCACTATACTAGGTCCAGCATCGAGGGATGGGATGACCAGACCCCTTCATCGCTGGCTTATTTCTTCCCTAGCTCAACAGCAAAGTCGGGTACCCATTTACAGCTCGGTAGACTGGAGCATGTCGATACCATCAGCGAGGAAGGGAGCTGGTCGCCCACCTCATAAAGCTGGACCTAGTGAAGTGAAGTCTCCAGCATTTCAATCCCCTTAAGACTTTTTTTTTTTTTTAAGCTTCAAAGCTCAAGTAGCCTTTCTTAGGCACAATATTTAAGATCGTTTATATACATATCTTGCTTTTTTTTAAATACCACAAAATAGTCTTTTATATTGGGACATACGCCCTGATATAAGCGGCGGACCTTGTATCTAGGTTTAATGTGGCGGGTCTCGCCATAAGGAGGCAGTTCACTGAATATATTCAATTTTCTTCAAGTATTCACAAAAAAGGAAAACCTCCCTTATAATTCCCGTCTGACAAGACTTAGGCAGAATTGGACTATTGCACCCTCAGGCAAGTCGTAGAAGGCGGCTGAAGTGAAGCTGGGCATAAGGGTGGCAACTGCAACATGTCAAACAAACTGCCATTAAAAGCACTGCTGCAAGAATCTGTGAGTACTTGGTGTAGGCTTCCTGCAAGAATCTGTGAGTACTTGGTGTAGGCTTCCTGCAAGAATCTGTGAGTACTTGGTGTAGGCTTCCTGCAAGAATCTGTAAGTACTTGGTGTAAGCTTCCTGCAAGAATCTGTGAGTACTTGGTGTAAGCTTCCTGCAAGAATCTGTGAGTACTTGGTGTAGGCTTCCTGCAAGAATCTGTGAGTACTTGGTGTAGGCTTCCTGCAAGAATTTGTGAGTACTTGGTGTAGGCTTTCTGCAAGAATCTGTGAGTGCAAGAATCTGTGAGTACTTGGTGTAAGCTTCCTGCAAGAATCTGTGAGTACTTGGTGTAGGCTTTCTGCAAGAATCTGTGAGTACTTGGTGTAGGCTTTCTGCAAGAATCTGTGAGTACTTGGTCTAGGCTTCCTGCAAGAATCTGTGAGTACTTGGTGTAGGCTTTCTGCAAGAATCTGTGAGTACTTGGTGTAGGCTTTCTGCAAGAATCTGTGAGTACTTGGTGTAGGCTTTCTGCAAGAATCTGTGAGTATTTGGTGTAGGCTTCCTGCAAGAATCTGTGAGTACTTGGTGTAGGCTTTCTGCAAGAATCTGTGAGTACTTGGTGTAGGCTTTCTGCAAGAATCTGTGAGTACTTGGTGTAGGCTTTCTGCAAGAATCTGTGAGTACTTGGTGTAGGCTTTCTGCAAGAATCTGTGAGTACTTGTTGTAGGCTTCCTGCAAGAATCTGTGAGTACTTGGTGTAGGCTTTCTGCAAGAATCTGTGAGTACTTGGTGTAGGCTTTCTGCAAGAATCTGTGAGTACTTGGTGTAGGCTTCCTGCAAGAATCTGTGAGTACTTGGTGTAGGCTTCCTGCAAGAATCTGTGAGTACTTGGTGTAGTCTTTCTGCAAGAATCTGTGAGTACTTGGTGTAGGCTTCCTGCAAGAATCTGTGAGTACTTGGTGTAGGCTTTCTGCAAGAATCTGTGAGTACTTGGTGTAGGCATTCTGCAAGAATCTGTGAGTACTTGGTGTAGGCTTCCTGCAAGAATCTGTGAGTACTTGGTGTAGGCTTTCTGCAAGAATCTGTGAGTACTTGGTGTAGGCTTCCTGCAAGAATCTGTGAGTACTTGGTGTAGGCTTTCTGCAAGAATCTGTGAGTACTTGTTGTAGGCTTTCTGCAAGAATCTGTGAGTACTTTGTGTAGGCTTCCTGCAAGAAGACCAGCTGTAGCGCGCCCCGATCAACTTAGTCGGTTATATTAGGGCGCATCTCCAAATATAAAAGACATTTAGGTATGATTGAAGTTTTGACAGATAACAAAAGTAGAATGAACCAAGCACTTTTACAATCATTTTATTTTTTTCCTTTTCCATCTATACAGAGAAGACCAGCTGTACGCGCCCCCCCCCCCTTAGTCCCCCCCCCTATATTTAGGGCCCCCCCCCCCCCCCATTTAGGTATGATTGAAGTTTTGACAGATAACAAAAGTAGAATGAACCAAGCCCCCCCCCCCCCCCCCCCCCCCCCCCCCGGCCATAACCTCACACTAATCGCCAAGTACGACATGCATAAGGGAGTAGAAGTTATAATCTTTCTTTGTCATATGACAGACCCGCCAGGATCTACACGGTCCAACATTTATATAAGCCAAGCTAATATCATTGTTTGAAACATGACAAAATTAATGTAATATAGAATAAATAATGTTCTACTTTGTTGACATATCTTGTGCCCTTAATTTCTTCATTAAGCTAATTCACCAGAATTCCGATGAATTCCAATTAAGGATAATTAGTGACCACTAAAAGGAAGGGGAAAATAGACCACCTTGTTTTAACTTACAAAAACAAACTTAATTACAAAAAGCATTCACACACAGTTAGAAGAAAGGTCATTTCCTCTTGCATATAAAGTGGTTTTCTCAAATTGGATTATTGTTTATATTCGAAATGTTGTTTTTTAAATTGTCGACACGGGAAACTAGGTCATCTTAAAAAATCTTTGTTTTCTTTGTAATTAAATATCCCTAAATATCCCTTGATTATGGCTTAAGTAGACAGTCGTTCTAAAATCCCCCAGGGTAAAAGAAAAAAAAATGATGAGATATGGAGACAGACATGGAAGGGATAAGGAAAATATGGAAAGATCTTGACCTGGAAGGGACATCACAGAAGATGCCTGGCATGTACTTGGTGATGGGCTTAAGAAATTACAAAAACAAATAAAATTGGTAATACAGTATGTCGAGCGTCGGTCATTCGAACTAACTGGGATCAAGGTGAGTTCGGTTAATCAAAATAAGTTTGGATAATCAGTGAGATCATACACTGTGCGCGTTTTAGGATGAGATTAACATTTTTTTTTTTTTTAAATTAATTAATTAAATAAAATGAACTTCACGCGTAATCGCATTATTGAAAATGTATCTAGCAACATTCCGCTCTATTTTTGCAAAATACCACAATTTTATGTTAAGTTATGTCTGAGTTATATGCATTCGAAAAAATAAAAATAAAAAGGTAGTCCCATATCAAATGCTACCGGGTGGGAGTAAAGTGTTAGAGACTTCAGCATACTAGTCCAACATCGAGAAGTGGGGTGACCAATTCCCTTCTTCGTTGCCTTTTCCTTCCCTAACTCAAAAAGCAAAGTCACGTTTCCATGTACAACAGCTGGGTAGACTGCAGCGTGTCGGTACCGTGATTCGAACCCGACACCTTTGCCGCTAGAGACCAGTACTCTAACCTCTCTGTCAATCGGACTCTCATTCGACGTATGTATACATAATTGTATATTCTGACTTCAATATATAATGACAGTTTGTTAAAAGATAAGAATCGGGCAGTGTCGGCGTAATTAGTAGTCATTTTCAGGGCTAGCCCTTATCAGAACTTCATCATGCTAACGCATAGGTACTATCAGTCCTTTTTAGGGCTCATTATTTATCAATGCTGCAAGTGCTAGCGGTCCCTTTCAGGACCAGCCCTTTTCAGGGCTTCATCATACCAGCTGATAGAAACTAGTTCAACTATTATTGTCAAAGTGGCTATGTGGTCTGTAAAGGTTCTGTTCTGTCGAAAACCTGCTTGTTCGTCTCTCAGTCCTTAGTATTTATTAACACTGCACTTAAGTTAACAGAGTTCACTTAGTTTTAATGACAATTGGGCTCATATATCTTCTTCTTCCTTCTTCCTCGTTCGTCCTGAAAAGAACGTTGTTTGCGTTGTGTCTGTTTGCACCGGAGCTGCGATATCTGCGCCTTTCGGCCGACACATCCGACTTCAGCACGGCATTTTTTGGGACCGGGTTTGCCTTCCCTCTTCGATCCCTACTCTCTCAGCCAGACTGCAGTGATGCAGCCTGTTTCCAGGACCACCACGTGGAGGTGGAGTAGGGTCTTGGTCAGCTCTGGTTCGCTGACCCAGACGCAAGCAGTCAAGCTATGGGTCGCTGACTGCATTCTCTATTGCTGCGTCTTTGGGTCCCGGGCTCAGATATAACCGACAGACTTCAGTGTAGGTTGAAAGTGACACGCTTCGTCACAAGCAGGTAAAAACGTCACGAACGACAAAAAGCATGAAGAATGCAAGCTTTAGGCTAAAAACTTGACAGGGCTTCACTTTGTTACTTGACAGGGCTTCACTTTGTTACTTGACAGGGCTTCACTTTGTTACTTGACAGAAACTAGTAGACCTAGTCCATTTCAGTGCTTAGTATTTATCACTGTGCGTGAGCTGACAGAGTTCACCTATTTTCTTACGGCAATTGTGCTCAGATATAACCGACGGATTTTCGTCTAGGTTGAAAGATAAGTGCCTCGTCACAAGTAGGTAAACACGTAAGGGACAAATTATTTTAGTAAAGTCATTATTGAGTTACTTCCCTTGAACTCCGCGGATAAATACATTTTACTGCGATTTATTCGTTGTTTGGGTAATAATAGATTGTTCTTGCTTCAGAATATCTATGGCCTGAATTTATGTGTATTGTTTGTCTGAGTAGGACAAGTCTGTCTTATATCTGTATATCTTTACATATCTAAGTCGAACTATATGTTCTGTTGTCTCTAGAGAGGTCAAAGGCTATTCGGCGGATGTGTCGCTTGAGTGGTGTGATTTGGCTTCGTCCTGATAGGGACTGTGTGTGTGTTTTGCTATGTCGGCTTGATGCCTTGAAAAAGTGATCTCAGTGGTTTTGGGGAAAGTGATAGTCGTCTAGACCTATCGTGTATGCTTTACCCCAGTGTTTATTCATCTTGCCAAGGAATGGCAGTTTCATATTCCCTCTACCAAGGTAATCAAAGATACTCTTATGAACTCTCGATCGAAGCCACCATTGTCGATAATTACGATTTGAATGTTTAAGAGAATATATTTGACTCGATGAAAAACGACTTCGATTCCTAGCAGCACTATATTCTGTAGAATGCAGTCTATTGTTCATGACCAAATCTACAGAGCAACGAAATGTTGTATGAATGACTAACTTTAGAACAGATTCATTATCTGTATTCAAACGTGAGTGACAGTTCACGAGTGGAGCCATCTTGGAACCAAAACATGTAGGACTTTCAAGAAGAGAAAAGGGATGCCCGTATTATCGCTTGATCAGTCCAGAGATCACTGCTACACATGAGAACCCATTGTTAGCGGTTCAATATTATTATATGGAAAAAATATGTGCTGAACATTATGTTGAAGAATCGTTGCTAAACGAGATTAGGTTTAGAAGTCATCTGAAATATTGTTTACAAGCTGACGTGCTCAGTCAGTGACGTCAGATGATATATGTATGGGCGATACTGAGTGCTTGGCTATTGACAGTCCATTATACCATTATTCTACATGAGTGCCCATGTAACATTGCAAGACCATTTGTCCACTGTACTATGATGTATTATGGCAACCTGTGATTTGTCACTATCTGTGCTGTCGAGTGTGTACGTCCAATTAAACTTTAGAAAAGGTACACAGTCGTTGGTGTCGATGACTTCCGGTCATACATGAGTGTGAGAAGAGAACATTTGTCAACAACACGAACCCTTATCATCATTCGCACATTATACACTCCATCCATGTCTACACAACACTGCGTAGGTCAAGTTGACATTCCATACACTACAGTGGGGCAGGCAACACCATAGGGATCTTGTCAACTGATGATGATAGACGCCTGTCTTCCCGCCTAGGAGTGTTCTGGTGTACTTTATCAACATATATTATATCCAACTAAATATCAACTTTATCAACTGGTGGACCAGCTTTCTGGGTTTGACCTCGCAGAAATTCAGAAGTCAACAGATTACCGATACCAGACCGTTTCCTGTGGCTGATACGACACACTTGCAGTATTGGTTTGCTCTTTGTCAACGCTTCGTCACGTGACCTGTCAAGTGAATGCAGTATGTAGGTCAGCGTTGTTGACATTTTTTACATTAGACATTATAGAGTTTCACAGAACAGTTGGATCAATTCTTGTCAGTGTTAACAGAAAGACAGTATTTGTGAACTAAGAAGTCCTGGTTTCATCGATGGATCTTCTTGTTTGCCATATATGAACTTTAATATTTAAGGCCAGAATGTTTAATTGAATAAAGTGGCAGTTTGTTTGTTTTCATGAAAAATAACTTTGCCATTACTGTAAGACTGAGCCTATTTTGCAACACATACTATCATACACATAATTTATATATATTTATGTTTACATGTTATTTGTTTGTATAGTATGTTAGTTTCTATGTCAGCGGGTTGTGTTTAAGGTTGGGCGGCGTCCTCACAACAGAGTATCCCACGTCATAGAGGGTCCGTTGTGGGCGTTTTCTATAGGTGCAATTTTCTTGATTGAAAATTTGCTGCGACAACTGTTGCTTTTGTGTTAGCTGTGAAGTCTGTAATTATTGTTATTTTTGTAATATTTCTTTGTTCTTTAGTTTTGTTTTGATTTGTTTGTAATTTGTTGGTCTAACCTTTTCTATCTTTCAGTTCTATTCATAATTTATATTCATATATTGTGACGTCATTTGTGTTGTTATTCTTTGCAGATTCAGTGATTATCTTCATTGATTTCCCTATTTGATTTATTTTGATTTCTGCAAACGTTCTTGTATTGTCAGTCCTATTTGTACTTTATGTATTCTGTTGGTTGACATATGTTTTATATGGGTATATTTCATAAGACACAATTGCCTGTGCACTGCACTTGGATTATGGTATAGACCAGTACCTGATTATTATTACTATTATACAAGACCTTATTAAAGGCTTGTGACCCACAGATATTGGGATAGTATACTGATTAATCAGGTCATTGAGAACTTGGGGTATTATTATTGATTCAGGTGATTAGTATTATTGTTAGGCATCATGTCTACTTTAGATTATTTCATTACACAAGGGAAAGCTCTTGATAAGACTGGTCAACAATTAGAACAATGGGCAGTTGCTCAATATGACAAAGCATTAGCTGCAGAAGAGAAAAGATTAGCTGCAGAAGAGAAAAGATTAGCTGCAGAAGAAAGAAAAGCTATGGCGGAAGAGAAAAGATTAGAAAAAGAAGCTGAGGCTGCTGCTGAACAAAAGAAATTGCAGATGCAGGTAGAGGAAAGGAGATTTGAAGCTGAACAAAAAAAATTGGAAAGAGAAGCTGCGGCTGAACAAAAAAGATTAGACAGTGAAGCTGAACAAAAAAGATTAGACAGTGAAGCTGAACAAAAAAGATTAGACAGGGAAGCTGAACAAAAAAAATTGGAAAGAGAAGCTGCGGCTGAACAAAAAAGATTAGACAGTGAAGCTGAACAAAAAAAATTGGAAAGAGAAGCTGCGGCTGAACAAAAAAGATTAGACAGGGAGGCTGAACAAAAAAGATTAGATGCTGAAGAGAAAAAAGCAATAAGAGAACATGAATTTGAGTTGGAGAAATTGAGATTGACAAGTATGAGTAATGTTAATCAGGCATCTAGTGGTAATGGTAAACCTTCTACTTACAAGGTTAAGGTTCCACCGTTCAATCAGTCCAGTGACGATATTACATTCTGGCTGGATAGATTTGAACGTTCTTGTCGTACACATAATGTGGATAAATCACAATACGCTAATCAATTATCAGAAAACTTGAAAGGTGAATCTTTGACTAGATTATGCCTTGTAGGAGAAGCAGATAAGGATAATTATGATGTCATTAGGGCGGCTTTGATAAAAAAATATCAGCTAAGTGAGGAAGGCTATCGCCTTTTATTTAAGACGATGGTACCTGAGACGGGGGTAGAATTCTCAGAATTCACTGCAAAGGCACGTCTCACAGTTGATCGTTGGATTGAGCTTTCCAAAACAGAAAAAAAAACGTATGAAGGACTTATGGATTTGTTGCTCAGAGATAAGATTATGTCATGTGTGAACAAACCTTTCCTTGAATTTATACATGAGCGTAAACCTAAATCTCTAAAAGAAATGGAAGAATATTGTTCCCAATATGTCACTGCACACCCCGACGTGACTTTTGGCAACACTAAGATTAAGGAGAGTATGCCAGTTGCTTCAGCAACACCATACAATCCCAATTATTCACACAGATTTCAGGGACCTCAAAACAGATTTGATAAAAAAGGTAACCATAATAGTTATCAAAACCAAGGTAACCAATCATTTCAGGGTTCTTCTTCAAAGAACTGGAGACGACCTGATAGCTCTCGACACAGGGGTGGTCATAATTATAGGAATTTCCGTAGAGGAAGTAATTATAGAAACTATCAGGGTTATCCGTCTTGGAGTCAACAAGATCATAATTACAGAGATACTCATTATAATGAATATGATAATGGTAACCAAGGGTACTATGACTCAAACCCAAATAGGGGTTACAATAGAGGTAACAATAACTACAGAGGTGATAATAACCGAGGTAGATCTCAATACAAAAGACATAAACCACATTTTCAGGCAAACTCTGCACAACAAGAGTCCCATGAAGCCTATAAACAGAGTAAAGATAATAATGATGCTAGTAATATGGCATGTGCCGCTTTTGATTTTGGGAGAGCATCTCAGTGCCCCCAATGCAAAACGTTATTTGAGCCAACCACAGTGACTACTTTAAGCTGTGGCCATCCTCTTCCTGCTCTTCCAGCATCAGTCGCGCATGATGGAAGAGGGTCTCTTGTCTTACATAAGGGTTTAGTGAATAACAATCCAGTCTCTGTGCTATTTGATTCTGGATGCACCACAATTGGTGTTAGGCAGTCACTCGTAGATCCTTCCCGTGCCACTGGACAAGTAGTCAAATGTGTAACATTTGGCGGCACATTAGAGAAATACTCTACCGCTATCATTAGGATTGCTACTCCTTTCTTTACAGGAGATGTACACGCATGTCTTCTTCCGAATCCGATCGCTGACCTCATCATCGGTCGCATTCATGGAGTCAAGGAATGCACTCCGCAACAAATTTCCACGTGGGAAAGGCAAAACATGCAGATTGCTAACGCTGTAGTCACTAGAGCTCAGGCTCTTAATGTGCCTCAAACTTCATCTACTGAAGATAATGAAGTGCATAACCAAGATAATCCCTTGGTAATTTCTCGTGACTCGTTTATAAAACAGCAAGAAGATGATCCCACTCTGAAGAAATTCTTCATTCTTGCAACTAAAGGTGATCCGAATAAGGACACAAGTCGTAAATCGTGGATTACAAAGAAGAATGGCGTACTTGTACGTATGGTTCAAGACTCCATTACGTCAAGTCATTCTCAAATCCTGGTTCCCAAGAATTTGAGAGTTAAAATTTTGCAGCACGCTCACGACTCTCAGTGTGCTGGACACATGGGTTTTTCCCGTACTAAGTCAAGAGTCCTTGCGGCTTTCTTTTGGCCATTGGTAAACAAGGACATACGGATTTATTGTCGATCTTGTAAAGTATGTCAGGAAGTTAAATCCAAAGGTCCACGGCATGCTGCACCCATTCAGGCGGCGGACATTCCTATTCGGCCGTTTCAAAAAATGGCCATAGACATTATTGGTCCATTTAAGATCAAGTCTGCCAGAGGACATCAGTTTATCTTGACGTGTGTTGATATGTGCACACGTTGGCCAGAGGCTATTCCTCTGAAGAGCATTACTACTGCTGATATTGCAGATGCTCTTTGGCTTATATTTTCTCGTCTGGGGTTCCCCGGAGAGATATTGTCAGACCATGGCACCCAACTAATATCAGATACCATGTCTCAAGTAATGTCTACCCTGCAGATAGATAGATCTTTAAGTAGTATCTACCATCCAATGTCTAATGGTATGGTCGAACGCCTTAATAGAACACTTAAAAAACTTACTGGGGAAGATAACTGAGGATCATCCTCAAGACTGGGACAGAGTTTTACCTGCGGCCCTCTTCGCTTACAGAGAGGTACCCAATGAACATACGGGATTTTCTCCCTTTGAACTCGTCTTTGGCGCGCGTCCGCGTGGCCCTATGTCGTTGCTTCACGATCTCATAACATCTGACAATATTGACGATGACACAAAGTCATCCTACGAATATGTCATCGCGTTGAGACAAAAGATTATCGAAGCATGCAAATTAGCAACTTCTTCTTCTGAATTTGCGAAACAGAAGGCAAGGCAATTTGCCAATAAGAAGAGATGCTTACGACAACTTTGTCCTGGTGACAAAGCATTTGTATTACTACCTTGTAGGGAAAACAGATTACTTATTTCTTGGAAAGGTCCGTACGATATAATATCGAAAATTTCCGATGTCGACTATATTGTCGATATTGATGGGAAGCATAAAACCTTCCACATCAATATGCTTACTGAATTCCATGAACGTCCGGATTATTTGCAACCCATTTTCCAAGCAACGGACAATTCTCCAGTACCACATGGTCATTACTCATCACTGTCCGTGATACAGGATGAGGAAACAAGTTTTTCAGATGTAAATCTTCCTCTTCCAATGATCCCACTTCATTCCAGTGAATCATGGAAGAACGTTACTGTCTCTCCTGATTTGTCTCTAGGAGAACAGCGACAAGTTTCAACTATGTTGCAAACATTTCAGGATGTACTCACTGACATCCCTGGACAAACTACTGTCATTCAACATGACATTGTGCTAACTGACCATACTCCTATTAGGGTTAGACCTTATCCTATACCTATACATTTCCAAGCACAGGTCGAGAAAGAGTTGGATGTGATGATAGATTTGAAAATAATCGAACCATCCACCTCTGCGTATTCTTCGCCGATGGTTATTGTGCGTAAAAAAGACAATAACATACGTCTTTGCGTTGACTATCGAAAATTGAATCAAGTAACGAAGTTCGATGCCGAACCTATGCCTTTACTGGAAGAGCTACTTACTCGACTCTCCAAATCTCATTTTTTCACTAAACTTGATTTGTCTAAGGGATATTGGCAAGTTCCTTTATCTGAACGCGCCAAACCTCTCACGGCTTTTTCAACACCTAGAGGTTTGTTCCAATGGAATTTTATGCCTTTCGGTCTTATGAACGCACCAGCTACGTTCGTACGCATGATGCGCCGAATCCTATCTTATCGGTCAGATGTCATTGCATATCTAGACGACATCTGTCTTTTCAGCGATACTTGGGAAGATCACTATTCAGGGTTAGATGAATTGCTGTCTACTTTGCGTGAGCACAACCTGACAGCGAAACCCTCTAAAGCCTATATTGGTTTTAGCGAAATTTCTTTCCTAGGCCACCGAGTTGGTCATGGTTTCCTAAAGACAGAGGACCATAATACTAGTAAGATACTTAACATCTCAATCCCTAAGACTAAAAAACAGGTGAGAAGTCTGTTAGGTCTTATTCAATTTTATGGCAGATTCATTCAGAATCTATCCTCTATCATGGCACCTCTCTCAACACTTCTAAAGAAAGGTTCGCCTAATGTGGTCCACTGGTCTCAGGAATGCCAATGCTCTCTGGATAAGATTAAAACACTGTTTTCAACACCACCTATTTTAGTGCTACCCACTAAAGATAAGACATTCGTTCTTCGTAGTGACGCTTCATCCACTGGGATTGGAGCGGCACTAATGCAAGAGTACTCTGGAACTCTGCATCCTGTAATGTATATTTCCAGAAAACTTAATGCGGCAGAAAGGAATTATTCGGTTTTAGACCGTGAGCTATTAGCTATGGTTTGGTCGATCCTCAAACTACAGAGATTCCTTCTAGGCGCACATTTTATAGTAGAAACCGACCAAAAAGCTCTTACTGCTATACAGAGTAAGAATTTGAAGAGCTCGAGGTCTACTCGATATGCAATTGCTCTTCAACCTTTTCATTTCTCTGTGCGAGCTATTCGGGGATCAGATAATGTGATGGCAGACATTCTGTCAAGATGCCCACATGATTCCACATAACTATTAGGGCTTAGACTTCTTGATATGTCTAGTTCTATAGTAGTTCCTTTTCTATATCATGATAGATACACATTTGTAATTTAATAATATAATGATTGTATCACTACATAGCGGTTCATGTATGTTTATTCACCGCTGTGCTTTGATGATTTTTTTTTCATAAATCATAAATTTAAGATATCTAATACGTAGTGATGATATGAATTTTTTAGGCATTGTGTAATTGCCAGAATTGTATTATACTTTGATGACACCTTCCTGGAAAAATATACTTGTAGAGAAATAATTTCTCTCAGTTTATGAGACACATTCTCACCAGTCGCTCCATAAGTCGACTTAGCCTCATATTAGGCGTTATAGGTATTCCTGATATTTTCATCTGCGCATTATTCATGCGTTGTGAGCCTATTGTACGTTGCTCCTAGATGTATTTCAAAAAAAAAAAAAAAAAAATGTTCCATTTTTTTTTTTCCCGGGAGGTGTGGTAAGACTGTTACGTGCAGTCTTTGATATCTTACAATATTATACATAGGTAATTTTTTAGTGCTTAAGGGAAAGTCATTATTGAGTTACTTCCCTTGAACTCCGCGGATAAATACATTTTACTGCGATTTATTCGTTGTTTGGGTAATAATAGATTGTTCTTGCTTCAGAATATCTATGGCCTGAATTTATGTGTATTGTTTGTCTGAGTAGGACAAGTCTGTCTTATATCTGTATATCTTTACATATCTAAGTCGAACTATATGTTCTGTTGTCTCTAGAGAGGTCAAAGGCTATTCGGCGGATGTGTCGCTTGAGTGGTGTGATTTGGCTTCGTCCTGATAGGGACTGTGTGTGTTTTTGCTATGTCGGCTTGATGCCTTGAAAAAGTGATCTCAGTGGTTTTGGGGAAAGTGATAGTCGTCTAGACCTATCGTGTATGCTTTACCCCAGTGTTTATTCATCTTGCCAAGGAATGGCAGTTTCATATTCCCTCTACCAAGGTAATCAAAGATACTCTTATGAACTCTCGATCGAAGCCACCATTGTCGATAATTACGATTTGAATGTTTAAGAGAATATATTTGACTCGATGAAAAACGACTTCGATTCCTAGCAGCACTATATTCTGTAGAATGCAGTCTATTGTTCATGACCAAATCTACAGAGCAACGAAATGTTGTATGAATGACTAACTTTAGAACAGATTCATTATCTGTATTCAAACGTGAGTGACAGTTCACGAGTGGAGCCATCTTGGAACCAAAACATGTAGGACTTTCAAGAAGAGAAAAGGGATGCCCGTATTATCGCTTGATCAGTCCAGAGATCACTGCTACACATGAGAACCCATTGTTAGCGGTTCAATATTATTATATGGAAAAAATATGTGCTGAACATTATGTTGAAGAATCGTTGCTAAACGAGATTAGGTTTAGAAGTCATCTGAAATATTGTTTACAAGCTGACGTGCTCAGTCAGTGACGTCAGATGATATATGTATGGGCGATACTGAGTGCTTGGCTATTGACAGTCCATTATACCATTATTCTACATGAGTGCCCATGTAACATTGCAAGACCATTTGTCCACTGTACTATGATGTATTATGGCAACCTGTGATTTGTCACTATCTGTGCTGTCGAGTGTGTACGTCCAATTAAACTTTAGAAAAGGTACACAGTCGTTGGTGTCGATGACTTCCGGTCATACATGAGTGTGAGAAGAGAACATTTGTCAACAACACGAACCCTTATCATCATTCGCACATTATACACTCCATCCATGTCTACACAACACTGCGTAGGTCAAGTTGACATTCCATACACTACAGTGGGGCAGGCAACACCATAGGGATCTTGTCAACTGATGATGATAGACGCCTGTCTTCCCGCCTAGGAGTGTTCTGGTGTACTTTATCAACATATATTATATCCAACTAAATATCAGCCCAACCCCGATTCCTACTCCTCTGAGGGCGGCTGCGTACATGTCCCCCGGATGAGATATAAAGTCTGGGTGAAACAGTGGCGGAATCCGGCCAAGACCTTTGAGCAACGTAGAAGACATAACATGTGAATTGATCTGCAGCCCGGAAAAAAACGATGGGTGCGGAGGGGACACCAAAGCAATAGCCGCCGCTTGGCTAATACCGTGTCCGTTTGTGTAGTCGGCTATATGTGACGCCACTGCGGGGTTTCCGGATAGAAAGTAGGGGTACGCCGTTGCCGTTGCTGCTGCCATTCTCAGTTTAGACTCGTCGTAGGGTGATATGAGGTACCTGGCGTCAGGTGCTGTCGTTGATTGTTGTTGCTGCTGATGTGTCTTCTGATGATGCTGCGATGGTCCGTCAGATGACATTGTTCCTACCGGCCACGCTGTTGGTCCTGCTGTGGCTGTCCCACGATGTAAAGCAGAGTAGCCAGGGCTAAGCTACTGCAAAAGAAAACAAAAAAACTCGCATTAATTCATACACTTTTGTGTTACTGTTAAGGTTATTGTGTCTTTTGGTAGGTCCAAAGTGGAGAAGCACCATCTGGTAGTAATTCATCATTCATCATTTTCCTCTGTGCTTCTTACCATGCACGAAATCACAACTGCAGCTGCCCCCCCCCCCCCTTTCTTTACAGGAAGCCTGCACCATCCATTCACACGCTCGTGTGGATGTGGTTTCTGTTGCAATTTGTTTTACACGCTGAGGTTGCCAGCCCCATGGATCGATATATATATATATATATATATACATATATATATATAATATCCCAGCTTTTTCAGTCAGTAACGCTAAGGGATGCAACTGTGGTTGAAAGTTAGACATTAATTGTATTGTTTCCCTTATATGTTTATAACATACAGTAGAACTCCATTTATCCGAACCCCAATTATCCGAACATCCAATTATCCGAACACTTTTTCCAGAAAAAAAAAAAATCAGTCTCCACCAGTCACGTTAGACTACAGTTCTGAATCTTTTGATGCGGCAAGCTTCAAATGTGTGCGAACAATTTGTAGACAATGAGATGGGCTAATGGACGGTCGCTTACGTACATGAAGTCAGTTAGATCATAAAGTCCGTTAATATCTGGTTTACCAATCCAGTGTACGTGTGAGTTCTAGGCAGAACACTGGCTAAACAGACAGTTCAACTTAAAATAATTGTGTCTGCTACTACAGCAGAATAATTTTGGTGTACACGTATTTCTCTGTGCGACCTGGCATCTTCCAGTAGGCCTAAAGCATATAAAAGGAACCGCAATGTTTTGTCAATTGAAACGAAAACAGAAATTATCAAGAGACTAGGAAAAGGTGAAACTGTGTCTTCATTTGCGAGGATTTTCAATGTTGAGAAAGCTACCGTCTCTGACATCAAAAGTAACAAGGATAAAATTATGAGTTTTGCATCGAAATTGGATAGTGAAAATGGGTCGAAGAAACATAAAACCATGAGAAATGCGAAAGATTTAAAATTGGAAGAGGCTTTGTATATATGGTTTGTGCAAAGAAGAAGCAAAGGGGAACCTATCTCTGGCTCTCTATTGTGTGAAAAGGCACTTCAGTTCAACAGTCAATTTGACGGTCCTCCTGACTTTAAGGCTAGCCAGGGATGGTTAAGAAACTTTAAATCTCGTCATGGCATACGAGAATTGGAGATTCAAGGGGAATCTTCATCTGGCGATGCAACTGCCGCTGAAAATTTTAAAGAAACATTCTTGGCTTTTTTGGAAGAAGAAGGTTATTTACTCGATGATGTGTATAATGCCGATGAGACTGGCTTATACTGGAAATCATTGCCTCAAAAATCACTTGCATCTCAGCGCGAAGCAGCTGCCCCTGGGTTTAAAAAGTGCAAAGAGAGAGTAACAATTTTGGTAGCCGCGAATGCCAGTGGAAGTCATCGTTTACCGGTGCTAATGATCGGCAAAGCCAAAAAAAAACACGTTGTTTAAAGAATGTGACATGTCTCCCATTGTGCTACAAAGCACAGAAGAGTGCTTGGATGAATAGTGAAATATTTCTTGATTGGTATACAAATCAGTTCATCCCAAATGTGAAGAGGTTGAAAGAACAAGAAAAGAAAACTGGAAAAGTAATTCTTCTACTGGACAATGCACCATCTCATCCACAGACGGATACATTGAATGCAGTTGATGCAAATTTTAAAGTAATTTTTCTGCTTCCCAATGTAACAGCACTGATTCAACCAATGGATCAGGGTGTTATAGCAAAGCTTAAAAAGATGTACAAGAAGGAAGTCCTGCGTCGTTTATTGTTGGCTGAAGATGAAGAAAGTGTGGTGGCGTTTTCAAAAAAAGCTTAATCTCAAAGACTGCTGCTATATGTAAGCTGATGCTTGGACCACCCTGTCACAAGATAATCTCAACAAGGCTTGGAATAGATTGCTTGGGAAAAAAGGAGGAAATGAAACTACTGCAGTGGACACAAATGATGATTGTATAAATGAAGTTGTGGAACTGTTTCAAGCAATGCCCGGATTTTCGGACTGTGACAAAGATGATGCACACATGTGGCTAGAAGATGATAATGATTCTGGTTTTCACTTTTTGAATGACGAAGAAATTTTGTCTTTTGTGCAAGAAGAAAACCAAATACATGTAGTGACCGATGATGAAGACTCCTCAGAAGTACATGATGTACTTGTAGATTATGAAGAAAACCCAAAACGTCGACCAAGTCCTGAAGAGGCCTTTATAGCACTAGAAACAGCGATGGCTTGGTACGAGCAAGAAGATGACAGCTGTCCTACACAGCTTCTGCTGTTGAAGAGAATGCGGGACTTAGCAGCCAAAAGCAGACTATCCAGTTTGGCGCAAAAGAGGATTCCTCATTATTTTAAATAGTGGGCTACATCTGTGCAAGTACATGTATACGTAAGTTGCGCCTGGTTTTGAATTGTTTGTAATGTTATTTTGAAAACATTTCTCTTTCTTAACAAAAATAATTAATACAAGTAGTACATGCACTGCAGTGTAATGAAAGATTTTGGTGATACAGTGATCTAATACAGTGTGGGTATTATTATTACAGTACAAGTAAATATGTTTTATAGTGTATTTTCCTTGTGATTGTTAATTATTTTTAGAAATATGTGTACATGTACTCGATACATCATGTAATCCAATTATCCGAACATTTAATTATCCGAACGATGCTCGGTCCCATGGGGTTCGGATAAATGGAGTTCTACTGTATAAGGAAGGTCTCTTTGTCTTGTGTGGACTGGCCTATGCTGTCTGATAGGGAAACAACAGAAGTGATTGCGTCATTAATAGGCCGTACTGCCCATGGTGGACTTTCGGTGTTATGTCTTTCGGTTCGCACTATTGACCTGTCATCAAAGCATCATTTTTTGGTGATGCGTAGATGGCAGGGAGGATAGTATGATTCGCTTGCATAGCTAGGCGGGGTTGTCGCACGGAAGGTCCAGTGTTCACATCCTGGGTAAGCCACTCATGTCTGTTGTTTTTCTGTTGTCTAGTGTTCTACTTCTTTATTTCTTACGAGTGCCTGAAAACATACCTTTATGTTTGTTTCATATTAATTTCCCATATATGTACTCGTCTTATAATTTCAACTATAGGTTCTAATGACGATGTTTGTACTTTTCAACATATTTAATGTCATGCCTATAAGTAGTTAACGTTAATATGAGTGTGTTATTTATTTTACGTTACAACGTTGAATTCCTTGAAACTGATATGTAAAATGCATGTGAGAATAAATGAATTCAGTATGAAAGGTGAGAGAAAGGAAGGGCAGCATGTTAGACGGGCCTGCGTGCCCAATTCTCAACCCTTTGAAAATAAAGTTCGTTCGCTCGTTCGTTCTCCCGAAAATAGTAACAATCGACAAAGAAGAATGCACAAATGACGGTGTGCACAAAAATATATTTAAAGAATGTGTGATCCCGTATACACACATTGGGATCCTCGCTGCTGCTACGTAGTTCGTGTACTGTGGTGATGCACAGTGCGTTTTTATTAATACTTTTGAATAAGTAAAATTGCCGTTAGGTATTGGTGCTTTTGATCTTCATTCCCGTCTTATGACGGGCTTTTACACTAGTTACCTCATATAATCCTCATATAAATCGCATTGTACGACATGCCAGAGGGTACGTTAATCTTATTCTATCTTTTTTCACTCCAGAAACCGTTTTCTACTACATGGGGTATGTGCAGGAATACTGTTCAACAAAACATACAGCATGCACATCATGGACACATATCATGCTATTTTTTTTTAAAAAGCCCGTGTTTATCCCGGGTGTCTTGCAGAAGGCAAAAAAAAAAAAAAAAAAGAAGAGACAGAATAAGCCTACTGCATGTCAAATACAGGTTGTGTATGGAGGATGGCTTCCCCTATTTGACCTATCACCTTTCGAACAATAATTAATTGGTAGGAATACTTTTTACGGAAAATGCGCCGTTGGTATAATTTAATCAATCAATACCCTTTAGCTCCCCAAGGAGCATAGGCCTTCACCAAACACATGCCAAGTCTTCCTGTCACGTGCCATCCGCTCAAGTTCTTTCCATGTTTTCCTCATCATGTTCACCTCTGTTTCCAGTTCTCTTCTCCATGTGTTTTTTGGTCTACCTCTGCCTCTCTTTGTTGGTATAATTGACTGAAGACAAATATAATTATTGTGACAAAATATGCAAATCCTGTACAACAAACAACCGCTGGTCATTTCTATAAACTGTTAATGACAGTTCCACAGCAGACACATCCGTAGGGGAGTAAAGTGTTAGAGACTTCACTAAACTAGGTCTAGTTTTATGAGCTGACGCGATCGGTTCCCAGCTTCGCTGTCTGAGTCTTCCCTAACTCAAGCGGATAGTCAGGTTACCCAGCGGATAGTCACGTTACCCAGCGGATAGTCACGTTACCCACTGTACATCGTGGGTAAACCCGGAGCACGGCATCACCAGGTTTTGAACAGGGAGCCCGGTAACCTCACTGCGAGAAGGAAATCCCAAATAATTATGATATTTTGACCGATTTAGTCGCCCAGTCTGATAACGATTCGGAGACGGAGTAATAAAATATTTATTCGGAATTTTGTTAAATGTCCGTGTATTTTGTTGTCAGAGGCACATCTCCAATCCAACCTGCAAGTCTGAAAGGAAGAGCAGGAGAAGAGAGGGATGGTCATAAGCAGCTCTAAAACAAAATCCATGGTGATATCACGAGAAGAAAGAAGACATCAGATTAAGCTGGGAGAACAGGTCATGGAGCAGGTCGACCACTTTAAATACCTCGGAGCTATTATAGACCAAAAGGGAGGCATCAAAGAAGAGTTGGCCACTCGAAAAGCAGCAGCTGGGAGACTACTTTTTCAGGCCATAAATCGAGGATTCCTCAGCAAGAGAGAGGTTGGTAAGAAAACGAAGATGGCTATATACCGCTCCACCTATGTCCCAGTCTTGACATATGGATGCGAGTCATGGGCAATGACTACAACCCATAAAAGCCAGATCCAAACCTCAGAAATGAGGTATCTGAGGAAAATGGTTGAAGTAACAAGAAGTGACATGGTACGCAACCAGACGATACGTAAAGGCCTTAAATCCTACCCCCTGCAGACGCAAGTAGAACAGTCCCAATTAAGATGGTTTGGCCATGTCTGCAGAATGGGAGAAGATCGGCTACCACGACAAGCATGGGAAACAAAGAGCCAAGGATCCAGACCCCCAGGACGACACAGAGTCCGCTGGGAGGACAACATTAGACAATTTTTGAAGGACCGAGGACTAGAATGGAACCAGGCCAGGAGGAAGATAGCCGATAGGATAGCCTGGCGCTCTCTCTTCCAAACCTCTACACATTACGGTAGAAGGTGAACGACTAAGTAAGTAAATAAGTAAGTATTTTGTTGTTGTTGTTGTAAACATTGTTGTACACACAGCTCAGAACACTGTAATTCAAACCTGCCATTTCATTTTTATTTTTGACGGGTTACTTACTCCTTTATTAAATGGACTAATGCGCAAAAACAAAACTCTCAAGTCATGAGAAGGCTCGCCGTAGTAGCTGAACGACGTTTTTTGTTGTTGTTGCTGTGAACAGAGAATCAAGTTTATAAACAGCCAGTGAACGAAAATAGACACTGAAATAGTTTTACTCGGACACAGGCAAAGAAATAACTTATGTTACCACCACTAAGTCTTCGTCAGGGACAAGTGCACGAAAACATTAGAGATTTATATTTAAAAAAAAAAAAAAGAGAATGGGACCAAAAATAAACGCATAAAAACCGTTTTTCTGTTCTGGATCTATCCCGTGTGATAAGAGCTTTATCTTTGCGATTCGTATTTTTGTAATGTTTATCTTTTAGTTTGCCGCCCCTCCCCCACCCCCCCCCCCGCGCCCCCCCCTGCCCTGTTACCCCCCCCCCCCCCAATGCATTTATGCATTTATATTTGCGTAGTCCAGGAGCTGAGTCTAAAATGAGCGATGACCTACAGAAAGAACTGAATTACTGCTCTCTCAAGCAATTAAAACAGGCGACTAACACATGAGGCCGTGCCTGGGGGGTGGGGGAGGGGACCGGCGTCAAGCTCGTTATGTAACACAAAATCTGCTACTGCCAGAGCATATGATGGCTTCCTGCATGAGGACCCATTCTCCATTGGAAGCGGAAATAGAGACAGAAGATTATTATTATTATCATTAATATTATTATTTGTATAATGTAAGTACAGAAGTGATTGCAATAACTACAGAGGCATCTCTCTTCTTAGTATTGTTGGTAAGGTTTTTGCCAAAGTCATCTTAATGCGACTACACAAGTTAGCTGAGCGCATATATCCAGAGTCACAGTGTGGATTCCGAGCTGGCAGATCAACAACAGACATGATCTTCTCTCTCCGCCAGCTTCAGGAAAAATCAAGAGAGCAGAAAAGACCATTATATATCGCCTTTATAGACCTCACAAAAGCATTCGACCTGGTTAGTAGGGATGGACTCTTTAAAATCCTCCTGAAAATAGGCTGCCCTTCTAAAATGCTGGAAATGATAAAGTCATTCCATGACGGCATGAAGGGAACAGTCCAATATGCTGGAAGCACGTCACAGCCCTTTGATATACGAAGTGGCGTTAAACAAGGCTGTGTTCTGGCTCCGACCCTCTTCGGAATCTTCTTTGCCTTACTCTTGAAACATGCATTCAGAGATGCAACTGAAGGAATATGCCTTCACACTAGGTCAGATGGCCGTCTGTTTAATCTTTCAAGGCTGAAGGCAAAAACAAAAATCAGAAGGGTCACTATAAGAGACTTGTTGTTCGCTGATGATGCTGCAGTCGTCACTCAAAGCCAACAAGAGCTTCAGAGCTTGATGAATCGCTTCACTAAAGCATGCAAGGACTTTGGCCTCACAATAAGTCTAAAGAAAACGAATGTGCTGAGTCAGGATGTGGGTGCTGCACCAGTTATCACTATCGATAACTATGAATTGGCAGTGGTGCACCACTTCACATACCTAGGGTCTACCATCAATGACAAACTCTCACTGGATACAGAAATCGACAGCCGCATTGGCAAAGCTGCAGCTACCTTTGCCCGCCTCACATCGCGTGTTTGGGGAAACTCTAAACTCACAATGAAGACCAAAGCTGCGGTATATAATGCCTGCGTCACCAGCACACTCCTATATGGCAGCGAGACCTGGACGACCTATGCTAAGCAAGAAAGAAGGCTCAATACCTTCCATTTGCGGTGTCTACGGCACATCCTCGTCATCTCGTGGAAAGATAAAGTGACAAATGTCGAGGTGTTGTCACATGCTGGCCTTCAAAGTATGTATACGCTACTTAGACAGCGCAGACTTCGCTGGCTTGGCCATGTTCGCCGCATGGAAGATGGTCGCATCCCAAAAGATATCTTCTACGGACAACTAGCAGATGGCAAGAGAACAGTTGGGCGACCACAGCTGAGGTTCAGAGATGTGTGCAAGAGAGATATGAGGGCACTCGACATGGATCCAGCAACATGGGAGGATGAAGCTGCCGATCGCACTAAGTGGCGATGCTATTTACGGCACCAACTCAGACTGGGCGAAGAGAGGCTCACACAAGAAGCAGAGGTGAGAAGAAAACGTCGAAAGGAGCACCAGGAAAATAAGCAGCTGAGGGTTGCCACCTCAGGGGCGCATTCCCATAGTCAGTTATGACTGAAGGGGCTATTATTATTATTATAATGTAAGTAAATAAATAAAGGGTCCGCAGTAAAATTGGTAAGGGAGGTAATATATAAATTATTATTTGCATTCGTTTTCTCGTTGTTTCCTCTTATCTGGAGGGGGGGGGGGGGGGGGGGGGGGGGGGGGGGGGGGGGGGGGGGGGGTCGTCCACGAATTGATTCTAGGGCATCCATGTTCACATCCTAAAAATTCCAATTTTATTTTAACATTTTCACTCAGAATTTATTATTATTATTTTAACATTTAAAGAAATATATTTTTTGTACATATTGTTTTTGTATGTCAGTATGCCTTAATTTTTCTGTAATGAACTCTATTATTTGTATGTAATAAATGTAATGAAGCGCTTATGTACATTTTCTTCTAAGAATGGGGTCAGTAGCTTTCACCGGAAGATCAAATGGGCCCATGGCAACGCGGAGAACCCCCTGCTCAGTGGCGTAGAAATTAGTGGGGTGCGGGGGAGGAGATGCTGTCCGCCCCGGGTGACAGCCAGGAAATTGATGCCAGCTGATACTTTTATGATAGCGCTTATTATTAAAAATATACTCGCAGCTGTGTTTCTTTTGGGGGGGGGGGGGGGGGGGAGTGTGCCAAAAATAGAATCCTCCCCTGGTGCCACATACTTTAAGTACGCCTCTACCCATGCTCTCACCTGCGTTTAACGCAGTATGTCCTTTTTATGAGAAGTCTTCTGAAACATTATCGCTAAAGAAATTGATTTTAATTCTGTTTTTTTATTTAATTTCCATTATGACTTATTTGTTATCTTTTCGCAATCACAATATCTAATTTATTCTTTGTTCTCCATAATATTTCATCATTCCTAAAAAAAAAAAATCCTGATAAGCTTTATACAGTTGTTTTCGTTCATGTTATAAACAAACAAACCAAAACAACAAAAGTACGGATCTTCATAACTTTGAATTTGTTACAAAAGTTCTGCAATCCGTAACTATTGTGCAATGTTACAAAAGCTTTGCAATTTGTTTCTGGTATAAAATGTCCGCTGGGAGGACAACATTAGACAATCTTTGAAGGACCGAGAACTAGAATGGAACCAAGCCAGGAGGAAGACAGCCGATAGAATAGTATGGCGCTCTCTCTTACAAACCTCTACACCTCACGGTAAAAGAGGAACGACTAAGTAAGTAAGTAAGTATAAAATGTATTGCGATTTGCATCTTTTTTTTATTTATTAAATTTTAAAAGTGTTGCAATTAGTATATATTATAAAAAGTGACAAAAGTTTTGCATTTCGGATCTTTTACAAAAAGTTACAAAACGTTTCTATTTCGAATCTTTTATAAAAAGTTACAAAAGTTTTGTATTTCGAATCTTTTACAAAAAAGTTACAAAAATTGTGTATTTCATAACTGTTATAAAACAAACGTTCAGCAATCAGTAACTCATAAATTGTGAAAATAATTATTTACTTCGCAACGTAAAATGTTACAAGAGTTGTGTGCTTCACAGCTGTTAAAAAAAGTTACAAAAGTTTTGCAATTAATATCTGTTGTAAAATATTACAAAAGTTTCGCATCTTTCATGAAATGTTACAAAACTTTTGCAACTGTTATGAAAGTTCAGCTCTTCGTAACTTTTATTAACAAAGTACAGTTCTTAGGAAGTGTTACAAAAGTTCAACTATACGCGACTTTTATTAACAAAGTGCATCTATTAGGTACTGTTACAAATGATCAGCTCTTTATAAATTTTACTAAATGTAACAAAAGCTCAGCAACTCTCAACTGTTATAAAAAGCAACAGTTTAACTTTTCGTTAGTTAACAAAAATTTGAGATACTCGTAACTGTCCTCGCTGCATGCTAATTAAAATTGTTTTGTTTTCATATATCTTCGTTACTGTTTTTTATTCTTAACTTTCCATTTCTTTGACTAAAGATAAATAAATATTTAAGTAAAATAAAATACCATAAAATTGAGTATAAAAAAGGCAAAGTCTGAGAGTTCTGGTATGAGGGATGACAAAATTAAACTTGTCGTCGTTCGCTCTCAAGTAACCCACATTCACCTCTCTTATAAACCTTGTAGTCCGTCTCAGGCACACAAACTGGAAAACCTGGTTTCCATAACAAAGCGTAAATTACTAGACTGGGGAATAATAATGTGAGTAACTGGCTTAAGGAGAATAATGTTAATTACTGGATTGGGAGGAATAATGTAAATTGTTAGATTGAGAGGAATAATGTAAATTGTTAGATTGAGAGGAATAATGTAAATTACTGGCTTAAGGGGAACAATGTAAATTAATGGATTGAAAGGAATAATGTAAATTGTTAGATTGGGACGAATAACGTAAATCGTTAGACTAAGAGGAATAATGTAAATTGTTAGATTGAGAGGAATAATGTAAATTACTGGATTAAGGGGAACAATGTAAATTAATGGATTGAGAGGAATAATGTAAATTGTTAGATTGGGAGGAATAATGTAAATTGTTTGAAAGGAATGATGTAAATTGTTTGAAAGGAATAATGTAAATTACTGGCATGCGTGGAATAATGTAAATTACTGGATTGAGAGGAATAATATAACTTGTTAGATTGGAAGAAATAATATAAATTACTGTATTGGGAAGAATAATATAAATTTTTAGATTAGGAAGAATAATGTAAATTACTGGCTTAAGGAGAATAATGTAAAGTACTGGACTGAGAGGAATAATGTAAATTGTTAGACTGAGAGGAATAATGTAAATAGTTAGATTGAGAGGAATAATGTAAATTGTTAGACTGAGAGGAATAATGTAAATAGTTAGACTGAGAGGAATAATGTAAATTGTTAGACTGAGAGGAATGATGTAAATAGTTAGATTGAGAAATAATGTAAATTACTGGCTTAAGGGAATAATGTAAATTACTTGATTGTGAGGAATAATGTAAATTGTTAGATTAGGAGGAATAATGTAAATTGTTAGATTTAGAGGAATAATGTAAATTACTGGATTGATAGGAATAATGTAAATTACTGAATTCAGAGGAATGAAGTAAATCGTAATAGTGAGAGGGATATTGTTAATTACTTGACTGAGTGGAATAGTGTAATTTATTGAGTTTATAGGAATAGTGTTAAGTATTGAAGTTAAGTATTGAATTGTGAGGAATAATGTAAATTATTGCAGTGAAAGGAAGAAAGTAAATTATTACAATGAGAGGAATAATGTAAATAGAGAACAATATAAATTATAATGTAAATTACTGGATTGAAAGTAGTAATGTAAATTATTAGATTTAGAGGAATAATTAAAATTACTGGACTAGAATAATAACGCAAATTATGAAACAAAGTAATGTTATGAGAGTGAGAGCTCTCACTTGAACAGAATCCAACCACAACACACTCCAGAGTGCCAGCTATGTAACTACCCCTACGAAACTGTTGACCACCACATCCTTGAATGCCTAGCACTCTAAAGATTATTATTTTTATTTTTTTAACCAGCGGCACTTGGGCTTTCAGCCCTTCGGCCCAATGACATGTCATTGCGAGGCTAGGGAGCCTGTGAACTTTCCTTCCAACCCGGTCAGGAGCTTCGCTCCTTCCCATCCACAGAGGGTTTATCTCAGGAGCCGTTCAGGTTATTCAGTCAAAATCCCGGACGATGACACTCTTACAAATGACCGCGCCCGGGATTGAACCTTGAACCTGATCGCTAGCGCAGTGTGGTAACCATTACACCAGCGCGGCTCCCTCTAAAGATTATAAAATATTTGACAATACGAATGTTATTCCTACATCACCGTGCCTTCTGGCCTTTGAGTACTGGCGGCGGGGTACCGTATGGTGTATTAAAAAAAGGCAGTTCCATAGCATATACTGCCGTAGTGGAGTGAATTGTTAGAGACTTCATGACACTAGGTCCAGCATCGAGAGGTGGGGGAAACCAGTTCTCTTTCTCGCTGCCTTTTCCTTCCCTAACTTAAAGTCAGGTACCCATTTACAGCTGGGTAGACTGCAGTGTGTCGGTACCGTGATTCGAACCCAGCACCTTTGTTACGTCTCATATCTGCTCATGTTTTTGCTATATCTAATCCGTTGTTACGCTAATTTATAATTACTTATTTCTTTTGTCTACAACTTTCAGGCGTCAATTTGAATATGTTCAAAGAATGCAGTGGATAAGTTATTTCTATCTCCATAGATCTTTTCCAGGAATGGTACTAATGACGGCCATATGTACTTTCTCTGTTGCTCATATGTTGGGCATCTTTGGACCAAATGTTCAGCAGTTATTTAACGTATTTGAAAACATATGATTAATTTTAACATTATTCATAGCTGCAATGAATGGCTAATCCTTTCAATGTACTGATTTGGTTAGATTCTCTGTTCTGTACTAATTAATTTATATCATCACATATTTTCCTCCGTATGAAGCGCGGAGCCCATTCGTTGCATATGTCCATCTTGATGAAACCTGCAATCAATCACTACCCTTAAGCTCCCCGAGGAACATAGGCCTTCAACAAACACATGCCAAGTCTTCCTGTCCTGTGCCATCCGCTCAAGTTCTTTCGATGTTTTCCTCATCATTTTCACCTCTGTTTCCAGTTCTCTTCTCCGTGTGTTTTTAATCTACCTTTGCCTCTCTGTCCCTGTGGGTTCCAGAACAACGACTGCCTTATAATGCCATCAACAGGTCTCCTCAATGATGAAACCCCTCACTAGTGGTTTTATTAGCGAGTTGTTGTGCATGATGAGGTTGCCAATCCCACGCACAAGCTTATATTAGTTTCCTTTCATGACTTGCCTCAGGGAGCAATGATCCTATTGAAACTACGCGGTAGTTTATACAACATAGTTCATCTAAATAGGTAGGTAGGTCCTGGTTCGATTCCCGGTAAGCCTATCACTTCTGTTTTTCTGTTGTCTGGTCTTCTTTATTTATCACTGAGTGCCTGATAAAATACCTTTGTGTGTTGTTTGTTTATTTATTTGCTGAGTTTAGGTCTACACACACAAAATAAGTTTCAAAAATTACTTCTTCGCTGTTTGGGCATTTCCAACATGTGTTTGATATACATAGAAAACATAACAAGGTAAGGTTAGTCCCATATTAGATACTGCCGCAGGGTAGTTGAGTGTTAAAGACTTCACTACATCAGGTTCATCTTTGCTTTGGTTTTAAGGACTATCTTCATTAAACACGGACAATTCCATCAGTGCTTCAATCCCCTCCCTTAAATTACACAAGAAGGATCTCAGCACAGTGTACGAACTCCATTCATCTTTACGAGGTGAATGACCACATCCCTTCTTCACTGCCTTTCATAATTTCATTCATAACTCTCCACTCCCACAGGAGCATAGGCCTTCAACAAACACCTGCCAAGTCCACCTGTCACGTGCCATCATCTCAAGTTCTTTCCATGTTCTCCTCATCATTTTCACCTCTGTTTCCAGCTCTCTTCTCCATGTGCTTCTTGGTCTACCTCTGCCTCTCTTGCCCTGGGGTTCCAGAACAAGGACTGCCTTGTAATGCTATCAACAGGTTTCCTCAGTGTGTGTCCTATCCATCGCCATCGTCTTCTTCTCATTTCTTGTTCCACTGGCACTTGTCTAGTTCTTGTCATCAGTTCCACGTTGGTAACCTTGTCATTCCATTTTAATCCCTCTATTCTACGCAAGCACCCATTTATGAAAGTCTGTAGCTTTTTGGTTGTTGTCTTTGTTGTTCTCCATGTCTCAGAGCCATACAATAGGACTGACTTCACATTTGAGTTGAAGATTCTTATTTTCGAGTTGGATCCTATTTCTCTTGTTCTCCATATATTTCCCAATGCAATGAAAGCTCCTCTTGCCTTTTGTATTCTTATTTTGATATCGCTGACTGTCCCTCCAACTTTGTCTATATTACTGCCAAGATATGTGTACGATTCTACATCTTGTATTGGTGTTTCTTCAAGTTCAACCCTGTTATCATTACCTGCATTTATTCTCATTATTTTTGTCTTTTCCCTGTGTATTTTCAGACCCAATTGCTGTGACCTCTCATCGAGTGTTTTCAATTTGTCCTGCATCTGATTACGGTTATGGGACAGAAGAGCCAAGTCATCAGCAAAATCCAGATCATCCAACTGCTTAGTCAGAGTTCACTGGATTCCATTTCTGTTGAGTGTTGTCGATGATCTCATAACCCAATCTATTGCCAGCAAGAAAAGAAATGGAGACAAGAGGCATCCCTGTCGCACTCCTGTTCTTATCCCAAACGGTTCTGTAAGCTGTCCTTCGTGAAGAACTCTGCATGTCACGTCTTCATATGTTTTCTTTATTAAATTAATGATCTTCAGGGGAACTCCAAAATGACTCATCAATTTTCAAAGTGATTCTCTGTCTACACTGTCAAATGCCTTTTCGTAGTCCACAAATCCGATGTATAGTGGTGAATTCCATTCCAGACTTTGTTCAACTATTATTCTCAAAGTGGCTATCTGGTCTGTACATGATCTGTTTTGTCGAAAACCTGCTTGTTCATCTCTCAGTTTCTTGTCTATGGACTCTTTTAATCTCTCAAGGATAATCCTGTTTAATACTTTTCCTGGCACTGATATTATTCCTCTATAATTTGTGCACTCTTGTAAATTTCCCTTCTTAGGCAACTTAACCAGATATCCTTCCTTCCATTCTGCTGGTATCTCTTCCTTTTCCCAGACTTAACCAAGTAATTTATATAACATCTCTGTAGCCGTGTCGATATCTGCTTTGATGGCCTCTGCTGGAATGCCATTAGGTCCAGACGCTTTTCCATCTCTCAGAAGCTTTATGGCTTTCTTTATTTCTTCCTTCGTTGGTCTTTCACCGTTAATTTGTAGCTCTTCTTATGCTGGCTGGATGTCCGGGGGGTTTTGTGGAGCTGCTCTATTGAGAAGGTCCTCAAAATATTCTGTCCACCTCTTCATTTGCTCTTGTATATTGCTGAGCAGTTTCCCATTCTTGTCTTTTATGAGGCAACTTGTTTGCTTGTATTTCCCTGTTAGCTTCTTTGTGCTTTTATACAGTTCTCTCATATTTCCTTTGGCTGCAGCATCTTCTGCCTCTCTTGCCAACTCCTCAATATACTTCCTCTTGTCTCTTTTGATACTTCTTTTTACTTCTTTGTTTGCTTCTTTGTTTGCTTCCCTGCCTTTGCTTTCCCCTAATTCAAAAGCAACGCCGTGTACCTATTAACATGCTGGGTAGGCTGGAGCGTGACGCTAACCATGTTTCGAACTCTGAACCCGGTAACTTTATCACAAGAGGCAATCGCTTGAACCACTCGGAGGCTCCTTTGCAACAATACTTATACACTATTCATTACAGCTGATAAGTAGGCTAGTTTCCTAACTAACATGGCTACATTAGGTTATATATTGCGATTAACGTCCATAAAATGTACAAAAAAAAAATGGAAATCATTGATGTGTACAATAGTAGTTAGTACTTGTGCATTTATCAGCTGATAAGAACAATACTGGTTTGTTGTTAGGAATTGCAAAAAAATAGTAATTACCCTAACATACAAGAAAGACTATCCATCACATTTACGACACCGCCTCTGTGAATTAGGAAATTACAACGTTACGTGGTAATTTACAGGCATGTAACAATTAATTATGAAATGTTTGATAAGGCTGTTACTGCATTTTAAGTTTTTTTGTTTTTTTTTTCTGGAAGGAATTTCAACCACATAAACTAGTTGATAGAATCACAAGCCAGTCCTTATTCTGGGATGATAAGGTAAAATTAGTCCCATATTGCCGTAGGGTTGTGAAGTGGTAGAGACTTCACTATAATAGGTCTAACTTCGAGAGATAAGGTGACCTATTCCATTCCTCGTTGCCTTTGCCTTCCCTTACTCAAGAGTAGAGATATGTACCCATTTACTAATCATGGATGCACCGCGCTTTAAAATGTCCGAAATTTATGTAGCGAATTCTTTTTTTTTCGTTTCACCTAAAGAACTTTCAAATCACACAGTGATTTACCGGAAGATCGCAATTGAATGGTTACATGTCCCTGATATGGATACGTTTAAATTATTTTCCGGAATATCAAGCCAGCATTCCTAATAAATCAGAAAATTACTCCACAATGCATCAAATGAATTTGAAGTTTTAAACACAAAAATTAGATAAATATAAATTATACGACAAAAGAGGTTGTTACGTTGATATTTAAAAAAATTAGGCACTTTTTTCGCAATCTAAATTATACGCGTACGGCTTAAGTGCCTAAAGACGTGCGTCTTAACCAGGGGTATCAAGCACGTCCGGGGGTTCGCCACGCAACTTATGGGCGTGCGAGACATTGTTGATATTTTAGAAGGCGATACATCATAAACAATATATAACACTATACAACACTATACAACACTATATAACACTATACAACACTATACAACACACAGAACTGAAGTTTCTACGTCTTTCATCCTTCAACTCACAAAGGAGCATAGGCCGTCAACAAACTTATGCCAGATCTTCCTGTCCCGCGCCATCAGCTTAAAGCCTTTCCCTGGATTCTTCATGTCTGTCTCCAGTTCTCTATTCCATGTGTTCTGGGGATTCCAAAGAAGGAATTGTCTAGTAATGCTATAAATGCGTGTCCTTGCCATCTCTAGCGTCTTCTTGTCATGTCTTGTTCAACTGGTACTTGTCTGGTTCTTGTCATCAGTTCCACATGAGTGATCGTGTCATCAGTTCCACATTAGTGATCTTGTCATCAGTTCCACATTAGTGATCTTGTCATCAGTTCCACATTAGTGATCTTGTCATCTGTTCCACATTAGTAATCTTGTCATCAGTTCCACATTAGTGATCTAGTCATCAGCTCCACATTAGTGATCTTGTCATCAGTTCCACATTAGTGATCTTGTCATCAGTTCCACGTTAGTAATCTTGTCATCAGTTCCACATTAGTAATCTTGTCATCAGTTCCACATTAGTGAACTTGTCATCAGTTCCACATTAGTCATCTTGTCATCAGTTCTACATTAGTGATCTTGTCATCAGTTCCACATTAGTGATCTTGTCATCAGTTTCACATTAGTGATCTTGTCATGCCACTTCAATCCTTCTGTTCTACTCAAATTTAGTTACAGAAAATAGAACACTTCTTCTTCTACTTCGTCGTTCGCTCTCAAGTAACCCACATTCATCTCTCTTATAAACCTTGCAGTCCGTCTCAGGCACACAAACTGGAAAACCTGGTTTCCATAACAAAGCGGTCACAGGGGAATTCGGTTAAAAGTTTACAGATCTCACCATACAATGTCTTCATCTACAGGGTTGGAGAAGGTCATGCTGACATCCTGCTCTTCTCGTGGAGCTGACAGTTTTGTAGTACGGGTTCTACTGATTGTATGTCCTCTCCACGTGTGCATTTGTCTGTCTGTCCGATTTTTCAATTAGTTGTACAGATGGTATCTGAGTCTACAATGGCCGGTTCTTACTGAAAATTATCACTTCATCTCTTCTTGGTAATGTATAGTCTGTTTCTGCAATATCGGAGTCTGGGCGTTCCTTAACGGCAGTTCGTCTAGGATATGGGTCGGGAACCCGTAGCTCGCGAGCCGGATGCGGCTCTTTGAGCCATCTCGTGCGGCTCTCTGTTCTCGGCTACTTAACGTCAATTCAATATATATATATATATATATATATATATATATATATATATATATATATATATATATATATATATATATATATATATATATATATATATATATATATATATATAATTGAAAGTAATTTTTTTTCCGAATGCAGCTCTTAAATTTTTTTAAATGGAGATAAAATGTTAAATATTTTGCTCTTTGTCGTGGAAAGGTTCCCGACCCCTGATCTAGGACAAGGAAAACTCATTTAAACCACCTGCTGCTTGCAGGTAGGCTGGGAACAGTCAACAGCGCTGGACAGCAAAGATGAATAAAATTGCTTGCTGAAATCGGAGGTGTCGGGCCGAAAGACCCAAATATCATAGATCAACGGTAAACTTCGACACAACGTCTCTTCAGGGCCGGATTAACTCAACAAGGGCCTCTAGGCTTTTTGGTGTTTGGGTCCCCCTTCACCTCATAGACAATAATTTTAATTGTTTTCCTACCCTTTAGCATGGTGATTGTTTTATTAATAGACTGGTTTGTTAGTTTGTTAGCACTGCTTACCTCTGTTATTAGTGAATATTTTGTTAATGTTTATTAGTATTATTTTATATATTATTATTAAGGAAAACACACTTTACTGAAAATTCTATGCATTGTTTTTAACTTATTCATGGGCCCCTAAACTTCAGCCTATGTAGCCTAATGGATAACCCGGCCCTGCGTCTCTTCCGCTCAAAACAAAAAATAGAACATTGAACGTGAATTCAAAATGAATCTAAGTCAAACGTTTTAAATAACATTTCCTCCAAGCATAATTAAAAAGAAGCAACAGCATAATGCTGATTAAGCTAATAAACTCATAATTGCTATTAAAATGTGAAAAGCTCATTTTAAATATATTTTATGATAACAACAATAGTTGATGCTCAATTACAGTGGATCCAAGTCAAATCAACATTTATTATAAAATTTAAAACATACTTACTTACTTAGTCGTTCCCCTTCTACCGTGAGGTGTAGAGATTTGGAAAAGAGAGCGCCAGACTATCCTATCGGAATTTAAAACATACTTAAGATTATTCCTTTGTCAATCTGTAACGATAGGAATAAACTACCGATGCCACCGAAAAAAATGACAGCTGAACGTCTGCTTCAAAGATGCCTAACATTTGAGGAACAGAGAAAGCAAATATGGCCCTCCCCAGTACCATCCCTGGAAAAGCTATATGGAGATAGAAATAGCCTCAAGCTGACAACTGCTTTCTTTGAATATATTCAAGTTGACGTCTGAGAGAGGACGAAGGATAAGTATTAAAAAAAAATTAACCTCCTTCAAAAAGTTTAGATTATCAATCAATCAATCAATCAATCAATCCCCTTAAGCTCCCCAAGAAGCATAGGCCTTCAACAAACACACGCCAAGTCTTCCTGTCCTGTGCCATCGGCTCAAGTTTTTTCCATATTTTCCTCATCATTTTCTCCAACATATCTGTGGCCAATGTTCAAATACAATGAAAGACGCAGTCAACGCCGTAACAAAATACAAGTGGCCTAGGCTTGACTTATTCAAGAAAAGCTTAGCTTACTCTGTGTAGTGGTGTTTGATGGTATTGTATGATGTTGATATTACTAAATGTAATTGTATGAGGCCAGCTGTGAAGGCTCCTGAGATAAAATGTAGTTGAGAATTGTCAGAAGGCCTTTCTTGCTACCACTACGACCTCACACTTAATTTTTTTTTATGAATGTGGCTACGTAAAGTGTCTAGGGTTATGATATGTAGTGTGGTGTAATAGGTTATAGATATACCCACAGATATTTAACAAGACTAATAATATTAATAAATGTTAAAATACACTGAACTAACTCACGTGTGTAAAATTTTTTGATAGAATTACATTTATTTTGTTCTGGATCAATTTTTTAGGTTGACCAGAACTTAAAAGGATTTAGAGATTATGAAAGAAATGCATGGAATATTATATCATAAATGCAATAGTGTACATATATATGTACTATACTAGTTAGTTTTATTAAAATGTTCTAGTAGTCATCTACTTGGGAGGATAGTTAATGTTTGTGCTGTTGGGGTGGCCTCATCACACCTGTCTATATTGACTACACAGTGTCCAGAAAATGGTGGAATTTTTATGGGGGTATTAGTAACTACACAGCGTTGGTGAATGTCCAGCAGACCAGAGGCTCACTCATCTTGTAGTTGTAGCTCTGGTGCTGAAATCAGGTGGTCCCACCTCTCCGTGCTGGCGGGCAATAATGGTGGTCTCTGTCACAAGTACTGCACAGATACACTCGAGTAAAGTCACCAACTGAATAGACACTGCTTTGTTGACAACAGAAACTCACAGCTCTGCAATCAAAGTATGGGCCATGTGTCAAAATCTATTCTCTACCCACGTCTGGACACAACACTGACACAACAACCACATCATACAGACAGGTCAGATCTCTCTGACCAAACAGCACATTTACCATGGTGGTTTTACATCAGATAGATCCTCCCAGACTATAGATTCTGAAAAATATTTATTAGTTTTCTGCCCTAAAAGAGGATAGGTAATATGTTTCATTATTCTCAACACTTGATCTGTCTTGCCTAACCCTTGCTGGAGTTTATGTACATTGTTGGTCCCTAGACCCTGACTAGGGCGGGGGGTCTAGAGCAAATCCCTACTTGTTTGTAAGGCTAGATTTCGATATGGCAGTATCAAATCACTCAAACATGAAACAATATTCAAAATATATAAGGAAATAATTTCAATCTTACCAGATTATGAATAAATAACACATAATTGCTAGCAAAACTCAGCTGAGCTGCTGGCTATAGTATGGCGTCCCTAAATTTATTTCACTTTCTTTCATATGGAAATCACCACACTTTAAAATCTGTGTCTATCACTGAACAACTATTGAAGAATGGCCCCACTTTCGCTCTGAGCGCTAATGATATGATTGTCTGTGGCCAATCACTGCCTAGGTTTATTTTAAATTCAAATTTCCTACACTAAAGTCATTTCAGTCATGCTTCAGTCAAGTATGGATGGTTATCTGTTAGTCTGTCCGTCTCTACTTGTGTTTCTACAAAAATGTACTTGATTTTTGAACCAACCTTTCTCTCCCCTCCAAAATTTTGTCGTTAAAAGTTATATTTAGACACAGCTACCACCAATGTCCCTCTCTTCCATACTACGTAGATTTGAACACCTGCGTCTCGAGGTCGTGTTTTTTTGTGCAAATCGCGACACTTTTAGATTCAATACAGTCTGTCGATGATGTGAACAACACTGTCTTTTGTCATTATCTTCAATATTATCTATCCGTTTGTAAAATTAAGACCATATTAGTTCACTGCTGAGAATGGGCCATCCGGCCAGCTAATTTTTATATTCCTAACATTAATATTAAGAAAAAATTACTTTTTAATTTTTGTAATATTCCAAACATCTGCGTTTTAGCCGCTGAATTCAAATCAAGGGCTTGGTATTGCAAAAGCGTCCAATAAATGACTGTGGCGTATCATATCCATGGTCCCTTCTGTCGAGTTGCTTACTTTTTATGTCAACTTGGGAAACGTGACTTTTCTCCGTTTCCCCCCCAATTGCGTCTCCTTAGCCTTTCTAGTCTCACGCAATCTTTCCAGTCATATTTTTTTCCTTTTTGATCCGCCGTTCCCCTCCTGTCTAGCAAGTCAATTTTTATGGAGGATGATGACCCGCGGTCTAGGCGATCATGTACTATTCGCAGCCTACGCATTATGTTTTTATCCTTAAATGTTATCCTTGGAGGTATTTTACCGTTGTATCTCTGTCAATTTCACTACACTCTGCTGCTCATCTTTGGAACTATCTTTCACATTATCTAAAAGATAACAACCTCAGTCCCTATTCATACAATCGTGAACTTTTCGAATACTTTATGAGTTTTGATTATCTGCCCCCCTAATGTGATTATTTTTCCGAACAAATGATATAATATCGGATGTAGGTTTAATGATGATGTTAGTGCTTTTCAACATATTTTGTGTCATGGTAATACTTAATTTGTACTTTTCAACATATTTTATTTCATGTTTATAACTAGATAGTGTGAATGTGAGTATGCTATTATTTTACCTTTACAGCGTTAATTCCTTGAATTGATGGGTAAAATGTAAGTGAGAATAAATGAAATCTGTATAAAAGACGAGAGAAAGGAAGGGCAGAATGTCAAACGGGCCTGCGTGCCCAATTCTCAACCCTTTGAAAATAAAGTTCGTTCGTTCGTTCGTTCTAGTGCTAACATATCTAAGAAACAACATCAGTCCCTATTCATACAATCATAGACTTTTCGAATACTTTATGAGTTCTGATTACATGCCCCCCCCCCCCCCCCCCCTTTCTTCCGTCCCCAATCGAATTATCCTTTCTTATAATGTCAACTGTAGGTTCTAATGACGATGTTTGTACTTTTCAACGTATTTTATGTCATGCTTATAAGTAGTTAATGTTAATATGAGTGTGTTATTTTATTTTACTTGACAACGTTGAATTCCTTGAAATTAATATGTAAAATGCATGTGAGAAAAAATGAATTCAATATGAAAGATGAGAGAAAGGAAGGGCAGAATGTCAGACGGGCCTGCGTGCCCAATTCTCAACCCTTTGAAAATAAAGTTCGTTCGTTCGTTCGTTCTCTTTCCCTACGGATTCCAGAATAAGGAATGCCTTGTAATGCTATTAACAGGTTTCCTCAGTGTGCGTCCTATCCGTCGCATGATATAATAAAAAAAAATTATTTTCACAAAACCACCAGCTGGATGATAAATACTGCAATCAGGTAAAAAAAAGTTAAGGTAGGTCCATAGCAGATATAGCCGTAGGGAAGGGTTGTGTTAGAGACTTCACTATACTAGGTCCAGCATCGAGAGGTGGGTATGACCAGTTCCCTACCTCGCTGATTGTTGCCTTCCCTAACTCAAGAGCGGTGATGTACCCATTAAAGCTGGGTAGAGCGATCCTAATTCACATAACTCAAACGACCAAGAAATCGAACCCAGCTCTCTAACCGCTCTGTCAATCGAACGTTCATACACCGGGTAACTGATAAATCCCTCCCCCATTTTTAAATTGGCATTTCTTCACTCATTTCAAACTAATTTATATTAAATAAACATCAAAAATCAAACAAACAAAAGGAGAATTCGCAGCTAAATTATCACATAAAATGCGATTAAAATCAACATTAAAACTCAATGTAAGATCCGGTCTGTTGAACGCATTATTGCAAAGCGGGCTCTAGGAACTGGTGAGAATTTTAGCTGTCCCTTGTAACGCAATAAAAAGGCTATATTAGATTGTATTTTACTATGTTTCTGTAAATAACGAATAAAAATTAAAAAGTATGTCAAACCTTAATTAATGCTCCGTACTTTGATATTTGTTTCATTTACATCCAATGGATACAAGTGAGGATATGTCCATTTTAAAAATAGGAAGTTACTTTCGAAAAACGCGGTATATACAAGTTAAGGAAAATAGATATTTAGTATCTTTACAAGTACTGCCCTGAATAATAAGTAGATTAAGTGTAATGTAAATCAAATGGGCAAAATAAATACATATGACAAGTGTTATATATAACTATATTAGCGTTGCTATTAACGAATACAAATAAGTACATATGAAAAGTGTTCTGTATAACTATATTAGCGTTGCTATTAACGAATCAAATTAAACATTTAATCCGGTGTTTTAATAATAAATTGTATATAAACTAGTAAATTACAGTTGTGATCTTGGAAAGGTGTTCAGATACCTGTTTGGACATACTTTGAGGGGAAATTCTCAAACACTTTGAGGAAAGTAGATAAAATGGTCGGCGTCTGGGGCCTAATGGATATGAACGCAGTTTCATAATCCAGATATACCAGGTTCGAAACCTGCTGCAGGCGGTTTGGTAGCAGATCGCTTTGTGTGGATTTTTAACAATGGTATAAGCGCCGTACCGTTCAGAAAGCAATGGCAAACTACTGAATGAAAAAATTGCCTAGAAAAATCACAAACAGCCAATAAAAGCTGGGGTTGATTGCCACGTCCTGTAAAGAATAAGCAACTAACTTTAGATAAAATGATTTTCTAAATGACTGAACAAAGAACTCAAGATTTGGTTGATGTAGATATGAGAAGATCATGGCGATTGAAAGGACACACAATGAAAGGAAAAAAGCTGTTGATAACACGACAAGGCAGAAGTGTCGTACTAAGGGGGTGCGAGGGTGGCGGTCCGCCCCGGGTAAACAGCCAGGAAGGAGGAGCCATCGGACAGTATTATTACAGTACTATACTGTTTAAAATCTACGTGTACGCTTACAATATTATTTATGGGGGGTGCCAAAGGAGAGATCCGCCCTGGGTGCCGACTACCTTAAGTACGCCTCTGCAAGGCAGTACTTGTTCTGGAATCCCGGGGTAACAGAGATAGAGAGACCGAAAAAAAAATCACAGAGAAGAGAACTGCAAACAGAAATGAAAGGGATACGCGGATGGAACAGGACGTGAGAACATGGCACAATCATCGTTTTCCTATGCGATCTTTCCGGAGCATGGGGCTTCTACTGCAACTGATCCTCTTGCACAAAGCCTGCCCCAGGCATTCACATGCCTTTTCCATCTGCGGTTTCTGTGGCAATTTTCTGTACATGAGGTTGTCTCTTGTACGCAGGGCTGGATTAACCATTAAACAAATAAGCATGTGCTCAGGGCACCATGGGAAGGGGGCACCACAGAGTTTTTCCCCTAGCTATTATGCCCTTAACTCTCAACTCTTTCACTGCCACACTTGACATTCGTCGATTTTTTTTGTAATTGTCTTTATTGGCCGTGTTTCCCTAGTTATAAGTAAATAATTTGCTTATATTGCTTACTGCTAGTTAGTGTTAAATAACATTTTTTTTAAAAGCTATTCAGTTAATATAGTTATGCGGTCTGGCCTGGAAGAAATCTGAATTTTCAATCTCTTATTTCATCATCAGCACTTACGGAGTCTTAATGTCTCGTCAGTTAAGCACTGGAAGGGCGGGGGGCGCACCATTGTTGGGCTATGCTTAGAGCATCAGTTGGCCTTAATCCGGCCCTGCTTGTAGGCCTATTCTTTGCTTCTTCATGGACCCCGGAAACTACAGCAGTGGGGGTAATGACAAATAATAAAGAATATTTATAAGACTTTATGAAGTTTTCATATTACACGGAGGGACAGACGATGATATCAAAACAAGAATACTCAAGTCTAGAGGAACGTCCCTTGAATTGGGAAATATATGGAGACAAAAATAAATCCAGATCCAAAACAAAAATCAGAATTTTCAAATATAAAAGAATATTAAGTCAGTCTTATTGTATAACAGTGGTAGCACAGGGGTTAGTGCACTGGCTTCCTAGCTCAGTGGTCCATGGTTCGATCTCCAGTTGAGGTGGGATTTTTTAGACCGCAAACGGCTCCGGGGTCGACCCAGCCTCATGAATTGGGTACCAGAACAACTTCTGGGAAGATTTAGGCGGCCGGCGTGATGCTGACCACATCACCCCTTGTGTGCCGATGGTCAAGAAAATACGGGCCTAACACTATATTCCGAATAGGCGTGTAACGAGATCCTTTCCTTTACCTTTTGTATGACTCCGAAACATAGAGAACAAAAAAAAAAAAAAAAAAAAAAAACTGCAGACATTCATAAACAGGTTCTTGAGTAGAATAGAAGGATTGAAGTGGTATGACAAGATCACTAATGTGGAACTGATGACAAGATCACTAATGTGGAACTAATGACAAGATCACCAATGTTGAACTGATGACAAGATCACTAATGTGGAACTGATGACAAGATCACTAATGTGGAACTAATGACAAGATCACTAATGTGGAACTAATGACAAGATCACTAATGTGGAACTGATGACAAGATCACTAATGTGGAACTGATGACAAGATCACTAATGTGGAACTGATGACAAGATCACTAATGTGGAACTGACGACAAGATCACTAATGTGGAACTAATGACAAGATCACCAATGTTGAACTGATGACAAGATCACTAATGTGGAACTGATGACAAGATCACTAATGTGGAACTAATGACAAGATCACTAATGTGGAACTAATGACAAGATCACTAATGTGGAACTGATGACAAGATCACTAATGTGGAACTGATGACAAGATCACTAATGTGGAACTAATGACAAGATCACCAATGTTGAACTGATGACAAGATCACTAATGTGGAACTGATGACAAGATCACTAATGTGGAACTAATGACAAGATCACTAATGTGGAACTAATGACAAGATCACTAATGTGGAACTGATGACAAGATCACTAATGTGGAACTGATGACAAGATCACTAATGTGGAACTGATGACAAGATCACTAATGTGGAACTAATGACAAGATCACTAATGTGGAACTGATGACAAGATCACTAATGTGGAATTGATGACAAGATCACTAATGTGGAACTGATGACATGAACCAGACAAGTGCCAGTGGAACAAGAGTTGAGAAGAAGACGCTGGCGATGGATAGGACACACATTGAGGAAACCTGTTGATAGCATTACAAGGCAGTCCTTGTTCTGGAATCCGCAGGGTAAGAGAGGTAGAGGTAGACCAAAGAATACACGGAGAAGAGAACTGGAGGCAGACATGAAGGGGATGAAGACCTTGAGCTGATGGCACTAGGCAGCAAGCCTTGTCATAGGTTTGAAGGACTACGCTCCTGTGGGGTGCTTAATGGAGATAAATTTGATAATACTTTATTGTTTGGTTTTAAGGACAATCTTCATTGCACACGGACAACTCCATCAGTGCTCCGATCTCCTCCCTTAGATCACACTAGGAGGATCTCAGCACAGCGCACGAACTCCGTAACACCGGCGAGAATACAATGTGTGTATATAGTAATTAAACATTATATAAATATTTTAGTGGTGGGTAGGTTTCTAATTTTTAAATTTTGCCATGGCAGCGGCCTTATGGCCCACTCTTTACGATTTCAAACTACCGTGGGATTGTTAATGCTTTATAAAACAGGTAAAAACATCCGAGGACAAACCATCCCCATCCAACCAACGTACGAGAATTTATCTCTAGTACAGGTAAATATGTTTATCGTGGTGATAAAAACAGTGCTCACACAGAATGCGCAAAAAAAAAAAAAAACAAGCTCAGACAGACGGCATATTTATGTCAACAAACGCCTGGCAAAGTTTATTCTTAAAATAAATATTAGGCCTACGTGACTGCTAACAGAATCGACCTGATTAATCGCGGGGCCCAATTTAGATTATTCTGATGTGGCCCCCTGAACTTATGATTATAGATATAATCATTTTATGTCACAATATAGCTAATAAATATACACTTTATTTTTAATACAGTGTAATAGCAAATATTCATCTTATCTTATTTGAAATAATCTTCTGTGCCTTATTTGTTTCTTTCAAAGCTTGAGTTGGGAACCACAGTGCGCGGGACCCAATTGGATCAGATAGGTTAAATCTTCCTATGCCCAGCCCCGCCTCTTAAGATGGCACCCGATGATTGTGAATTAAATCACTTTGCTTAGTTATGTTCGTAATTTAATGCAAATTGATTTAAGGACAATCAAAAATAATATTAAACAAATTTGCTGCCAAGGATTATTCAATAAATAATAATTTAGACATACTGCTTTTTGTCAAAGCTCGAAAGAATAACAAGTATAACAGGAAATGAGCGTATTTTCTTATAATTTGCAAAAGTAAATTTGAGTAAGTTTAACTTCTTCTTTGATCCTTAGCCGCCGACCGTCAAAGCAGTCAGTGGCCATCACGCCTAGTGGCGTCTTGTAGGCACCAACAAATTGATTCCACTTTGCTCGGTCGGCGGCCATCCTTCGTACAGTGCCCCAACTCTGGTTCATTCTTTGCATCTCGGCCTCCACAGTCCTCCGCCAGGTTGTTTTTGGTCTGCCTCTCTTTCGTATTCCTTCAGGGGTCCAAAGCATAGCTGTTCTTGTGATGGCATCGGGGTCTCTTCTGAGGACATGGCCAACCCAGCTAAGTTTAACTTAGTCTTAGCAAAAAGATTATTTAAAAAAAATTTAAACGCGGAAGTTTACCAGGAGGCGGAGACACTTGGGAGTCATGACCCAGGTGGGCCCGCCCCCCTTAGAGTGTAAAGGAGAATAAAGGGCCGAAACAACTTTTCGACGGGAGGGACCGCTTCTGATGATCAGATTGCCTCCTGTTGTATCGCTCTGTATAAAGTTTACTATCATTTTATTTACAAAATATAGTTTTCTGTAGTTTACATCAATATTTACATTCAAATATTCATAATTTACATTCCTTAAGAAATGATTAACTCTTATCGCTGTAAAATGTAAAGGTAGGTCCATAGCAGATATCGCCGTAGGGGAGTGAAGTGTTAGAGACTTCACCATGCTAGGTCCAGCATCGAGAGGTGGAGTGACCTGTTCCCTTCCTCGCTGCCTTTTCCTTCCCTAACTCAAAGAACGGAGTCAGGTACTCATTTACAGCTGGGTAGATTTGACATTAGATGGACAACGTTTTTTACACTGGAAGACCTGGAATATGCAGATGACATTGCACTACTCGCGCATTCACATCAACACATTCAAGACAAAACCGATAGACTGAACAAGTATGGCTACCAGGCTGGCCTGAACATCAATCTGAAGAAGACAGAGGTCATGACACTAAATGTAGGCAATCCTGAGCCAATAACAGTAAGGAACCAGAAGTTAGAACAGACACATTTACTTACCTAGGAAGCAAAGTAACACCTGACGGTGGAACAAGCAAGGACATTAACAACAGAATGAATAAAGCGAGAACAGCCTTTGCTGCTCTCAACATTTGGAAGTCTTCCCAGTACAGCACAAACACTAAATTAAGACTGTATGAAAGCTGTGTACTTTCTGTGCTTCTCTATGGTGCGGAATGCTGGAGAGTAACAGAGAAGGAAATGTCGAACCTGTTCTCCTTCCACACAATCTGCCTAAGGAAAATTCTCCGAATCTTTTGGCCAAACACCATCAGCAACCAAGAACTACTTATTCGGAGTAACCAGGAGGACATGCACACCATCATAGCTGGCAGACGCTGGAGTTGGGTTGGCCACGTCCTCAGAAGGGACCCCGATACCATCACAAGAACAGCTATGCCATGGACCCCCGAGGGAAAGCGAAGGAGAGGCCGACCAAAAACAACTTGGCGGAGAACTGTGGAAGCCGAGATGCAAAGAATGAACCAGAGTTGGGGCACTGTACGAAGGATAGCCGCCAACCGAGCAAAGTGGAATCAATTTGTTGCTGCCCTACAAGACGCCACCAGCGTGATGGCCGCTGACTGATTTGACGGTTGGTGGTTATGGATCAAAGAAGAAGAAGATTGGAACATGTCGGTGCCGTGATTCTAACCCGGCACTTTTGCCGCGAGAGACTAGCACTCTAACCACTTTGCCAATCGGACGCTCATTATCAAATCATACTCTAATAGCTTTGTAATTTAATAAGATCTTAAGATAAAATTAAATTAATTTTTATTTGTCATTGGCCCACACAACAAATTTAGCTAACAAATTACGGTATAATATAGTATTAATTTAAAGAGTTTATTTTTTGTGGGGTATAAAAGCAAAAAATACATCACTGAAGCTTATTTAGGCCTACTTTGTTTCGTATATAATATCATTTTTATTATTTTTAAATAAACCCATTTTATTGCACATTTTACAACCCTTTGAATTATTTTTAAATAAAATCATTTTATTACACGCGTATGTGGTTTATTATACCATGTCATTCACTGCTCAAAATAGTTTAATAATTTGAAAGTTTAAAAACTAAAGATAACAATATGCTTGTTTATGATAACCATGTTCGTTATCTAATAAGATGGGAGTATTTTATGTAGGCTAGTCTATTTATTTTTTGGATATATTTATTTAATTCATTAATTCAGACCTGCTCTGGGAAGGGAGGGAATAAGCTAATCCGCTTGTTTGCTATTTCTTCACATTACAAAGGTAAAGGTTAATACCCTAGCAGATACAGCCGTAGAGAAGTGAAGTGTTGGGGACTTCACTATACTAGGAAAATTATTTCCCACCAGGTGGGGTGACCACTTCCCTTTCTCACTGCCGTTTCCTTTCTTAACTCAAGAGTAAAGCCAGGAGTTGGGTAAGTTGAAGCGTATATCGTTGTATAATAGTCGAAAGTTTAAAAAAGCATCTAAAAATTAACAAGCTAGTTTCTTATCTAATATTTGGGATCTGTTTTTTAAAGTGCTGATATAAATCTAAATTTCAAATAAAATGCTTTATGCCCGTAGCACTAATACCAACAAGTTTAATAGGCCTAATAATTTTTTTTTTTAATTTGCTTATATTTAACGACAGAAAATGACAGTTTACTAAAATAGGGTCTACATATCTTGAAATGAACTGTTGGCTCTGTGTCCGATACGGACTTTAAAAAAAATTAATTAAGAGTCGCAATAATTAGGGTTAGGAATCCAAAATCCTAACCCTAATGACGTGGGCGACTTATCTTGATAGCATCGAAGAATGCGTCCCATTGTGTTTATTTCAGCCAATGCATATCCATAAGAATCTTTTCCCATTACTTTATTTATTTTAAAAATACTTCATTAGGTTTTATTTGTTATATATTTGCGAATAATTTTTAGTAAAGAAAATGAAGAAATTGTAATTAGTAGCCCACACAAGATTTTTAGGTAACGAATTAAACTTACCTAAAGAAGTGTCTTATGAGAAATATCCTAAAAGCCAGACGTCTTTGATGTGGGCCTATTTATGACATAAGAATTCGTATATTCCTTCTCCAGTAGGCCTATTTAGCAACCAATGCTATAACTGAACACTTAGTCCTGGGAAGTGGAAATTCTTGCTGGTCGCAATCCAAGAAACATGGTGGAAAAAAATAAAAATCTTAAGATATCTAAAATCATTAGCTTATCACAAAGTTGTTGGATAGAAGCTCAGTATCCGAGCCTAGAGGTGGGTTCTCGCACTCAAATGTGCGGTCAAACTGACGTCGATCAGACGCGAGAAAGCCCACCAACGTTGGTGTCGGGGAAATCGACAAGACTCGGAAAATCTCGCAACTTGGGCGTCAGTCAACCCCGTTGCAATTGGATGAGCACGTAGTCGTAACCAATCAGCTGCAAGCTACAGCGAGTGGTGCGAACAAGTGTTGACACTCGTAGCAGACTCGGTGTCTGCTAGCGGTGTATCCTTTAACATTACCTGACCTGGAAAATAAAAAAAAATAAAAAATGTCTGGGCGAGGCGCCGGTCAATGTACTAAAATTATTGCACAAATGCGTTTCTATAATTGTATGAGCATTCTCAGAATCCACGTGCACATTAAAATTTCAATTTTCTACATCGGTTTTTGGAAACCGTGATCAAATTGTGAAAAATGAAACGCACCATTTGACCAAACAGACATTGTGTCGAACAGGGGGAAAAAAATTGCACGATTGCGACAGGACGGAGCCAGAAAGGAATGCGCTAATCCTTCGCTCATTGGCTGGCAAAGTCTCCGCCTTCATGTTTGACTGACAAGCGGTAAGTGTAAACATTTGGCGTCTTTGCGGGCGGCATCCGCGTGTAATGTGGCAGTTGAGGGCTTGACAGCGGGTCGAGGAAAAAAAACAACACACACACACACACGCACAGCTTTTTTTTTTTTTTTTAAATTCGTCGCAACCTGGATATTGTCTAAAGTAAACTAGCTGGCGATGGGGGGAGAGCACGCGTGTATTCGTCTGCATTTAGAAAGAGAAATTTTGAAGGGCGAAGGTGAGTAATAGTTAAGGGTGGCAGGTTGTAGAATTGTTGATTTGGGGGGAAATAAAAATGGAGATCTGAATTGCTTTCTGAAGAGATAAATTAAAAGACATTCGTTCAACCAGCAGTGGGCCTAGTTAAAAACTAAATAAAAATAAGCCAAGAATTTTGACTGAGGTAGGGGCGGGGGAAACCGGTTCCTATATAATATTGAAGTAAGCCAGGTGATTCGCAATGGTTCATTGGACCAGATTTTGGGGGATACATCCAAATATAAGCGACGGACCTTGTGTCAATGTTTCAACGGCGCGTGCTTGTCGCGCCACAACAATGAAGCACATCTGGAAACTTAGAACAGGAGGCAATAAGCAGTAGCGGATGTAAGCATAGGGACTCGGGTACAAACAGTGGCGGATCTACATTTTTGGGGCCCTGAACCTTGAACTGTTATGGGGGCCCTTCGCAACCAGCAACGAAATAATAATAATAATAATAATAATAATCAGTAAATAAATATTTAAAATACAGCCTGTGTAGTTCCCGGGGGATGTCCGAAGAGGCGAAGAAAAAATACGCCTACCGCATCCTCAGGTGCGTCGTAAAATGCAACTAAAATGAGGTTGTGTATGGAGCTGGTAACCTCATGATGTAAAACACATTACAACTGTGACCAACACTGCAAGAACATGTGACTGCGTGGTCCAGGCTTCCTGCAGGGGAACAAGCTACAATGGTAGCCTTATGCTTCGTAAGGAACACAAAGAAACGTGATGATGATGATGGATTCATCGGTTATATCTGGATGCCTTCTTCCACTTCTTCTTCTCGGACCCTAAGCCACTGACTGACAAAGCAGTTAATTGCCGCCATGATTAGCGGCGTCTTGCCGAATAGCAACAAAATGTCTCCACTTTGCTCGGTCGGTGCCCACCCTACCTACAGCGCCCTTGACAGTGCATGCGTTTTATACAGTTCTGTATTATTTCTTAATGGGGATGCTTTGTTACTTTAGTTCAGTGCTTCTTAACCAGGGGTGCATGCACTCCCTGGGGAAGGGAGGGGGGGGGGGCGAGACCTACCTTCAGGGGGTGCGAGACATGCCAGTTATTTTAGAAGGCGAATCATCATAAACATTGCATAATATACAGAACTGAAATGTATTTGTACGAAATAGAACATTGACAACGTGAATTCAATACCGAACTTTCGCCACATTTTGTAAACAACACTTTAACAAAACATAATTGTATCTTTTTTGTTTGCTTTCCCGACATATTTTGAGAGTTAGAAGATAATAAGGTGCGAGGTTTCTTAAGATGCTGTAAAAGGTTGCGAGGTTTCTTAAATTGCCGTAAAGGGGTGCGAGGTTTCTTAAGATGCAGTAATGGGGTGCCAGGCCGGGCCGTCTTAACAGCATTGTAGGCCCTGGGCAAAGCAATGCACTGGGCCCCTACCAGCCCTACCCACCCACGGGAATAAAAATGTAAACGGTCAATAAAATTAAACCTATAGATTTATAATTTAATGGTACTTTCAACAAAAATCTCGTCAACTTACCCACGTCATGTTTGATTTGAATCCCAGGCCTTTCCAGCGAGAGATCGAGTAATTATCCACTCTGCCAAGAGATGTCTTATGAACAATATGGCAGCATCCCTGCATGGGGCCCCTAGAATCATAAAGGGGTGCGAGGTTTGTTAAACTGTTGTAAATGGGTGCGAGGTTTCTTAAATTGCTATGAAGGGGTGTGAGGTTTCTTAAGTTACAGTAAACGGGTGTGAGGTTTCTTAAATTGCTATGAAGGGGTGTGAGGTGTCTTAAATTTGTGTAAAGGTATGTGAGGTGTCTTAAATTGCTGTAAAGGGGTGTGAGATGTCTTAAATTTGTGTAAAGGTATGTGAGGTTTCTTAAATTGCTGTAAAGGGGTGTGAGGTTTCTTAAATTACTGTAACGGAGTTTGAAGTTTCTTAAATTGCCGTAAAGGGGTGTGAGGTTTCTAAAATTGCTGGAAAGGGGTATGAGGTTTCTTAAATTACTGTAAAGAAGTGTGAGGTTTCTTAAGATCTTGTAAAGGGGTGTGAGGTTTCTTAAATTGCTGTAAATGGGTGTGAGGTTTCTTAAATTGCTGGAAAGGGGTGTGAGGTTTCTTAAATTACTGTAAAGGGGTGTAAGTTCTTAAATTGCTGTAAATGAGTATGAGGTTTCTTAAATTACTGTAAAGAGGTGTGAAGTTTCTTAAGATCTCGTAAACAGGTGTGAGGTTTGTTTAAATTGCTGTAAAAGGGTGTGAGGTTTCTTAAACTGCTGTAAAGGGGTGTGAGGTTTCTTAAATTTCTGTAAAGGGGTGTGAGGTTTCTTAAATTGCTGTAAAGGGGTGCTGAAGCTCCAAAAGGTTAAGAAACACTGCTCTTAGTTGTTGCTATTAGAGACTTGCTATTTACTTAGTCGTTCCTCTTCTGCCCTGGTTTGTAGGAGTTTGCAAGAGACAGCGCCATACTATCCTATCGGCTGTCTTGTTATTGAAGGTAGGTAGTCCCAAACAGATACTGCCGTAGGGGGGGGGTGAATTGTTAGAGACTTCAGGATGAGAGGTGGGAGTGACCACTTCCCTGCCTCGCAGCCTTTTCCTTCCCTAACTCAAAGTGAAGTACCAATTTACAGCTGGATTGACAGGAGCGTATTGGAATCGTGAGAGACCAGCGCTCTAACCACTCAGTTAATCGGATGCTTGTTATTGAAGACAATGATAATTAATCCCCTTCCCCCCTGTGGTGAAGTGGGATGTTATAAATATTTATAGGGGACTTAGTGTACTGACTGAGATCAGCTGTGAAGGTATCTATATCTAATAAGAGTAGTGTATTATAGATAACCTTACTTGCTGCCACATATATATATATATATATCTCAGTCAGAATTATTCTGGAATAGTGTGATGACTACGTTGTATGTCTAGGGTATGTGTATGATGAAGTGTAAGTCATAACAACAACAGACAGATAAACAATTTAATTTATTCCACCACACTTGACAACACTGTGACACTCACATACATATAACACTCTAAAGGATATCTTAAGGGAGTCACTGATAACTTTTCAAATAACAATATGTATTCATTGCTGTTATGAATGAATATGTGTCCTGATTCAAATACAAAGGGAACCAGGAATCACAATCAATTTTAATTACAAGTTATATGTACAGAATTTCTCAATATGAATATTGTAGTGACATATATTATTAAAAGTATCCTATGTGTGTCAGTTGTGTAGTAGTAATATGAGGTAATACTGGTTTTGTTTTGTTCAAGCTCTGTTGGTATTTGTCATCATGACTTCAATAGTTTGTTTTTATGGGAGCTAGTATTGGAGATGTTCTCAGTTCCTGTTATTAAAACAATTTACTTCCCCTCTTAAGTTTATGTTACAATGTTATTTTAAGATGGGGTACATAATTTTGAGCTCAGCTGGCCACATCAGCTTATCTTGCGTGATGGCGGCAGGAAAAGACTCCTCTGCTCGATTTCTCCCCTGTGCTCTGGAGACACCTCACTGATAGCTAAATGGACCAAGGAGTATGCTGTCCGACTCTGGATTCAGCAAAGCTCTGACCAGGTGCTGCTCAATACCATCAAGACCACGGTCCCTGAAAACAAGAAGGATGTACCTTCTACTTCATAACTAATTGATACTCTAGTTTTACACTGAGCACAATACATCACAAACATTGAGTTCAGAGCGTTAGGCCAACTGTCAGCTTCATCTGAAATACTTTATACCAGCATTAACCTCCTTAATGGTTACTACGCCTCTGCACTTCCAGCATTATTTCTTCTAATCAATAATCTAGATGTCAGTGTACTGTTTGGCCATTCCATGCAGTTTTACTTTCCTCCGACACCTTCTGTTCAGACTGGAGCATTATAGGCTTTACATCATGTTTGCTACTGAACTACACATATATACAGGCATAAATTAACAATTCACATTCAATTTTCATTAAAAGATACTGAATGTTTCAAGCTTACCACAATTCATGGAAACAAACACAGATACGTTGATTAGCAATGAATTCTGGCACAAATACTGGCACAAATTCCCATCTGCTTATGTTCCAGGCTTTTATTTTAGCAAAAATGTGAGCTGGCTTCAACGCACTGTTGCTTTATCAAGCTTATTTGAACTAGTGGTCTCGAACTAACGCTCCTAAGTGAGTATATCAGCGAGTCTGGCCAATGGAGCCACGTTTCGACAAGGGTTTGAAAAAATTTTAACTTCCTACGTCTCCCCTAACAACCAAATATAGTATTTATAGTCCGACCAATCGTGTTTAGTCTTATATTTGTTGCGCTCCAATCAATTTGGAGTTTACATGGTAGGCTATTTCCGTACGCAAGGTTTTTTTCAAACACGTTATAAAAAAATTTTATGAGCAGAAATGATTTCATGCTGTCAGGCATCCCCAATATTTTATTTTGGTTATAACTTGTTAATTCCTAGACTATTTGCGTAACGTTTTACATATTCTTTGTCAGCAAACCCTAAGGAACCCAAATATACAAATTTAAAAGAGCTAAGTGGCTGCGTTCAAAATATGCAATTTCTTCGACCTCCTGTTTCGAAGATGTGCTGTCTGGGTACTGTAATGTTTTCAAACGTAAACCCATCTAATGTTATCTTTTCTAATAAGCGTTTTTCGTGATTTTAAAACCTAACTCTGGGAAGGGTAGTGAATTTATCACTGTCCGTCTGAAAAAAAAAGTTAGTGCATGTGGCCTTACACGCGTGATAGTAGTAATTGTGTATCGCGCGACGCGTGTTGCATGCGTTCCTGATTTTCAGCCCTCCCTCTCTCTTTCTATTTGAGTCCATCTGTTCGTTCGTTTTGGTAACGCAGTATAATTAATGTTAGGATTAATTTAGGTCATTACGCAGTCTGCCTCTCAATGTTTTTCCAAGAAATACAGCACACGTTTCATTGAAGAAAGCGGGTAATAATATAGTAGGCTTTTACTATCAACGTGAAAGCGTTACAATTTGCAGACGAAGCATAAAACAAAGGGGATTTCGAGTACATTCCTTGTGACAGCACTGTTATTTTACCATTGCTCTTTTCTTTATTAGAATTTATTTGTTACGCTTTACATTTACCTTTTAATTTATATATGTGGATTAGAATATTCCACGACATCTCCCCTCTTAAAACAGACATTATATGTCAGTCCTTTATTCTATATACACATAGAGAAATTTATTATTATTTCTGGGGTTTACGGTGATTCTCATCACACGGATGGCGGCTTAAAAAATCCGCTCCCAAATTTGTTTTTCCAGATATATACTCAATGCTAAAATTATATGGAGCCAAAAGTAAAGACCATCGGAGTAACCTGGAGTTCTCATGCCTAGCCTGTGCTAGAAACGATAAAGGTTTGTGGTCTGTTTGCAACTTAAAGGCCTTCCCATACAGATAAATATTGAATTTCTTTATTGCCCATATTACTGCAAGACATTCTTTTTCGCTAGTTGAGTAATTGATTTTAGCTTTATTCAATTTTCTGCTAGCATATGCCACTGGGCTTAATTCCCCATCCAATGCATCTGATTTCTGTAGTAGAGTTGCACCTAACCCAATATTACTTGCATCCGTCCTTACTATGAATTCTTTACTTAAGTCAGGTAATTTCAAAATGGGTTTACTTGTGAGCTTTTCCTTCAATTCTTGGTAAGTCATTTCACATTGTGGTGTCCATGTAATGCGATCTGGATGTCCTTTACGTGTCAAATCAGTTAACGGTGCACATATGGAATTAAAGTTTTTGATATACTTCTGGTAGAAACCACATAATGAGACAAAGGATCTCACGTCCTTCTTGGTTTGTGGTCTCGGGGCGTTCTGTAGTTTCTCTAAATTCTTTGGGTCAGGGGTCATGTTTCCCTGATAAACTGTGTGTCCCAAAAATTCCAATTCTTTACATCCAACGCAACATTTGGTTGGTCGGGCTGTTAAATTTGCCTCCCTAAGTCGATTAAACAGCATGTTCAGAGAGTCAATGTGTTCCTCAAATGTTTCTGTGGCTATCAGGATATCATCCATGAAATTTGTTATACATGGATTATTCAGAGGGTCCAATAATTTTCTCATCATTCTAGAGAAGACACTAGGCGCATTCTTCAATCCAAATGGCAATCTATTAAACTCATAGTGTCCTTCTGAGGTACTAAAAGCTAGGTATGGTCTAACCTCAGGCTTTACTGGAATCTGATAGTATCCTTTACTCAGATCCACTTTTGAGAAATATTTAGCTTTATTTAGTCTGGCAAACAGCTGATTTGTATCCGGCAATGGATCTACCTGTCCTTCTGTAATAGCGTTCAGTCTCCTGTAATCTATACAGAGTCTATGTTCTCCAGAGGGCTTCCTTAAGAGTACAACACCGGAACTATATGAGGATTCACTGTGTGAAATAATTCCCTCCTTCAATAGATAGTCTATCTCTTCCTTCAAAGCTTTCTCCTTAGCAAACGGAATCGAATGTGGTTTCATACAGACAGGTGTGGGGTCTATCAGTTTCATATCATATTCCAATAGGTTTGTATGCCCTGGTCGGTCTGTTAACACCTCTGCATGATTATTTAGAACCTGTTGCACTCTCTCTTTCTGAGTTTTCGTTAAATGTGTACTGATTTTCACCTGTGCTGCTGTCTCACAGGGGTGTAATGGATACTCAAATGATGAAAGTGGTTCCTTTTTCATCTCCATGGCGATGGACAAGGTCAACAAGTGTGTCTCCTCCTGATGTTCTCTTTCCAAATATTTCTTCAGGAGATTCACATGATAGATTTTTTCTTTCCCCTTCTTATCTATCTTATAATTTGTTCTAGATACCTTCTCTAAAACTGTATATGGACCCTGCCATCCAATTTGTAACTTATTCTGACTCCCGGGCAAAAGAAGCAGTACTTTCTCTCCCACAGCCAAATTTCTGTCTTTCGCCTTCCTGTTATAATAAGCAGCATGTTTCTTCCTGGCTTGTTTCAAATTTTCATTGGCAAGTTTCCAGCCAGTTTTTAAACGAGTGGTCAGCTCATTCACATATTGGTATGAAGATGTAATGTTTTCCTCTGCCTTTTCATCAGTCCACGTTCTTAACAAAGCTTCGAGTGGACCTTTTATTGGCCTTCCAAACAATAATGTTGCCGGGGCCATACCGGTTGAACTATGGGGTACCTCCCGATAAGCAAAGAGGGCGGCGTGCAGGTACTGGTCCCATGTATCTGGTTTTTCGTGTGCCAACTTTCTCAGGATCGACATCAATGTGCCGTTAAATCTTTCCACTTGGCCGTTCCCTTGGGGATGATACACACTACAATGGAAGTGTTTGGCCTGGAAGATCCTGAAAACTTCTTCAGTTAGTTTCCCCTTGAACTGAGAGCCATTATCAGTCAAGATTTGATTGGGAAAGCCTAACCTGGTGAAAATTGTGAGCAATGCCTCTGCCACATGTTTAGAATCAATCGATGACAGGGCTACAGCCTCTCCCCACATAGAACAAGTGTCCACCAGAGTCAGAATGTAGCTGTTCCTTCTCTTGGTTCGGGTGAGAGGTCCCACAAGATCCACGGCAACTCTCTCAAAGGGTGTTCCCACTATGGGCATTTCCCCCAGAGTTGCTGGTGCAGTCCAATGTTTAGGTGCTACTCGTTGGCACTCTGGACAGGATTTTACATATCTTTTGATATCTTCAGTTATTCCTGGCCAGAAATAGTGACAAGCTATTCGCTGTCCTGTTGCGCTGATTCCCATATGACCACTGAAGGGAATTGCATGCCCTAGTTCCAACACTTTAGTCCTATATGAAGTGGGAAGGACCAGCTGTCCGTGACCATTGGATTCAGATCCAGCCTTCCTATATATCAGTTTGTTCTTCATATAAAACTCTCCCTTGCCTGGAGGTGTATGAGATTTGGGCAACTTCTTGAAACATGGCTTGAGTGTTTTGTCCTCAGCCTGTGCCTTTCTCATCTCATCTGGGTGAGTATTTATGGGATTATCCTCCTCCTTTTTTGACTGTGATCTGGTCTGCACTGTTGCCAATATCACAGGTCTCTTGGGATTCCCCAAGAAGACATATCTACACCCCAATATTAGAGGGTAGATTGGCTCATTTATCACTGCTGCTTTTATGATTCCTTCCACATATCGCGTTTTCACTTTTATTCGGGCGACGGGAAGTGTCATGGTAGCTACATCCTTGGTTGCAGTTTGAATCTCCACTGTTTCTGTGGTATATTGATCGGCCTGCACCAGGTGAGAACTCACAACGGAATCGTAATCTAAACCGGTATCATATAAACACCTTATAGTGACACCATTACAGATGACATCTTCACACACTGGGGGGTGGTATGGTTCCTGTAGTTCTTCAGGTTTGACCTTCTTTTCCTTTTTCCCCGATGTCATAGCAGCACAATGAGGAGGTTTCCTTCTACAATGGTCAGTGCCATGATTGTTCATCTTACAATTTTTACACCACCTTTTTCCTTGGTTGAAAGATTTTCTTTCATCATATTTCCTTTCATCGAATTGTGGGAATTTATTTTTATTTTCATACCGTGGCCTATCAAATTGGTGCTTACCTTTATTTTGATCCTTAGGATCAAATTTATTAAAGTTCTGTGGTGCCCTAAAGTTATCCCCTTGTTTCTTTTTATTACCTGTTACCTCTGCTTGAGCTGCTTGATACCTTTCAGCAACATTTAGCAACTCACCCAGCCTCTCTGCACCTTGTTCCATGAGAAACTTTCTCAGGTCTGGAGCCATGGACTCTCTTAATTGCTCTATAAGGACCATTTCCTTAAGATCTTGGGTTTTCCCCAGAGAAGTCCATTTCTCCAAGTATGTCTCTATTCGTGCAGAGAACTGGTGATAGGTTTCACCTGACAGTAGTTTAGCATTCCTAAATTTTTTCCTATAGAATTCTGCATTCTTTTCATACCTTAACAAAAGAGCCTGCTTTAGCATGTCATAATTTTCCTGATCACCTCTGCTCATTTTTGCAAAAACTTCATAAGCTGCCCCACGAAGTCCTTGAGATAACTTTAAGCTCCACCTTTCTCTCTCTAACCCATACGTGGTAGCTAATAGTTCATACCTATTTAGGTAGCTCTCCATATCATCGTCTTTCTCAACAAAATGATCTAAATGAAAATTCATAGCTGAGGTTGAGGCTCCTTGGCTAGCAGTGGCATCAGAGGCAAAGGGACTGGCACCATTTTCAGGAGCATGGCCTTGAACCTCAAACTCCCTTAGTCGTAACTCATGTTCCCTTTGTAATCTCTTCTCCTCCTTTTCTGCTTCCCTCTCTGCAGTCAATCTTCTTTCTTCTGCAGCTAATTTCTTCTCTTCCCTTTCTGCAGCTAATTTCTTCTCTTCCCTTTCTGCAGCCAATCTTTTGTCTTCTCTTTCTGCTTCCAATTTCTTAGCCTCAGCCTCAATCTGCAACCTCTTAGTCTCAGCCTCAGCCTCAAATTGTAACTTCTTAATTTCCCTTTCAGCCTCTAACTTTCTTTCGGCCTCTTTTTCTAATCTTCTTTCTTCGCGTTCAATAAATTTGTCACATTCCGTAGTGACATAGGCAACCATAACTTGCCCATCTAATCCTAACTCTTTTGCAGTCTGAACAGCAGCAGATCGAAACTTGGCCAGGTCCGCCATTGTCTATCAGGTAAATTTATACAATGTCTAACCAACAATTCAATCTCTAACTATATATCTAATGGACAACACAGGCACCGTGAGCTCAACCTTATTTAATTCCACCCAAGGATACCTTTTAATTCTTATTATTCCCTGAAGTGAATTACCCCCAATATTTTTAATAGGGAAAGATTCAAAATCCCAAGAGCGAGACCCCAATATATGTGGTGAAGTGGGATGTTATAAATATTTATAGGGGACTTAGTGTACTGACTGAGATCAGCTGTGAAGGTATCTATATCTAATAAGAGTAGTGTATTATAGATAACCTTACTTGCTGCCACATATATATATATATATATATATCTCAGTCAGAATTATTCTGGAATAGTGTGATGACTACGTTGTATGTCTAGGGTATGTCAAGGTTAATGGTGAGAAACTGAATGTTGTGAACAGATTCACATACCTTGGTAGCACACTATCCCAGAACATTGTCATTGATGATGAGGTGAACACCAGGATCTCCAAAGCCAGCAGCACATTTGGCAGACTATACACCAACGTTTGGCATCGAAGTGGCATTAGTCTACAGACAAAGCTGAAGGTATACAGAGCTGCGGTGCTTCCAGTGCTGCTATATGCATGTGAAACATGGACTGTATACAGGCGCCACGTAAAGAAGCTAAACCACTTCCATACAGTCTGTCTCAGGAAGATAATGAACATCAAATGGCAAGACAAGATCCCGGATACCGCCGTTCTTGACAGAGCTGGTATCCCTAGTATTGATACTATTCTGATGCAGTCACAAATTCGCTGGGCAGGTCATGTAGTCCGCATGCCAGACCATCGACTGCCAAAGATACTCTTTTATGGTGAGATGCAGAAGGGTAAACGCTCCCATGGTGGCCAAAAGAAGCGCTTCAAAGACACGTTAAAGACGTCATTGAAAACCTTTGACATAAACCCAGACACATGGGAAGCTGCTGCGCAAGACCGAACTGCTTGGCGCACATCTCTTCGTAAAGGTGCAGCAGCATGCGAATCATCCAGAAGAGCAGCAGCAGAACAGCGGAGACAAGCTAGAAAGGACCGTGAAATAAAACCTTCACATGAAGCAAACATTCCCTGCCCACACTGTCCAAGATCTTTCCAGGCCCGCATCGGGCTCTTCAGTCACCTTCGTACCCATAGACTAACCTAACATATTCTTAAATAATTGGATGAACAGAGTGGTCTTCATCACCCGTGATGGACGAACAACAACCAGGGTATGTGTATGATGAAGTGTAAGTCATAACAACAACAGACAGATAAACAATTTAATTTATTCCACCACACTTGACAACACTGTGACACTCACATACATATAACACTCTAACGGATATCTTAAGGGAGTCACTGATAACTTTTCAAATAACAATATGTATTCATTGCTGTTATGAATGAATATGTGTCCTGATTCAAATACAAAGGGAACCAGGAATCACAATCAATTTTAATTACAAGTTATATGTACAGAATTTCTCAATATGAATATTGTAGTGACATATATTATTAAAAGTATCCTATGTGTGTCAGTTGTGTAGTAGTAATATGAGGTAATACTGGTTTTGTTTTGTTCAAGCTCTGTTGGTATTTGTCATCATGACTTCAATAGTTTGTTTTTATGGGAGCTAGTATTGGAGATGTTCTCAGTTCCTGTTATTAAAACAATTTACTTCCCCTCTTAAGTTTATGTTACAATGTTATTTTAAGATGGGGTACATAATTTTGAGCTCAGCTGGCCACATCAGCTTATCTTGCGTGATGGTGGCAGGAAAAGACTCCTCTGCTCGATTTCTCCCCTGTGCTCTGGAGACATACTCTAGTTCTACACTGAGCACAATACATCACAAACATTGAGTTCAGAGCGTTAGGCCAACTGTCAGCTTCATCTGAAATACTTTATACCAGCATTAACCTCCTTAATGGTTACTACGCCTCTGCACTTCCAGCATTATTTCTTCTAATCAATAATCTAGATGTCAGTGTACTGTTTGGCCATTCCATGCAGTTTTACTTTCCTCCGACACCTTCTGTTCAGACTGGAGCATTATAGGCTTTACATCATGTTTGCTACTGAACTACACATATATACAGGCATAAATTAACAATTCACATTCAATTTTCATTAAAAGATACTGAATGTTTCAAGCTTACCACAATTCATGGAAACAAAACACAGATACGTTGATTAGCAATGAATTCTGGCACAAATACTGGCACAAATTCCCATCTGCTTATGTTCCAGGCTTTTATTTTAGCAAAAATGTGAGCTGGCTTCAACGCACTGTTGCTTTATCAAGCTTATTTGAACTAGTGGTCTCGAACTAACGCTCCTAAGTGAGTATATCAGCGAGTCTGGCCAATGGAGCCACGTTTCGACAAGGGTTTGAAAAAATTTTAACTTCCTACGTCTCCCCTAACAACCAAATATAGTATTTATAGTCCGACCAATCGTGTTTAGTCTTATATTTGTTGCGCTCCAATCAATTTGGAGTTTACATGGTAGGCTATTTCCGTACGCAAGGTTTTTTCAAACACGTTATAAAAAAATTTTATGAGCAGAAATGATTTCATGCTGTCAGGCATCCCCAATATTTTATTTTGGTTATAACTTGTTAATTCCTAGACTATTTGCGTAACGTTTTACATATTCTTTGTCAGCAAACCCTAAGGAACCCAAATATACAAATTTAAAAGAGCTAAGTGGCTGCGTTCAAAATATGCAATTTCTTCGACCTCCTGTTTCGAAGATGTGCTGTCTGGGTACTGTAATGTTTTCAAACGTAAACCCATCTAATGTTATCTTTTCTAATAAGCGTTTTTCGTGATTTTAAAACCTAACTCTGGGAAGGGTAGTGAATTTATCACTGTCCGTCTGAAAAAAAAAGTTAGTGCATGTGGCCTTACACGCGTGATAGTAGTAATTGTGTATCGCGCGACGCGTGTTGCATGCGTTCCTGATTTTCAGCCCTCCCTCTCTCTTTCTATTTGAGTCCATCTGTTCGTTCGTTTTGGTAACGCAGTATAATTAATGTTAGGATTAATTTAGGTCATTACGCAGTCTGCCTCTCAATGTTTTTCCAAGAAATACAGCACACGTTTCATTGAAGAAAGCGGGTAATAATATAGTAGGCTTTTACTATCAACGTGAAAGCGTTACAATTTGCAGACGAAGCATAAAACAAAGGGGATTTCGAGTACATTCCTTGTAACAGCACTGTTATTGTACCATTGCTCTTTTCTTTATTAGAATTTATTTGTTACGCTTTACATTTACCTTTTAATTTTTTATTTCCACGAATGTTTTTTTACTCGGAAAATTATCATAGATTTGTGCATGTAAGTAAACCTATTCTTTTTTTCACTGAACTCTTTTTTTAAATAGTTCATTATGATTATATGTAAGCTTGACTATGTTTCTTTGTAATAAAATGTATTATTTGCATGCAAAAAGCAAAATTATTCATCTATGTACATTTATTTCAAAGAAGGGGTCTATAACCTTCAACGGACAATCAGAGGGGGTCGTAGCCTTCAAGGGACATTCAAAGGGGTATATAGCTTTCAACGGATACTCAAAGAGATACATAGCCTTCAACGGGCAATCAAAGGGGCACTTAGCCTTCAACGGACAATCAATGGGGCATATAGCCATCAACGGACAATCAATGTGGTACGTAGTTTCATCGAACAATCAAAGGGGTCCGTAGCTTTCAACAGACAACCAAAAGGGTACTTAGCCTTCAACGGACAATGAACAAGGAACGTAGCCTTCAACGGAAAATAAAAGAGGTATGTAGCCTTTAGCGGACAATCAGCGGGGTCCATGCCACACAAAAAGTTAAGAAACACTGCTGTATCATTTACCTCGTGTGAGCTGGAGTTTTCGTTTTTTTAAATTAGCTGGTAATTTCAGTTCATCTTAAATTTGGCGTTGTTTACATGTTTTTTTTTTTTTTTAGTAACTTATACGCATATCTTCCTTTTGCGCTCTGGTTTCACGCTTCTGTCCATAAGCTGACTATTGCCTTTGTTATCAAAAGGTTAAAGGTAATCCTGCAGCAGAAACTGTGACATTTTAGAAACTTCACAATACTAGGTCCATCTTTTTATGAGGATTGTGATTGGTTACCTTCCCTCACTGCCTTTGCTTTCCCTGAATCTCGAGCAGAGTCAGGTACCCAGTTACAGTTGAGTTGACTGGAGCTTGACTATACCAAGTTTCGATCTTGTAACTTTGCCGCGAGAGGCAAGTGTGTTAACCCCTTAGCCAATTTAACGTTCTGTCAAGGATTAACTTGTTTCATTGAACATATTCACTGAGCAAGGAATAGTAACACGGCTGTCTCCAAAGCATGTCGTAAATAGCGACTAAGGAGGGTTGAGCATGGGCACAGTAACCCCACTGTGTTTGAAAAAAAACTGTAAACTACAAAAACTTCAACAAACAACATGGCCAACAACTAAAGAACATAAGTCAATCCAAGATAGAGATAGTCTTCTGGCAAGTAGGCTCATGACACAACCCAGAGAAAGCCGAAAAGAGAGCGCCTACGCTCCTTGGAGAGTTAAAGGGTGAGGAAGGAAATGTTGTTTGTTTGAGTTCGCTCTCAGCCATATCTCTCTCTTACAATGCTGACCGTTAGTTTTGAGCGGTAAGTACGTTGTCTCGTAGTTTACAGCTGAGCTACGATATTTGCGCCTTTCGGCCCGACACATCCGATTTTTACAGGTTTGCTTCCCTCCTACCTCACGCCTATATGTATGCTGTACCTCATGTCCGTTCATAGGTGCAGTGAGGTGGCTACACCAGTGAGCGTCATCGGGGCCGAGACGCAATTTTGCTCCAGATCTGGGAGGTTCCGTTTCTGGGAACACCACATACAGCTAATTGAGGCATCATTCGCCGTTCGAACTGAAGGAGATAAACATGTTAACACGGGACTTCCTTTGTAACTGTTGAATCAAATACAACAAACAGTCACTAAAATACAACATTGTTTTCGGCGATGGGAAACCCACAAACACAGCTGCACGACAGACAGAAACAAAAGTAGTTGCGACCGTCTAGAGCCGACTAAGCCATGCCCAAGTTACAATAATTGTTGTTCCCACGGAGAAAAGACAACACACTAAGCAGTGGCGCCAACTTTCACCCTAACCGTAGTTATATTTACTCTCCCTTGTTCATAATGAAGTGATTTTTCTCGCTATTGTATGCTAACTCGTGTTTCAAAAGGTATCCTAAACGTTGTTACACCAACCCGGTGCTGCGTTACCAGACCCTTAAAACATGGCTGGCGACATCGCATCTTTCGCCTCGAGCTAGTCCTCACAAATATGCTTCTTCGGGCAGTGGGCTGGGCCGTTTATCCGAAATATTAGGGGTGGACGACTTACCTGTAAGAAAAGAAACATAAACACGCATTCACTTTCTTTTCATGAGCGTCGCCGATATTCCTGACAACTTCTCGCAGTAATCCGGCCAGTTCTTAGCAGGAGAAAGAACATTCTGTAAACAAAATATTACCGTCTGGTTGTTGCATCACGTGCTAGACATCGTGTCCACATCTCGGATCGATCCCCGAGCGTAATCGGATTTAGAATCACCGGATCATTCTGCGGAGATCTGATCAGTAATAAAGCCATTGAAGTATCGTCCCGGACCTTGTAATAAGGGACAAAGGACGTAATCAAGGTATCCTTTACCCCCGTGGGATTATGACTATCACAAAGCAGTTCTTATTCAGGAATCCCCAGAGACAGAGTGGTAGAAGTAGACCTCAAAAAAGAAAAAAAAAACATATAGAGAAGAAAGCTGGAGACAAGAAAAAGTGACGAGGAAAACATGGAAAGAGCTTGATGACACGTGACAGAAGGATTTGACATGTGGTTGTTGAAGGCCTATGCTCCTTGTGGAGCTAAATGGCATCCATTGACTGACACTGTTATTTCCTCATCTGTACCAGTTTACCTAACACATTTATGTGTCTCAATTATTGTAGGTAATTATTTCTTTATTCATTGTGAGTTACAGATGGGCGGTCCTTATGCTGTTTTTTTTATAAAATAAGAATAATACAGACATTTAGAAAAATGATTGGTTTGATATAAGGACCGGTTTGATATAAGGACCGGTTTGATATAAGGACCAGTTTGATATAAATACCGGTTTGATATAAGTACCGGTTTGATATAAGTACCGGTTTGATATAAGGACCGGTTTGATATAAGGACCAGTTTGATATAAGGACCGGTTTGATATAAGGACCAGTTTGATATAAATACCGGTTTGATATAAGTACCGGTTTGATATAAGTACCGGTTTGATATAAGGACCAGTTTGATATAAGGACCGGTTTGATATAAGGACCGGTTTGATATAAGTACCGGTTTGATATAAGTACCGGTTTGATATAAGGACCGGTTTGATATAAGGACCGGTTTGATGTAAGTACCGGTTTGATATAAATACCGGTTTGATATAAGGACCGGTTTGATATAAGTACCGGTTTGATATAAGTACCGGTTTGATATAAGGACCGGTTTGATATAAGTACCGGTTTGATATAAATACCGGTTTGATATAAGGACCAGTTTGATATAAGGACCGGTTTGATATAAGTACCGGTTTGATATAAGGACCGGTTTGATATAAGTACCGGTTTGATATAAGTACCGGTTTGATATAAGGACCGGTTTGATATAAGTACCGGTTTGATATAAGGACCGGTTTGATATAAGTACCGGTTTGATATAAGGACCGGTTTGATATAAGGACCAGTTTGAAATAAGGACCGGTTTGATATAAGGACCGGTTTGATATAAATACCGGTTTGATATAAGTACCGGTTTGATATAAGTACCGGTTTGATATAAGGACCGGTTTGATATAAGTACCGGTTTGATATAAGGACCGGTTTGATATAAGGACCGGTTTGATATAAGTACCGGTTTGATATAAGGACCGGTTAATATAAGGACCAGTTTGAAATAAGGACCGGTTTGATATAAGGACCGGTTTGATATAAATACCGGTTTTATATACGTACCGGTTTGATATAAGTACCGGTTTGATATAAGGACCGGTTTGATATAAGTACCGGTTTGATATAAGGACCGGTTTGATATAAGTACCGGTTTGATATAAGGACCGGTTTGATATAAGGACCAGTTTGAAATAAGGACCGGTTTGATATAAGGACCGGTTTGATATAAATACCGGTTTGATATAAGTACCGGTTTAATATAAGTACCGGTTTGATATAAGGACCGGTTTGATATAAGTACCGGTTTGATATAAGGACCGGTTTGATATAAGTACCGGTTTGATATAAGTACCGGTTTGATATAAGTACCGGTTTGATATAAGTACCGGTTTGATATAAGGACCGGTTTGATATAAGTACCGGTTTGATATAAGTACCGGTTTGATATAAGGACCGGTTTGATATAAGTACCGGTTTGATATAAGGACCAGTTTGATATAAGTACCGGTTTGATATAAGGACCGGTTTGATATAAGTACCGATTTGATATAAGGACCGGTTTGATATAAGTACCGGTTTGATATAAGGACCGGTTTGATATAAGTACCGGTTTGATATAAGTACCGGTTTGATATAAGTACCGGTTTGATATAAGGACCGGTTTGATATAAGGACCGGTTTGATATAAGTACCGGTTTGATATAAGGACCAGTTTGATATAAGTACCGGTTTGATATAAGGACCGGTTTGATATAAGGACCGGTTTGATATAAGGACCGGTTTGATATAAGTACCGGTTTGATATAACTACCGGTTTGATATAAGTATCGGTTTGATATAAGTACCGGTTTGATATAAGGACCGGTTTGATATAAGTACTTACTTACTTAGTCGTTCCCCTTCTACCGTGAGGTGTAGAGATTTGGAAGAGAGAGCGCCAGACCATTCTATCAGCTGTCTTCTTCCTGGCCTGGTTCCATTCTAGTCCTCGGTCCTTCAAAGATTGTCTAATGTTGTCCTCCCAGTGGACTCTGGGTCGTCCTGGAGGTCTGGATCCCTGGCTCTTTGTTTCCCATGCTTGTCGTGGTAGCCGATCTTCTCCCATTCTGCAGACATGGCCAAACCATCTTAGTTGGGATTGTTCTATTTGGGTCTGCAGCGGATGGGATTTTAGGCCTTGACGGATCGTCTGGTTGCGGACCATGTCTCTTCTTGTTACTTCAACCACTTTCCTCAGATACCTCATTTCTGAGGTTTTGATATAAGTACCGGTTTGATATAAGTACCATTTTGATGTAAGTACCGGTTTGATATAAGGACCCGTTTGATATAAGTACCGGTTTGATATAAGTAACGGTATGATATAAGTACCGGTTTGATATAAGGACCAGTTTGATATAAGTACCGGTTTGATATAAGGACCGGTTTGATATAAGGACCGGTTTGATATAAGGACCGGTTTGATATAAGTACCGGTTTGATATAAGGACCGGTTTGATATAAGTACCGGTTTGATATAAGGACCGGTTTGATATAAGAACCGGTTTGATATAAGTACCGGTTTGATATAACTACCGGTTTGTTATAAGTATCGGTTTGATATAAGTACCGGTTTGATATAAGGACCGGTTTGATATAAGTACCTGTTTGATATAAGGACCGGTTTGATATAAGGACCGATTTGATATAAGTACCGGTTTGATATAAGTACCGGTTTGATATAAGTACCGGATTGATATAAGAACCGGTTTGATATAAGTACCGATTTGATATAAGTACAGGTTTGATATAAGTACCGGTTTGATATAAGGACCGGTATGATATGAGGACCGGTTTGATATAAGTACCGGTTTGATATAAGGACCGGTTTGATATGAGGACCGGTTTGATATAAGTACCGGTTTGATATAAGGACCGGTTTGATATAAGGACCGGTTTGATATAAGGACCGGTTTGATATAAGGACCGGTGTGATATAAGGACCGGTTTGATAAAAGGACTGGCAAACAATTTCGACTTTGAAAATTTGATGTTTCACTTGTCTTATTCTTTTAGAATTCTAATTTGATTTTTATTTTCGTTATTCATAAACAACGTTCGGAGCCTCACACCAAGTCGGAGTCCGGTGCTGTCGCACCACTCGCTCCGCCCAAGAGCCAGCACTGTTTCTAACCTTTCATAGTCTCGTCAATAAATAATTAATTATGGCAACCTGAGGCAGTGAGTAGTAAATTAAAATAATTTTTAAAAAAATAAATAAATAACTATAGGTAATTAACAGAAGTCTTGACATATGGATGCAAGTCATGGGCAATGACTACAACCCACAAAAGCCAGATCCAAACCTCAGAAATGAGGTATCTGAGGAAGGTGGTTGAAGTAACAAGAAGAGACATGGTCCGCAACCAGACGATACGTCAAGGCCTAAAATCCCAGCCCCTGCAGACCCAAGTAGAACAGTCCCAACTAAGATGGTTTGGCCATGTCTGCAGAATGGGGGAAGATCAGCTACCACGACAAGCATGGGAAACAAAGAGCCAGGGATCCAGACCCCCAGGACGACCCAGAGTCCGCTGGGAGGACAACATTAGACAATCTTTGAAGGACCGAGGACTAGAATGGAACCATATCAGGAGGAAGACAGCCGATAGGATAGTCTGGTGCTCTCTCTTCCAAATCTCTACACTTCACGGTAGAAGAGGAACGACTAAGTAAGTAAGTAATTAACAGGCACTCGTTAAACATCTATATCACAAGTACAGAATTGGTCCAACAGATCTCTGCTCCTGTGGCACCAGTCCCAAGACAGCAGAACATCTGCTCCAGTCATGCCCAACTACAACAGTGAACGGAGTGGCATATGGCAACAACCCACTTCTTTAAACGAAAAACTGTTTGGAGATGTCAGGAACCATGAGCTGACAACTGCTTTTATTAGAGTCATTAATGTAGAAGTCTGAGGGCGAACGAAAGAAGAAGAAACAGAAAGGATGACACCTGACAACAGAAAAGAAATATAACTGATAGGCTTTCTGGGAATCGAAGTTGGTGCTAAATTGGCAGTGCGTCCTTTCACAAGTTACTTTCAAAACAAGGCGATGGCGCAGTTTGACTGGTCCTTGACTAGATTCCTTGTAAGGCTATCACTTATAGTTCTTTTATATTGTCTGGTGTTCTTAATCTTTATGTCTAACGACAGCTTGCTAATTACTTATATTTATTTATATAGCCACCTCACATACCATCTTCTTCTTCTTTCACCTCAGGATCAACTTGAATATGTTCAAAGAAAGCAGTGGTCAATCTGAAGCTGTTGACATATCCGTAAGGTTTTTCTAGGAATGGAACTGGTGATGACCATATACGCTGTCTCTGTTCCTCATATGTAAGGCACCTTTGAAGTAGATACTCAGTCAGTGCCACAGTTACACTCAGCAGTAGTTCCTATCTTTAATTTGTTGAATAGATGGCATCCTAATCAGTTGTGGCCTGTGCGAGGTCTAAAGATTACCACTTGTTCACTTCTGCTGAGCTGGTAATACGCATCATTTTTATTGTGGCCTGGGTGTTCTGCTTTCCACTTGCCTCTGTCTCTGCGCTTAATAAAACTCTCTTGGCCTCTTCTTAAGTTATGCTTTTGTCAAGTTGGGGTAGCTTTCCCCCTTCCTTTGCCAATCTGTCAGCCTCTTCATTTCCGGGGGTGCTGCAGTGAGATGGGGTCCACTGTATCACAACTCTTTTGATTTACTGACACAGTTTGTGAAGTGTTACTCTTAGGTCATCCAGGTCGGAATTATTTTGATTTTTCAGCTCTTCAATCACTGACGGCGCATGTCGTCTCTGAGCTTTCTTCTGTCGTTAGGACTTCTGCTACAATGTTTAAGGCATATTCCTCTGCTCTGAAGTTACTCGAGAATTTTTCTGTTGCGACTGACAACTTTTTTTGTGTGCCATTGCTTAACCTCAGAAAGACTCCTTCACCCCATCTTCTGTTGCATTTATTGCTGATCCATCTGTGTATGCATGGATCCAGGTTTTTCTTGGGTAAGAAACCAAACGATCACAACACATGAATCCATGTCTTTTTTTTTTCTTTTTATCTTTAACAATAACTTTCTGCAGTCTGTTAAAACCATAGAAGCAAATGGGATGTAGACCATCCAGGTCGCACACAAAATGATGCATACTACCACCTCAACGGAAGAGAGCAAGTGGTAATCTTCAGACTCCGAACTGGCCAAAACAAATTGGGATACCATCATCTCAACAAGCTAAAGATAGGAACTACCGATGAGTGTAACTGTGGCACTGATAAAATGACTGCTGAACATCTGCTTCAAAGTTGCCCAACAAAAAAAGCGCATTTGGCCGACACCAGTACCATTCGTGGAAAAGCTCTACGGAGATTCAAATAGCCTCAAACTGACTACTGCTTTCTTTGAAAACATTCAAGTAGACGTCGTCTGAGAGTGTACGAAGATGAAGCAACCACTAACGTTTTCTTTAAATATGTGTATTTTCTCGTCTTTTTTTTTTCTTTGCTTGTGCCATATGTTAACATAACGTTTGCGTTTCCTCGTTTTGTTTTCGTGCTTGTACAATATGTTTCCCCATGTTAACAGTGGCGTACTAATAGGAGTGCAAGGGGACGGTTCACCCCAGGTGAGAGACAGGAGTGGGTGCCATCTGACATTATTATGACAGTACTGTACTGTTTAAAAATCTACTTGCAAGGATATTATATTTTTATTCATGTTTTATGAGTGGTGCAAAAGGTATTATCCGCCCCTAGTGCCTAATACTTTAAGTACGCCCCTGCATGTTATCATTACTTTTGAGTGTTCTCGTCCTTTTGTTTTCATTGCGTGTGTGATATTTTTCACCTGTTAACATTACATTTGAGTTTTCTGTTTTTTTTGTTGTTGTTGTCTTTTCTTTATTGCTTAATCACGCGTCTTTCCTTGGTCATCTGAGATTGGGTCAATATTCAAGCTAGATGTCCGTCGTGATAACCGGACAAAGATCATTGCTCCAAGTTGTCCAAATCAACACATTTGTAGTTCCTTACTGCAATCCTTCATTCTTCATCATTCAGCTCTCCAAGGAACACATGACTTCAACAGCTTTATGGGAGCCGCGCTAGCGTAGTGGTTACCACACTGCGCTGGCGACCGGGTGACCCGGGATCAAACCCGGGCTAGGACATTTGAAGATTTTTCGTCGACCCGGATTTGGACTGGATTAGCTTGAGCCCTGGCGAGGACATTTGAAGGAGTGTCGTCGGCCAGGGACTGGCGGCTCCTGAGCCGACCCAGCTCTTATGGGTACCTCCGAAATCGGCGAGTATCTGCCTGAATGGCGAGGGACACCTGTCTCTGTGCAAGAAAAAAGGGATACTCACGTAAAATCAATCTCAGGTTAGACATAATAAAAACCTGAGATTTCGCCTCGAGTAATAGCGGGCGTACGAAAAAAAACCAAAAAAAAAAAACAGTTTTATGCCAGGTCTTCGTGTCCCGTGTCATGTTCAAAATCTTTGTTGAGAGTGCGCACGATAGGAAGACGCCGTTTTTGCTATATGCATTTATTATTAAATGTCACCGTTCCGGATTAAATTCAGTAGGATCGTCCTTGCTGCATTGGTTGATTCTCTGATGTTGAGAAATTTGTTGTATAAAAGTAAAATAATAGCCCCTTCAGTCATAACTGACTCTGGGAATGCGCCCCTTAGGTGACCGCCCTAAGCTGCTTATTTTCCAGTTGTTCCTTTCGACGTTTTCTCCTCTCTTCTGCTTGCCGTGAGAGCTTCTTTTCGCCCAATCTAAGGTGGCGCCGTAGAGAGAACACCACTTGGCGCGACCGGCAGCTTCATCCTACCAGGTTGCTGGATTTATGTTATGCTGTCAGGCCAATCCCCACGATTTATATTGGTGTGATATAAATATACTTAATTCTGTGATCTTATTTGCGTAACGTGTTTACATATTATTTGTCATGCAAGACCTTACGGAACCATCGCCAAATATACACATTTAAAAGGAGCCTACGTGGCTGCGTTCAGAGAATAATGCAATGTCATAAGTTTACCAATTCCTGTTCGGAAGATGTCTTGTCTGGTACTGTAGATGTTCTTCAAAAACGTAAACCCATCTATTGATTCATCTTTTTCTAATAAGCGTTTAGTTCCCAGATGATTTTAAAAACCTAACTCTGGGATGGTTTATTTTTATTTCCATGCACTGTCCTCGGATGAAAAATTATCAGTGTAGCCTTACACGCGATAGTAAGTAGTTGTACCCGCGATGTGACGGCAGCATTTGGTGGCATTAATACGAACGCGTAGTCTTCAATTTAGCATGCTTCGGATTTTCTGCTCGCCGCCCTTCGCTTTTTTGTATCCTTCTAGTCATATCTGTACGTTAAGTTTTGGTACCGCTCGTGGCTATAAAATAATTTAATGAAAGGATCTATTTCCGGAGTCCCTTAGTTAAGATACGGCATACGCAAATTTTCTTTCCACGAAATTAAAGCACAGATTTTACATTGAAAGACTAGCGGGGCGGTCAATAATATAGTAGATATTTTACTATCAACTGAAAAGCAGTTACAATTTGCGCTGGCTCGAAGCATAAAACAAGGGGGGGATTTTCGAGTACATTCTTTTTTTTTTATCTTTTTTTTTCTATTTGTGACAGCACTGTTATTTTACCATTGCTCTTTTCTTTATTAGAATTTATTTGTTAGGCTTCTATATTTACCTTGATAATTTATATTATGTGGATTTTGATATTCACGACTGTAAAATTCTTCATGGTGGGTTTCTCTATTTCAGGGGTTTCTTAAACATGTGATCCACGGCCCCCTGGGATGTCCGTATGGTTTTAGGGGTCCGTGTAGCTAACAAACAACTAGAATTTTATTTCCCGGAATGTTTTTTTGTACTCGGAAAATTATCATAGAATTGTGCATGTAAGTAAACCGTTATTCTTTTTTTCACTGAACTCTTATTTTAATTAGTTCATTATGATTAGATGTAAGCTTGACTATGTTTTTTGTAATAAAAGGTATTATTTGATGCAAAAAAGCAAGATTATTTTTTTTCCCCCATCTTTGTACATTTATTCAAGAAGTGGTCTTAACTTCAACGGACAACAGAGGGGGGTCGTAGCCTTCAAGGGACAAACAAAGGGGTATATAGCTTTCAACGGATACTCAAAGAGATACATAGCCCTTCAAACGGGCCCAATCAAAGGGGAGCACTTAGCCTTAACGGACAATCAATGGGGGGCATAATAGCCATCAAACGGACAATCATGTGGTACGTAGTTTCATTCGAACAATCCCAAGGGGTCCGTAGCTTTCAAACAGAAACCAAAAGGGTACTTAGCCTTTCAAGGACAATGAACAAGACTAGCCTTTCAACGGATAATAAAAGAAGGTATGTAGCCTTTAGGGACAATCAGCGGGGTCCATTGCCACACAAAAAGTTAAGAAACACTGCTGTATCATTTAACTCGTGTGTGCTGGTGTTTTCGTTTTTTTTTAAATTAGCTGGTAATTTCAGTTCATCTTAATTTGGCGGGTTGTTTTACATGTTTTTTGTTTTTTTAGTAACTTATACGCATATCTTCCTTTTCGATCTGGTTTCACGCTTTGTCCATAAGCTGACTATTGCCTTTGTTATCCAAAAAGGTTAAAGGTAATCCTGCAGCAGACACTGTGACATTGTAGAAACTTCACAATACTAGGTCCATCTTTTTATGAGGATTGAGATTGGTTTACCTTCCTCACTGCCTTTGCTTTCCCTGAATCACGAGCAGAGTCAGGTACCAGTTACGTTGAGTTGACTTGGGCTTGACATATACCATAAGTTTCGATCTTGTAACTTTTGCCGCGAGAGGGCACGTGTGTTAACCCCTTAGCCAATTTAAAATACGTTCTGTCAAGGATTTACCTTGTTCATTGAACATATTCACATGAGCAAGAATAGTAAAACCGGCAGTCTCCAAAGCATGTCGTAAATAGCGACTAAGGAGGGTTGTGCTATGGGCTCAGTAACCCCAATGTGTTTGAAAAAAAACTGTAAACTACAAAAACTTCAACAAACAAAATGGCCAAACAATCTATATGAACATAAGTCATTCCAAGGATTAGAGATAGTTTTGGCAAGGTAAGGCTCATCTGAACTACCCAGAAGAAGCGAAAAGAGAGCGGCTTAAGGCTCTCTGGAGAGTTAAAGGTGAGGAAGGTAATGTTTGTTTGTTTGAGTTCGCTCTCAGCCATATCACTCTCTTACAATGCTGGACCGTTTGTTTGAGCGGTAAGACGTTTTCACGAAGTTTCAGCTCTGAGCTACGATATTTGCGCCTTTCGGCTCGACACATCCGATTTTTTTGACAGTGTTTGCTTCCTCTACTCACGTCTATATGTTATTGCTGGTACCCTCATGTCCGTTCATAGGTGCAGTGAGGTGGCTACACCAGTGAGCGTCATCGGGGCCGAGACAGCAATTTTGCTCCCAGATCTGGGAGGTTCCGTATCTGGGAACACCCACATACAAGCCTAATTGAGGCTTCATTTCGCCGTTTCAAAATTGAAGGAGTATAAACATGTGACAACACGGGAACTTCCTTTGTAAACTGTTGAATCAAATACAACAAACAGTCACTAAAATAACAAACATTGTTTTCGGCAGATGGGAAACCCACAAACACCCAGCTGCACGACAGACAGAGAACAAACGTTAGTAGTTGCGACCGGTCTAGAAGCCGACTAAGCCATGCCCCCAAGTTTACAATAATTGTTCTTGCTTCCCACGTACGGAGAAATAAAAGGACAACACACTACAGTTGTCTAGTGGGTGTGGCTTGGCGCCAACTTTCACCCCTAAAACAGTAGTTATATTTACTCTCCCTTGTTCATACAATGAAGTGATTTTTGCTCGCTATTGTATGCTAACTCGTGTTTCAAAAGGTATCCTAAAATACGGCTCTGTTACACCAACCCGGTGCTAAGCGTTACAGACCCTTAAAACATGGCTGGCGACATCGCATCTTTCGCCTCGAGCTAGTCCTCACAAATACATGCTTCTTCGGGCAGTGGGCTGGGCCGTTTATACTCCGAAATTATTAGGGTTGTGGACGACTTACCTGCGTAAGAAAAGAATTCATACATAAACACGCATTCACTTTCTTTTCATGAGCGTTCGCCGATATTCATGACAACTTCTCGACAGTAGGTCCACAAGGCCAGTTCTTAGCATGGGAGAAAGAGTAAACATTCTGTAAACAAAATATTAGCAGTCTGGTTGTTGCACATCACGTGTAGAATCGTGTCCCACATCTCGGATCGATCCCCGGGCGTAATCGGATTTAGAATCACCGTGATCATATTCTGCGGAGTTACATCTGATCAGTAATAAAGCCATTGAAGCTATCGTCCCGGACCTTGTAAATCAATGGGGGAACAAAAGGACGTAATCAAGGTTATCATTTACCCCCGTGGGATTATGACTATCACAAAGCAGTTCTTATTCAGGAATCCCAGAGACTGAGTGGTAGAAGTAGACCTCAAAAAAGAAAAAAAAAATAATAGAGAAGACAAGGATGGAGGAGACAAGAAAAAGTGACGAGGAAAAATCATGGAAAGAGCTTGATGACACGTGGACAGAAGGATTTGACATGTGTTTGTTGAAGGCCTATGCTCCTTGTGGAGCTAAATGGCATCCATTGAATGACAGACTGTTATTTTCCTCATCTGTTACCGTCAGTTTTACCATAAACACATTTAATGTGTCTCAATTATTGTAGGTAATTATTTCTTTATTCATTGTGGAGTTACAGTTGGGCGGTCCTTATGCTGTTTTTTTATATTAATATAAGAAAAATGGATAATACGACATTAGAGAAAACAGGACCACTTTAGATATTGGTTTTTTTTTTTTATTTGTATAAAGGACCGGTTTGCATATAAGTACGGTTTTGCCATATAAGGACCCAGTTTGATATAAATACAAAGGTTTGATATAAGTTGGATATAAATACGTTTTTTTGTTTGATATATAGTACCCGGGTTTGATATACGGACCAGGGGTTATTGAATATAAGGACCGGTTTGATATAAATTCCGGACTCACTGGCGAAGTTTGATATAAGGACCGGTTTGATATAAGGACCAGTTTGATATAAGAAAATACCGGTTTGATATAATTACCAAAGGTTTGTACAAAGTACGGTTTTAGATATAAGTACCGGTTTGATATAAGGACCAGTGTGATATAAGGACCGGTTTGATATAAGAGACCCCAAAGTTTGATATAAATACCGTGTTTAATATAAGCTACCGGTTTGTCCTTGTTTGATCTAATGAACCAGTTTGATATCAAGGACACAGTTTGATATAAGGACCGCCGTTTGAATTATAACTGAGTACTCAGTTTGATATAAATACGGTTTTGATATAAGAGGCTGATATACAAGTACGGTTTGATATCTATATGCAGTAGGCACGGTCTTGATATAAGGACCGGTGTTCTTGGATTATAAGGACCTGTTTTGAGTTTTGTGTTATGGAGGAGTAATATAAGTTACCGCGGTTTGAATATAAGATACCGGTTTTGATATAAGGACTCAGTTTTGATATAACGGCTCCGGTTTGATATAAGTACCGGTTTGATATAAATAACCAGTGTTTGATATAAGGACGGTTCTGACTCTAACGTACCGGTTTGATATAAGTCTACCTAGGTTTGATATAAGGACCGGTTTGATATAAGTACCGGTTTGATATAAATGACCGGTTTGATATAAGTACGGTATTGATAAAAGGACCGTTTTGATATAAGTAATCCTGTATGATATCAGGGACCGGTTTGATATAATTACTCCGCGGTATGGATATAAGTACCGGTTTAGCCTATAAGTACCGTTTGATATAAGTACACTATTAGTTTGATATAATGATGACCGGATTGGTATATCAGGACCGGTTTGATATAAGTACCGGTTTGATGATAATAAGGACCGGTTTGAGTTATAAATACCTTCGGTTTGATATAAGTATCCATGGTTTGATATAAGGACCGGTTGATCAATAATGAATCCGGTCTTGAATATAAGGACCGGTTTGATATAAGGACCGGTTTGATATAAATCTCCGGTTTTGTTATAAGTTACGTTTGATATAAGTACCGGTTTTGATATAAGGACCCCGTTATGTTATAAGTACCGGTTTGATATAAGGACCGGTTTGATATAAGTACCGGTTTGTGATCTAAGTCACCGGTTTGATTAGTTACCGGTTTGATATAAGGACCAGTTTGATATAATTACCGGTTTGATATAAGTACCGGTTTGTATAAGTACCGGGTTTGATATAAGTCCCGGTTTAGATAACCAGTAACTACCGGTTTGAATAAGGGACCGGTTTGAATATAAGTACCGGTTTATAAGATATATAAGGACCGGTTTTGATATAAGTACCTGTTTGATATAAGTACCGTTTGATATAGGACCGTTTGATAATACACGATTATTGATATAAGTACCGGTTTGATATTAAGGACCGGTTTTGATATAAGACCGTATTTGGATATAAGTACCGTTTGATATAAGAACCGGGTATGATATACGTACGGTTTGATAAAAGGGACCGGATTGTTATTAAGTTCTGGTTTGGATATAAGGACCAGTTTTGATATACAGTACCGGTTTTGTTTATAAGCGTTACAGGTTTGATATAAGTACTGATTTTGATATACGGACCGCTTTGAATATTAAGTACCGGATTTTGATATAATACAGGCCGTTTTTGATATAAGTACCGCGTTTGGATTATTAAGTACCGGTTTGATATAAGACGACCGGATTGATGATTAACGGACCGTGTTTGATATAAGTATCCTGGTTTTTTGATATAAGCGACCCATTTGGATCTATAAGTACGCGGTTTGATACGGTACTATGACCTGTTTGATATAAGGGCCCTCGTTTTTGAAATAAGGACCGTTTGAATATAAGTTACGGGTTGGATATAAACTACCGAGTTTGATATAAGTATCGGTTAGATATAAAGTACCTAGTTTTGATATACGGACCGGTTTGATCTAAGTACTTACTATCTTAGTTAAGTCGATCCCCTTCTAAAACCGTGAGGTGTCGAGATTTGGAAGAGAGGAGAGCGCCAGACCATTCTATCTAGCTGTCTTCTTCCTGAGTCTGGTTCCATTCTAGTCCTCGGTCCTTCAAAGATTGTCTAATGTTGTCCTCCCAGCGGACTCTGGGTCGTCCTGGGGGTCTGGATCCCTGGCTCTTTGTTTCCCATGCTTGTCGTGGTAACCGATCTTCTCCCATTCTGCAGACATGGCCAAACCATCTTAGTGGGACTGTTCTATTTAGGTCTGCAGCGGATGGGATTTTAGGCCTTGACGGATCGTCTGGTTGCGGACCATGTCTTTTCTTGTTACTTCAACCACTTTCCTCAGATACCTCATTTCTGAGGATTATTTGATATCAGTTACCGTGTTTGATATAAAGATGTACCATTATGCTGTATAGTCCCTGTGTTTGATACTACGGACCGTTTGATATACTCTGGTACCCGGGTTTTGATATACGTAAAGGTTAGATATACGGTACCGGTTTGATACATAATGGGGACCAGTTTGATATAAGTACCATTTGGTTCTAGATATAAGGACCGGTTTGATATAAGGATCCGGTTTTTATATTAAGGATCCGTGTTTGATATGCGAGTAACGGGTTCTGATAAAGGTACCGGTTTTGATAGTAAGTATTGGTTTGATATAGACTACTTGGTTTTATATACAGCTTCGAGGTTTGACTTATAAGATACCAGGTACTTTGGATTAAGGAACGCGTTTGGATATAAGTACCGTGTTGATATAAAGTGGACTCTCGGTGTTTGATCAAGTACCGGTTTGTTAATAAGGACCGTTGATATAAGTACCCGCGGGTTTGATATAAGGACCGTTTGATATAAGAATACCGGTTTTGATCATAAATCGTACCGGTTTGATATATAACCAACTACCGGTTTGTTATAAGTATCGTGTTTGATATATAAGTACCGGTTTGATATATAGGACCGGTTTGATTTGCTATAAGTACCTGTTTTTGATATAAGGCACCGGTTTGATATAAGGATAAGGACCGATTTACCCAATTTGCGATTTTGATATAAGTACCGGTTTTGATATAAGTACCGGTTTGATTGATAAGTACCGGATTGATATAAGAAACCGGTTTGATATACAAAAAATTAACGAATTTGATAAGTAAGGTTTTGACAGGTATGCGATTGATATAAGTACCGGGTTTGATATGAAGGACCGGTAATGAGTTGAGGGACAGTTTGATATAAGTACCGGTTTGATTATAAGGACTGGTTTTCGACTATAAGGGGACCGGTTTGATATAAGGACCGGTTTGATTATAGAAGTTCGGTTTGATATTAGGATTTTTTGTTTTTGATATAAGGACCGGTTTGATATAAGGACCGGTTTGATATCTAAGAACGGTTTTGATATACAAAGCATTAGAACCGGTTTGATATATAAGGACTTGTTCTGATGTGTGGATATCAACGGACCGGTTTGATAAAAGGATGGCAAACAATTTCGACACTTTGAAAATTTGATGTTTCACTTGTCTATTCTTTTAGAATTCTAATTTGATTTTTGATTTTGCGGTATTCATAAACAACGTTCGTGAGCCTCACACACAAGTCGGAGTCGAGTCCGGGCCGGTGCTGTCGCACCACTCGCTCCGCCCAAGAGCCAGAGAGCCACTGTTTCTAACCTTTCATTTAGTCTCGTCAATAAATTAATTAATCAAGGACAACATGAGGCAGTTGAATTAATTAAATTTAAGATATAATTTTTAAAAAATAATATAAATAATCCGTAACTATAGGTAATCTAACAGAAAGTCTTGACATAGGGATGCACAGTCTATGGGCAATGACTACAACCCACCAAAACCCAGAATCCCAAAACCCACAGATAAATGAGGTATCCTGAGGGAAAAGGTTGGAGTTGAACTAACAAGAAGAGGAGCATGGTCTCGCAACCATACCAGACGAATACTTCAAGGCCCTTAAACATCCCCAGCTCCCTGCATGTACACCCAAGTAGAAACAAGTCCCCAAATCTAAGATGGTTCTGGCCATGGTCCTGCAGAATGGGGGAAGATCAGCTACCACGGGACAAGCATGGGAACAATTGAGCCAGGGATCCAGACCCCCAGGACCGACCCAGAAAGTCCGCTGGGTAGGACAACCCCTACACAATCTTTTTGAAGGGACCCCGAGGACTTGTATGGAACCACTATTCAGGAGAAGAGACAGCCGATAGGATAGTATGGTGCTCTCATCTTCCAAATCTCTACAACTTCTCGGTAGATGAGGAATAGGACCTATGTATGGTAAGTAACTTAACAGGCACTCGTTAAACATTCTAACTATCACAAGTTCAGAATTTGGTCCAACAGAATCTCTGCTCTCTGTGGAACCAGTACCATGACAGCAGTACCAATCTGCTCCAGTTCATGCCCAACGACAGCAGTGAACGGGTATTAGATGGCATATGGCATACAACCACACTTATGTTAAACTACGTAAAAACTATTTTCTGGTAGATGTCATGGATCAATGAGCTAGATGACAACTGTGAGTATTTATTTAGAGTTCCAATTAATGTAGAAGTCCTAGAAGGGCGAAACGAACAGAAGGAAGTAGAAACAAGAAAAGGATAGACAACCTGACACTCTGATAAGGATATATTACTGATAGGCTTTCTGGGAATCGAAGTTGGACTGCTAAAAATTGGCAGTGGCGTGGTCCTTCTCACAAGTTCACATTCAAAAAACAATGTCCGCAGTGCCAGACAGTTTTGACTATGTTACCTTTAATTAGTACTTAATCCTTTTAAGGCTATCCACATATAGAGTTCTTTAATAATATGTCTCTAAAGGTGTTCACTATAATTCTTTAATGTCTAAACGATCAGAGCTTGCTAATTTAATTTTATCATTTCTACGTTATATATTAGCTACAACTACCTCTACATTCCATCTATCTTCTTCTATTCACCTCTGGATCAACTTGAATATGTTTCATAAGCTAAGCTAGGCGAGTGGTCAATCTGAAGCTGACTTGGACATCCTCCGTAACAGGTTTTTCTAGGAATGCGAAAATGGGTGATGCGCATATTCACACCTGTCATATGTTCCTCATATGTATAGCGCACCTTTGAGTAGTTGATAGTCAAGCTCAGTCATTTGTGCCACAGTTACTACTCATACAGTAGTTCCTATCTTTTATTTTGTTGAATAGATGGCATCCATAATCTGTTGTGGCACCTGTGCGGAGGTCCCTAAAGATTACCACTTGTTCACTATTCTGCTGAGCTGGTAATACGCAATCATTTTTATTGTGGCCTGGGTGATTTTCTGCTTTCGCTCTTTTGCCTACTGTCCTCTGCGCTTAATAAAACTCTCTTGTCATCTTCTTAAGTTATCCTTTTGGCATGTTGGGGTAGATTTTCACTCCCTCCCCCCCCTACCTATTGGCCAATTCTGTCCAGCCTCTTCATTTCCGGGGGGCTGCAGTGAGATGGGGTCCACTGTATCACAAATGTCTCTTTGATTTTACTTACACAGTTTTGTGAAGTGTTACTCATTGAGGGTCATCCATGGTCGCGAATTTAATTTAGATTTTTCAGCTCTTCAATCAACTGACGGCGCATTTGTCTCTCTGCTCTGCAGCTTTTCGTTCTAGACCAGTTCTAGGAAGGGACTCTTGCGTACAATGTTTTAACGTGCAGTATTCCTACTTGTTCTGGAAAGTCACTCTGTGAATTTTTCCTAGCTTTGCGACTGACAATTTTTTTTTGTGTTGCCATTGGCTTTAACCTCAGAAAGACTCCTTCACCAACTCCCATCTTCTGTTGCAATTTATTGCTTGATATAACCATCTGCATGTCTGCATGGTCATTCCAGGTGTTTTCTTTGGTAAAGAATACTCAAAACGATCACAACAACACATGATTCTATGTCCTTTTTTTTTTTATTCTCTTTTATCTTTAACAATTAATCTTTCTTTCTGCAGTCATTGTTGACATCACCATGGTCATCGAGAAAACATTAGAATGTTATACCATTCTCAAGGTCGCACACAAAATGATGCAATATACCAGTTGTACCATCAACGAAAGAGAGCAAGAGTGGTAATCTTCAGTACTCCGAAACTTTCCATCGGGCATCCAAATTTGAGATACCATCATTCTCAACAGCTAAGCTAAAGATAGGAGCAACTACCGATGGAGTGTAACTTGGCACTGACTAAAATGACTGCTGACACATCTGCTTCAATCTGTTGCCCAACAAAAAAGCGCATATGCCGACACCATGTACCATTGTGGAAAAGCTCTACGGAGATTCAAATAGCTCAACTGACTATGCTTTCTTGAAAAACATTCAAGTTGACGTCGTCTGAGGAGGGTACGAAGATGAAAGCAACACTATCGTTTTCTTTTAATTATGTGTATTTTCTAGTCTTTTTTTTTTCTTTGCTTGTGCCATATGTTAACATAACGGTTTGCGTTTCCTCGTTTTGTTTTCGTGCTTGTACAATATGTTCACCCATGTTAACAGTGGCCGTACTAATAGGAGTGCAATGGGGAGGTTCACCCAGTGTGAGAGACAGGAGTGGTTTGCCATTTGACATTATTTGACAGTACTGTACTGTTTAAAAATCTACTTGCAAGGAT
>JAMPIV010017161.1:0-178153 GCA_024509875.1 Oreohelix idahoensis | reverse complement strand
GTAGGAAGCAGTGGTAGTCGCTATGATAGATTAAAATTGTAGGAAGCAGTGGTAGTCACTATGATAAAGATTGTAGGAAGCAATGGTGGTCGCTATGATAGATTAAGATTGTAGGAAGCAGTGGTAGTCGCTATGATAAATTAAGATTGTAGAAAGCAGTAGTGGATGCTATGATAGATTAAGATTGTAGGAAGCAGTGGTAGTCGCTATGATAAATTAAGATTTTAGGAAGCAGTGGTAGTCGCTATGATAGATTAAGATTGTAGGAAGCAGTGGTAGTCGCTATGATAAATTAAGATTGTCGAAAGCAGTAGTGGATGCTATGATAGATTAAGATTGTAGGATGCAGTGGTAGTCGCTATGATAGATTAAGATCGTAGGAAGCAGTAGTAGTCGCTATGAAAGATTAAGATTGTAGGAACCAGTGGTAGTCGCTATGATAGATTAAGATTGTAGGAAGCAGTGGTAGTCGCTATGATAAATTAAGATTTTAGGAAGCAGTGATAGTCGCTATGATAGATTAAAATTGTAGGAAGCAGTGGTAGTCGCTATGATAGATTAAGATTGTAGGAAGCAGTGGTAGTCGCTATGATAGATTAAGATTGTAGGAAGCAGTGGTAGTCGCTATGATAAATTAAGATTGTAGAAAGCAGTAGTGGATGCTATGATTTTTTTTTTTCGTACGCCCGCTAATACTCGAGGCGAAATCTCAGGTTATTATTAATGTCTAACCTGACATTGATTTTACGTGAGTATCCATTTTTTTCTTGTACAGAGACAGGTGTCCATCGCCATTCAGGCAGATACTCGCCGATTTCGGAGGTACCCATTAGAGCTGAGTCGGCTCAGGAGCCGCCAATCCCTGGTCGACGACACTCCTTCAAATGTTCTCGCCAGGTCTCGAGTTAATCCAGTCCAAATCCCGGTCGACGAAAAATCCTCAAATGCCGTCGCCCGGGTTTGATCCTGAATCACCCGGTCGCCAGAGCGGTGTGGTAACCACTACGCTAGTGCGGCTCCCGGTGCTATGATAGATTAAGATTAAGATTGTAGGAAGCAGTGGTAGTCGCTATGATAAATTAAGATTGTAGGAAGCAGTGGTAGTCGCTATGATAAATTAAGATTTTAGGAAGCAGTGGTAGTCGCTATGATAGATTAAGATTGTAGTAAGCAGTGGTAGTCGCTATGATAAATTAAGATTGTCGAAAGCAGTAGTGGATGCTATGATAAATTAAGATTGTAGGAAGCAGTGTTAGTCGCTATGATAGATTAAAATTGTAGGAAGCAGTGGTAGTCGCTATGATAGATTAAGATTGTAGGAAGCAGTGGTAGTCGCTATGATAAATTAAGATTGTAGGAAGCAGTGGTAGTCGCTATGATAGATTAAGATTGTAGGAAGCAGTGGTAGTTGCTATCATAGATTAAGATTGTAGGAAGCAGTGGTAGTCGCTATGATAAATTAAGATTGTAGGAAGCAGTGGTAGTCGCTATGATAGATAAAGATTGCAGAAAGCAGTGGTAGTCGTTATGATAAATTAAGATTGTAGGAAGCAGTGGTAGTAGCTATGATAGATTAAGATTGTAGGGAGCAGTGGTAGTCGCTATGATAAATTAAGATTGTATAAAGCAGTAGTGGATGCTATGATAGATTTAGATTGTAGGTAGCAGTGGCAGTCGCAATGATAGATTAAAATTGTAGGAAGCAGTGGTAGTCGCTATGATAGATTAAGATTGTAGTAAGCAGAGGTAGTTGCTATGATAAATTAAGATTGTAGGAAGCAGTGGTAGTCGCTATGATAGATTAAGATTGTAGGAAGCAGTGATAGTCGCTATAATAAATTAAGATTGTAGATAGCAGTGGTAGTCGCTATGATAAATTAAGATTGTAGAAAGCAGTAGTGGATGCTATGATAGATTAAGATTGTAGGAAGCAGTGGTAGTCGCTATGATAGATTAAGATTGTAGGAAGCAGTGGTAGTCGCTATGATAGATTAAGATTGTAGGAAGCAGTGGTAGTCGCTATGATAAATTAAGATTGTAGAAAGCAGTAGTGGATGCTATGATAGATTAAGATTGTAGGAAGCGGTGCTGGTCGCTATGATAGGCTAATACTGTAGGAAGTAGTAGTGGCAGTCACGGCAGATTGAGTACTGAAAAAAAGCAGTGGCGGGCACGAAGGTAGTCAACAATGATATGAGGTTACTGCAAACCGGAAGGGCAAAGAACACACGTGCAACACATGTGTTGCCTGCATCTGATAAATCGGCCCACACAGAGCACATGTGTTTGAAACATGGAGAGAGTAAACCACTGTGGTAAATGCACTTTAGAATTTATTCGATTAGTCTTATTGCTTCTGTATCTTGTAAAAATTGACAACCACATCAATTATGTTTCTCCCCTCCCTTTACTCATTAACTTTTCTCAACGCCCCGCACGTTCTCCCACACACTTGTTGGTGGAAATCATTCTGTTAATCCGCTGCTCTCAAGAAGCCAACATTCTTGGAGGACATGTTCTACGCTTTGTTTGTTTGCCTCCACATGTCTATCTGACTTTTAATCTGATGAACAGATGCTACTTGAATCGGCAGTAAAAAAATATTAGACAAACATAAAGGTATGTTTTCAGGCACTCGTAAGAAATAAAGAAGTAGAAAACTAGACAACAGAAAAACAACAGACGTGAGTGGCTGTCGTGTGGTGCGTATTGGGGCAACTACGACAGTAGTTTTTGCCAGGAATAGCCTATGATATATTAGGTAGAAGGTCTCTAGAAATTGGCTCGTTAAGAAAGAATAAAGACCTATTCGAGATAGGGACAAGAAGACGGGAATGCGAATGCTTTCCACTGGACAGTGTTTTCTAATTAGTTATGGAAAGAGTTCTGTTTCCCCACGACCTTAGCTTCTGCCCTTAGATCCCGTAACAGAAAAAGCCCCCAACCTCATCTGAGTAGAGAAATGTTCCTATAGGTGAATATGTAATACCGACAGCACGAGTGATACATTAACAAACTAGATAATGATCAAACGATTGTTGGGTTTATTAATGAAATATCCACACATATAGGGTTAGTAATGGTTAGAACGTGATGATGGTGAAAGACGATTCACACAAAACACACAGATGAGATAATAAAATTGCAGTTAATTAAGTAGTAGTTAATTAAGAATGAACTGGTGCAAAGCGAAATGATGATGATGTGATATGATACGTGTTACCAAAATGGTGAGTAATCTACACAGTCCATGTGTCTCTAAATGCTTCTCATTGATATGATGATTCACACGTATGCATAAAATGTCCCAAGTTGTTATACGTTATGTCGAGTTGGGTATCAGATAATAATGATCTTTCGGGTGATTTGAACTTGTGGTAACTATGTATTGAACTTGTGAGCCAGTAGTATATGGTGACGAAAAATGCTGCGTCCACCTTCTGACTTGTGGGTGAGACAATATTCCTTTTTAATTGAGGAATGAAAGATGTCCTATGGCGAATTCTGCTAGCCAAATGTCTGTTTTTGATAACATATTTCTGGTTAGACGTCAGACACGTTGCGTGTAGACTCAGACTTCTGATGAACTGAAGACACACAAAAGTCTTCGTAAGTTTTTCACATTTAACATCACTGGTTGACTTTTATTCATACTACTGCTCATTATTCATCTCTCTCTGAGTTCGATTCTAATGAGGTTAAATATCTTGTGCATGAGAGACTGTGATGATGATGTCATAAGAGGTTTTGATGTTATTAAATGTATAGGCTATCCTGGACAAATAGGTGTATCAGAGGATACCAGGATAGTGCCAGATAAGAGACTGGTCTTATAAGTAATACCCCCCTCTCTGAAAAGAGCAAGGGTGTATAGACAATCAAGATGGGGTCAAGCTATGTAAGTTCTCAGAGTAGATGATGATGATCTCTGAGTCCCTAACCGCTACCTCTACTGATCCCAAAAGATTTAGCTACTGGTCTAGGGGAAATGTATTTACTTTATTTAATGATTAATTTCAAACAGAACTTCAACTTAATAAAATTAATTAAGCAAGGCTGTATGAAAGTTTATGTACAATTTAATTTTCCTGAACCTCAATCTTTTGGGTCAGGAATTATCAAAATCAAGAAAGGTTATTTACATACTTACTTACTTAGTCGTTCCCCTTCTACCGTGAGGTGTAGAGGTTTGGAAGAGAGAGCGCCAGACTATTCTATCGGCTGTCTTCCTCCTGGCCTGGTTCCATTCTAGTCCTCAGTCCTTCAAAGATTGTCTAATGTTGTCCTCCCAGGGGACTCTGGGTCGTCCTGGGGGTCTGGATCCTTGGCTCTTTGTTTCCCATGCTTGTCGTGGTAGCCGATCTTCTCCCATTCTGCAGACATAGCCAAACCATCTTAGTTGGGACTGTTCTACTTGGGTCTGCAGGGGGTGGGATTTAAGGCCTTGACGTATCGTCTGGTTGCGTACCATGTCTCTTCTTGTTACTTCAACCACCTTCCTCAGATACCTCATTTCTGAGGTTTAGATCTGGCTTTTGTGGGTTGTAGTCATTGCCCATGACTCGCATCCATATGTCAAGACTGGGACATAGGTGGAGCGGTATACAGCCATCTTCGTTTTTTTACCAACCTCTCTCTTGCTGAGGAATCCTCGATTTATGGCCTGAAACAGTCTCCCAGCTGCTGCTTTTCGAGTGGCCAACTCTTCTTTGATGCCTCCCTTTCGGTCAATAATAGCTCCGAGGTATTTAAAGTGGTCGACCTGCTGCAGGACCTGTTCTCCCAGCTTAACCTGATGTCTTCTTTTTTCACCATGGATTTTATTTTAGAGCTGCTTATGACCATCCCTCTCTTCTCCAGCTCTTCCTTCCAGACTTGCAGGTTGAATTGGAGATGTGCCTCTGATTTAGCAATCAGGGCAACATCATCAGCAAATGCCAGCTCTGAAATACAGACCTGTCTCATCTTCCAGTACCCCACTGAATACTTTCTTGTTCTCTCCTTACATGCCTTAATGGCATCGTCCATGAGGAGTATGAAAAGGTAAGGTGACAGGATATCACCTTGTCTTACATCAGTGGTGGTCCTGAACTCTTCTGACTTATGGTTTGCTGTCCTCACATAATTTCTGCAAGACTTGTAGAAGCTCTGTATAGCATGAATCAGAGGTGCTGGAATGTTCTTCCTTGCCAAACAGTCCCAAAGTTTGCTCCAGGGGACCCTGTCAAACGCCTTTTCCAGATCTATGAAACAAAGATGGATCTCACTCTTATACTCAAGGGCCTTTTCACTCAGCTTTCTGAGTGAGAAGATTAGGTCTTGAGTACTTCGGTTCGCTCGGAATCCACACTGGACCTCATCCAGTTGTGGCTCAGCTAGGCGTCGGAGTCTCTGCTCTAGGATTCTAGAGTAGATTTTACCAGGGACACTGAGAAGGGATATGCCTCTATGGTTTCCACACTGTCGATTGTCACCCTTTTTGAAAATTGGTGTTATGATGGCAATCTCCCAATCCTTTAGTATGGTCTTGTTGTACCACGCTGCCTGTAGAACCCTGAAGAGTAATAGGTCGCCTGATGCTCCCATGTACTTAACCATTTCTGGTGTTATACCATCATGCCCTGCTGCTTTGCCCATCTTGATTTTCTCCAGTGCTCCCTTCAGTTCTTCCATCTTTATGTCATCTTCACCATCATTGGTTTTCTCTTCTGTGCTAGTGGTTATCATTTCTGATGCTTCACCATGCTCACCATCCAGGAGTTCTGAGAAATATTCTGTCCATCTTTCCATTACTTCCTTCGGGGCAGTAAGCAATTTGCCTTGCTTGTCCTTTATAAATTTGAGAGGGCATTGTTTTTCCTTTCTCATGTTCTTTAGGGTCTTATAGAACAATGTCTGGTTTTCTTGTGCATCTTTTTCTAGCTTTTCTCCAAATTCTTCCCAGGACTTCTGTTTTGCTGCTAGCACTTTGTTCTTTGCTTCTGTTCTGAGTGTCACATATTCTCTATATTTTTCCATCTGTCCTGTTGTGTTTTTAGCTCCTAAGTATTGTTTCCATGCCATTTTCTTCTCTCTTATTTTCTCTTTGACTTCCTCTGTCCACCAAGGTGTCCTCTCTCTCTTGTTCCCAAATCGGACTTCACCGCATGCTTCTGCAGCAGCTGTCTTTATGATATCCTTGAATTTATTCCAGAGGGTTTCCAAGTCATCAGGTTGTTCTTCTGTGTTGCTCACCGCTGCAGCAATAAGCCCCTGATATCTTAATTTCTGGCTCTCTCAGCTTGTAGGTCCTAATGCTCATTTCTCCCGCTCGTTTACTTGGTTTCTTGCGTGATGTTGGGCAGTTCCTAGGCTGAGCAACTCTTTCAGTTGTTCTTTTGATTGTTAGCAGGTAGTGATCACTTCCAATCTCTGGCCCCCTCCAGACTCTAGCATCCCGGACATATTTGAATGAGCTTCTCCTAACAATGGCATAGTCGATCACTGACTTCTCATTCTTGGTTGGTTCACATCTAGTGTATGCATGTATGCGCTTATGGGGGAACTTTGTGTTTGTAATGATCAAATTCTGCTCACTGCAGAATCTAAGGAGTCGCTTTCCATTGTCATTGAGAGTATCTTCTCCATATCTTCCGATAACTCCACCCCATCTAGCATGGTTATTTCCAACTCTGGCATTAAAATCTCCGAGCATGATAACTTCATCTAGGCAGTCATCCACTGTCCTTTGAAGCAGCTCGAAGAATTCCTCCTTGACCTCTGCTCTCTCATCCTCATTTGGCCCATACACTATGACCAGGTTGACTATGGTTTCTCCTTCTTTTAGTTTTACAACCATAATGCGCTCCGAGACAAAGTTCCATCCCTTGATACTATCTTTTTGATTTTTGGCCACAATGCAACCACACCCTCTTTAGCTCTTTCAGATGTGGGTACACCACTGTAGAGCAGCGTGTTGCCATCGAGATCCATGACACCTTGTCCTTTTTTCTTTATTTCCGTTATAGCCAGGATTTCTAGTTTTGCTTTCCTCATCTCTTCCACCAGCTCCTCTTCTTTCCCATTTATACTTCTCGTGTTCCAAGTTCCATAAGTCGTAGTCCGTTCCAGTTCGTCGCCTTTAGAATCAGTCCGGTTTTCTCTCTTACATTACTCGTAATCATAGTTTAAAGCAAACAGGTGATTGGCCTGTTGTGCCTTTGCATGGTGGAGGGGCTGCCTCCTTACGGCCTCCATGCAGGCCGCCTTCCTCCTTTTTCAGCCGGGTTTGGGACCGGCCTTGGAGGAGTTGGTTATTTACATAATGAAATAAATAATGTGGAAACTCTGTTCCATTTCTTTTAAAGGGTCACTGGAATGACTACACGTACTGTTACTGTTCTTAATATTTATACTGCTACCAGTCTTACACTGCAAGGTCTACTACTTTCATCATCCCACAGTGGTTAAGTTTTATTGGGTGAATGAGGTTGGATGAATCGCCATTGCCTTTCTAAAGGACTTATCTTCAGAATGTTGCTGCTTCAGTTCTTTGAATAGTAGTCAGGATCACCAACTCTGTGACTCCTGGCTGAGAAGATGGGGTCTATCTCCAGTCTTTAGATGGAGCTCTCAACTCCCACACGCTCTTCTTCTCAAGAAATTGCAGCCACGAGGTAAATTCGTGATATAACCCTCAGGTAAATAAGTTCACACACACTCAAGCTGACTGGCTGTAAAAGGGTTCTTAGTCCGCTCTACCAGTCCAACCGGCAAAGGCTTGGTCTACAGTCTTTTTGTATACGTCAGCTCAGTGTGATTTTTATGATTTCAATGGCGGAAAACTATAAAAGTTTGTTACTATTTATAGCAATACACCCGGCCAATCAGAGAGAAGTCAAAAAGTTAATTTTTGATTCTAGTATTTATGCGATTCTAAGCGTGTCTGTATGATCTGACTAAATTTGAACATTTTATATTTTAGTTATACGTAGACGATTTTAATTATCAAAAGTGATAATTAAATGGCCAATTTTTCTCTATCGTTCTATATAGTTTTCTCTTTTTTTGGATACATATCTCCCCCGTTAGAAAAGCGTGAACCACTAGTGCAGCTTTCATATCTGTATACAATCACGTTCAAATAGACTCCACTATGCCTTAGTGTGATCCTGGATTCCTGCAGGTGGGTGCCTACTCAAGAAATCTGCCCCAACGTTCTGCGATCCAGGAATGTACTCAATGGTAAACGAGTAAGGTTGTATGAGAAGAGACCACCTTAACAATCGTGCATTACCATGTTTGCCTGGGCCAGAAAAACCAGAGGCTGATGATCGCTTTGTACCACAAATTGCCTACCATACAGATAGATTTGGGATTTCTTTATTGCCCAGACTAAGGCTAAACACTCTTTTTATATTGTGGAGTAATGTTTCTCCGCTTTGTTCAATTTGCGGCTGGCATAAGCAACTGGGTTCAATTCTCCGTCTGCTGTTGAGGACCTTTGTAACAACGTGGCTCCCAATCCCACATTACTAGTGTCCGTTCTCACCACAAATTTCTGACTCAAATCAGGTAACTTCAATATGGGCCTACTGGTGAGTTTCTGTTTCAGCTCATTATATGCCAGCTCACATTCTGCTGACCATTCTATTTTGTCTGGTTTTCCCTTACGAGTTAGATCTGTCAGAGGAGCACATACCGAGTTAAAATTCTGGATACATTTTTGGTAAAACCCATAAAGTGAGACAAAGGACCTCACATCTTTCTTAGTCTGTGGTCGGGGTGCTCTCTGTAATTTTTCTAAGTTCTTAGGATCAGGGGTCATACTACCCTGATGGACTCTCTTAACTGCTCCATCATGACCATTTCTTTCAGGTCTTGGGTTTCCCCCAGAGCAGTCCATTTCTCCAAGTAGGTTTCTAGTCTTGCCGAGAATTGGTGGTATGTTTCTCCAGACATCAGCTTACTATTTCTAAATTTCTCTCTATAAAATTCAGCATTCTTCTCATATCTAACTAACAATGCTTGTTTTAGGAGGTCATAGTTTTCTTGATCTTCTCTACTTAATTTGGAGAAAACTTCATACGAAGTTCCCCTCAACCCTTGTGATAGTTTTAGGCTCCACTTTTCTTTCTCTAGCCCATAGTTAGTAGCTAGTCTCTCATATCTATTGAGGAATGACTCAATGTCATCGTCTTTCTCTACAAATGGGTCTAAGTGGAAATTCATGGCTGAATTTGAGGCACCCTGAATTACACTAGAGTCAGAGGTAGTTGGGCTGCTTCCATTATCTATAACATGTCCTTGAAGTTCCATTTCTTTTAGTCTTAACTCATGTTTTCATTGCAAACGGCTTTCCTCTTTTTCAGCCTCCATCTGCCTAGCCTCCTTTTCAGCCTCCATCTGCAATCTTTTAGCCTCCTTTTCAGCCTCCATCTGCTTAGCCTCCTTTTCAGCCTCCATCTGCAATCTTTTAGCCTCTTTTTCAACCTCCATCTGCAATCTTTTTGCCTCAGCCTCTCTCTCAGCCTCTAACCTCCTAGTCTCCCTGTCAGCCTCTAATTGTAATCTTTTCTCTTCAGCTAACCTCCTATCTTCTCTATCTATAAATGTATCACATTCAGAAGTAACGTAATGAATCATCGCGTCCCTACTCAGGCCAAAGTCCTTTGCCGCCTGCACTGTAGCAAATCTAAATTTTGCCAAGTCTGCCATTCTCTTTCACTCTTACACAAATTATTAACAACTTATATTATAAATTTGCAAATACTAACTAATTTACTTAACTATAGTCAATGACGGCTCATCCAATTCACCACAAGTTGTTAAATTTTATTAGCTTCATTATTACCTACAGTAAGAGCCCCAGGGTATGGTGGAAAAATCCCGGACAGGACACCACTATGTCATAAGAGGTTTTGATGTTATTAAATGTATAGGCTATCCTGGACAAATAGCTGTATCAGAGGATACCAGGATAGTGCCAGATAAGAGACTGGTCTTATAAGTAATACCCCCTGCTCTGAAAAGAGCAAGGGTGTATAGACAATCAAGATGGGGTCAAGCTATGTAAGTTCTCAGAGTAGATTATGATGATCTCTGAGTCCCTAACCGCTACCTCTACTGATCCCAAAAGATTTAGCTACTGGTCTAGGGGAAATGTATTTACTTTATTTAATGATTAATTTCAAACAGAACTTCAACTTAATAAAATTAATTAAGCAAGGCTGTATGAAAGTTTATGTACAATTTAATTTTCCTGAACCTCAATCTTTTCGGTCAGGAATTATCAAAATCAAGAAAGGTTATTTACATAATGAAATAAATAATGTGGAAACTATGTTCCATTTCTTTTAAAGGGTCACTTAATGACTACACGTACTGTTACTGTTCTTAATATTTATACTGCTACCAGTCTTACACTGCAAGGTCTACTACTTTCATCATCCCACAGTGGTTAAGTTTTATTGGGTGAATGAGGTTGGATGAATCGCCATTGCCTTTCTAAAGGACTTATCTTCAGAATGTTGCTGCTTCAGTTCTTTGAATAGTAGTCAGGATCACCAACTCTGTGACTCCTGGCTGAGAAGATGGGGTCTATCTCCAGTCTTTAGATGGAGCTCTCAACTCCCACATGCTCTTCTTCACAAGAAATTGGAGCCACGAGGTAAATTCGTGATATATATATATATATATATATATATATATATATATATATAATATAATATAATGATATAATATAGCCAATTTTTCTCTATCGTTCTATATAGTTTCCCTTTAGTTATTCCTTTGCATTCAAATGTGGGTAATTTTTTTGTAAATAAATTGGGCCTTACCCTGATGTGAAAATCTCACTAAATTAAATTTTCTACTACCATAAAAAAAAATTTTGTGAGGGAATCTTTATGTGTATATGTTAAGCGATATCAGCGCTATAATTTGAGATATCCCTTTCATTTTAAGTATCTTTAGTTATTAAGAAATAAATTATCTACGTTCGGTCAAAAACACAAAATAGGCATTTATTTCGTGTCAACCAAAATTTTCTTACCACTACAAAATATGGAAAGATTTGATTGGTTGTTAAATTTTGTACTATGCTCTTCGATAATTTTTTGGAATGGGCGGTAACTTTTTACTTGTTTCTTATAAAAATTCAAACACTAGATAAATTGTTGGCGGTAAATTTGACTTGCCACTCAGAAAAATTTCAAATACTGTAGTTATTTATAGATTTAAAAATATGATAGCTAGTTTGTTTTTTAGCTGGGAATTTGAGCGTGTTGTCATACGGATTCACTTCACTACAGATGATGAAGGTGAAGTATGAACTATTAATTACCTCCTATCATCCTATCATCTTCTAGGAAAATCTTCTGATCATATTAATCAGTTATGCAAAGAATTAATTGAAACTCTATCTTTCGCATCTTTAGCTGTGAGGTTAAAATAAATAAAGAATAAGAAAATGTATTAATAATCTGTATAAGATCTACTAACCTTCTTTTCCCTTCGCAAAATCCTTTAAGAACACAATTCACTACAGAACTGAATTATCATCCACTCTGAATAAACACGTGTATTTAGGCTAGGCGTTATAGGGATCTCTGTACCTCACAATGTAAAACTGGACTGCTTCCTCTCTAGCGAGCTACGCGGTATTATATCTCTGGAAGTCCAATGTGGGTTTCTTGCACCTGTAACGTACAGCTTCGCCCATACAACCAATCCCTGAGAGCCTCTCTGGTCACTCATTCACAGGATCGCTCTTGTCCCCTGTCAGTCCAAACGTGGGTGTGGTAATTTGCGACCAACTTTCGTTGCCTGGCTTGTTTGACAAACAGGTAGTGAGATAATTGGCTGGCCAATTCAAAAGTGCTGTCACATTATTCTCTGGTTGTTTATTGTTCCATGTGTTGGCGGCACTCTTTGTTAACTCCGCCCATTGTCACCAGCATGCTAACATGTCCTCTTTGTGGCGCCGCCTATTGATTTACATGCCGGTTGGTTTTAATCAGCATGAGACGTTTTCACCTGGCCAAGCTGGGCGTCCAATGTGGTGACCTGGCCGAGCAACAAAGATAACAACAGTTCACAGAAATTGTATAATGCCCAGATGTCTGATTGGGATGACCAGATGTGTTTTCACCAGATTTATCACGATGCAATGTGGGCTTCAAACGATAATGTCAGATATGGGGACTCAATCAAAAGACTTTATTTCCCCCGATGAAAAAACAAATGCGGTTCTCTAGATACCGGTCGCGAGTAATCACAACGATGAAATAGCAAATGGGGGATAGCAAATGTGGGATGAAAGAGCACACATGTCGGAGAAAATACAATAAGAGAGAGGTAGGAAAAGATAGTGCAATAAGGCCTTTGCGCTCGTTTATCACAGTGGCTTACCCAGGACTCGAACCAAGGACCCTCCGAGCGACAACCCCGCCTAGCTATGCAAGCGAATCACATTATCCTCTCTGCCATCTACGCATCACCAAAAATGATGCTTCGATGACGGGTCATCAGTGCGACTCGCAACATATAACATCGGAAAATTACCATGGGCAGTCCAGCCTATTAATGACGCAATCACTTATGTTGTTCCCCTATTATACAGTATAGGTCAGACTACACAAGATAAAGACCTTAATACTGTGTCTAGTAAATGATAGAATCGGCAGTGGCTAGTTCTCAGTCTGATAATTATCACTTGGTCTCTTCTTGGCAAGCAGTGTATGTTATTATATATAATAGAATTATATTTTCCGTACATCTGTCCGCGCGAAATTGTTTGACCTCTTCTAGGCTACCTAGGAGTCTGAAATTTAGCATGCTGATAAGTCTTAAGATATGATGACCTAGAACAATCAGAGAAACCAAAAATTAAATACCGCACCGCCATAATTACGCCAGAAACGTTGTGCACCAAGAGAAATAATTTTATAATAATTTTTCATTTAAAATGGAAATTAGCAGCTCATTATAAAATTAAAGACTGTGTAATTTATAATCTAAGATGTTTTTATTTTTATGATGCATCTTTTAAAAATTAAGCAAGTAATTTTGGAATATAAAAATGTAAACACAATATTTAAGATTGTTTATTGACAATATTAATATTGTTGTATAATTGTACGTAGTTCACTTTAGAAAGCAGAGTGTCATTATGCATAACAAATAAGATCAAAGTGTTTTAGCCAGGGCCGAGATCACACAAATTTTACACAAAAAAACCTCACTTTACGCCCCAAAAGGGGTATTAAAAAAAAAAAAAAAGCATGAACACATTTAAAATGCTCCGAATTGCAATGAGGTCGCTGTAAACATGAGTGTTTGCAGCACGGTAAATCGGACATTTTCCGAAATTGCAGATAATATCAAGCATAGCAGTGAAAATGGGACTACAAAGAAGACATTGATGCCATTTGAAAATTTACTACTGATGGATGCAGGACCGAAAACTAAGCAAGACAGATACGAATACGACAGGCTAAATAAGACAATAATACGCATTTGTTGAAAGGCAAAAGAAGTACAAAGACTGGAACTGCAGCACAGAAAAGACAGAACACCAATTAGTGATGAACAATGTGATTCTGTAAACGGTAAAGATACAAACAACGGCAAATATATTATAAGAAAATGAATAGAGAAGACCACAGATGTTTTTTTTTTTTTTCGTACGCCCGCTAATACTCGAGGCGAAATCTCAGGTTATTATTAATGTCTAACCTGACATTGATTTTACGTGAGTATCCCTTTTTCTTGTACAGAGACAGGTGTCCCTCGCCATTCAGGCAAATACTCTCCGATTTCGGAGGTACCCATTAGAGCTGGGTCGGCCCAGGAGCTGCCAATCCCTGGTCGACAACACTCCTTCAAATGTTCTCGCCAGGTCTCGAGTTAATCCAGTCCAAATCCCGGTCGACGAAAAATCCTCAAATGCCGTCGCCCGGGTTTGATCCTGCATCACCCGGTCGCCAGAGCGGTGTGGTAACCACTACGCTAGCGCGACTCCCACCACAGATGTGAAAACAGATCTACATTTTGAGTTTTAAAGACTACACTAAAGCATTTGACAAAGTGAATCAAGAGTAAATTATCAAAATGTTATAAAACATAAACATGTATGGTAAGGACCTGAGGATAATAAAGTACATGAGTTGGCAACAAACAGCAGCTGTAAGAATCAGCAGTCAAATAGGAACATCTCAACAGGTAAAAACAAGTGTTAGACAGGGATGTGTGTTGTCACCAGATCGTTTCCATTTGTACAGTGAAAAAAAAAACCATGAAATCCACATAGGATATGCCAGTAATATCAGTGGGTGGACATAATATAAATAATGTGAGGTACGCAAATAGTGAAAATGAGTTGAAGGAAATGATTGATACAGAAGTGACAGAACGTTAAAATAAAGTCCTTACCTTTAACAGCAACAAAAGACAGAAGCTATAGTCATCTCGAAGAAAACGACTTCTCCGAGATGCTTTTTTTCAAAGTCAATTGAACAGTTTTGAACATGGACAATAGATTGAAATGCCTCGGCACATTAATAAAATGGGCTGAAAGTTGTATCTCAGAAGTGATGTGTAGAATAGACGAAGTAAAAGAAGCATTCTATTTAAAATGAAAAGCATTTTATGCAACAACTCTTTGTTTGGTGGAAGTAAGAAAGAGAGCTCTTCAGAGCTATACAGGAACAATCCTGATATACGGAAGTTAGTTTTGGACAATTAGCAATGTCGTGAAACATTCTAAATCCACATATATAAATTAAAAGGTAAATGTAAAGCCTAACGAATTAATTCAATAAAAGGAAAGAAGAATGGTAAAAGACCAGTGCTGTCACAATGGCGTACAAAAATCCCCTTTTTCTACTTCGTCTGCATAGTGTAACGCTTTCACGTTTGATAGTAAAGCCTACAGCAGCATACACGCGTTTCAAAAAAATAAAACCGGTACTGTGTTTCTTAGAAAACCTTGAGATAGACACACTGCGTAATGACCTAGATTAATATTCCATTCATGTCATTTTATGCACTAAGTAAAAGAAAAGACAGACGAGCTTAGAAGAGAGAGAGAGAGAGAGAGAGACAGAGAGAGAGAGAGAGAGAGAGAGAGAGAGAGAGAAGGAGGAACGCATTCAATACTACCACAGTCTCGCGATTAATATTAATGCCACCCCCCAACGCGAAAGGCATGAAGCACTAACTTTTTTTTCAAAAAGACAGTGATAAAAAACACTACCAATACACGGTTAGGTTTTAAAAAACATGTTTAATGCTTATTAGGAAACATGACATTATACTGTTTTACGTCTGAAATCCTGACAGTACAGAAGACACCCCATCGTATCGAAGTGAACGGGTGGTAGAAGAAAATACATATTTTGAACGCAGCCACTTAGCTCCATTAAATTTATATATTTGGGTTCCTTAGGACTTGCTGACCAAGAATATGTTAAGTGTTACGCAAATAGTCTAGGAATTAACAAATTATAGCCAAAATAAAATAGGGGTGCTGTCTGACACCACCAAATCATATTTGCTCAGTGGCATGTTTTAAAACCACTATTTTACGGGAAATAGGCCAACAAGTTAAATCCGATCTGATTGGCTAGAAGAATATGTAAGCCTAAACATGATTAGTCGATTGCAAATACTATTTTGGTTGTTACGGGAAACGGTAGGAAGGGTAAATTTTTTCAAAAGCTTTTGTAAACATGGTCCCATTGGTTAGACCATTTGATATAGTCAATTAGGAGCGTCAGTTCAGGGCCACATTTTGAAAATAAACTTACTGAGAAGCAAGTGCGTTGAGATCCAGCTCATATTTTTCTTATGAAAGCCTGGGACAGAGGCAGATCGGAATTGTGCCATAACTCATTGCCAGTCAACGTATTTTGTGTATTATTTCCATGAATTGTGGTAAGCTAGAAATATTTGATATCTTTTAGATGAAAATTGAATGTGAATTGATAATTTATGTCTGTATATGTGTGTGGTTCAGTAGCAAACATGAGGCAAAGCCTAGATATTGCTCCAACCTGAACAAAACTTGTCGGAGAGTAGTATAACTGCATGGGATTGCCAATAGTACTAAGACACCTATCTTATTGTATAGAAGGAATTACAGCTGAAATTGCAGAGGCGTTGTAATCATTAAGGAGAGGAATACTGGTGAATGTTATTACATGAGAAGCTAACAGTTGGCCTACGGCGCTGAACTCGGTGTTTGTTATGTATTGTGCTCAGTGTGGAAATAGATTATAAATTAGTTCTGAAGTAGGAGGTACAACCTTCTTGTTTCAGGGACAGTGGTACTAACATATTAAAAGCAGCACCTGGTCTGAGTTTTGCTGAATCCAGAGGCTGGTAGCAGACTCCTTAGTCAATATATCGACCTGTGTGGTGAGTCAAGAACACGGTGAAGCAAGCGAGCAGTGGAGACTGTTTCCTGCCGCCCACACAGAAGTTAAGATTCTGTGGCCGATAGTCTTATAGAGTGTTCTATGTATATGAGTGTCACAGTGTTGTAAAGTATTGTGGATTAAATTAAATTGTGTATCTGTCTGTTGGTTGTTGTGAACATACACTTCATCATTATCATAACCCTAGACATTCAACGTAGTCATCACAATATTCCAGAATAGGTCTGACTGAGGTATAAATGTGGTAGCAAGTAAGGTCATCTGTAATACACCACACTATTAGATACAGATACCTTCACAGCTGATCTCAGTCAGTACACTAAGTCCCCTATAAATATTTATATCATCCCACTTTACCACAAGCAAAGAAGTAGAAAAGGCACTATATACGACAAAAGATTTGGGTTTACAGAAGAATGTTAAAGTGGGGATGTCTTGAAAGATGACAATGTGCAAAGGAATTTTATTCATCAGGTTAGAAAGAAGCAATCCACTTTCTTTCGATCATCTTATGAGAAGAAGGAATATATTGGGACACAAGAAATGAAAGAAAGAAAAAGAGATGGGAACGACAAAAAGAGATGATTCTGGACAGTTTGAAATCATGGCATGGAAAAAAGTAAACAACAGATGTGATCAATAGTACTGTAGATAGGAAGTTCTGTTAAATAAAAGTATGTCACACATTTTAAATAAATACCAGATTAATATCCCAACTAACATAATTACCGATGTATGTTACGTCGGTCGGTCTCACTCAAAATAGTAACTCGCGCCAGAAAAAAAAAGTGCACAACGCACGGTGTACAACTTGCGCGGCGTGGGTGTTATTTAAAACAAATACTTTGGTTTTATTTTATTTTTTTATTTATTTTTTCACGAAATTAGTAGCGCTCGACAAAGAAAAAGTGCGTAAACATTGGTGTGCATGAGCCCTCAGCCGATGTACAAATCATGAAAACTTGAAAGTTTTTGTTAAAACCACTTAATATCAGGGAACACTCTTTGAAAACAATCCACGCACTTTCATACGAAATGTTGTCATTAAAGAACTTTTAAACTGAATCTAAAATAACATAATTCTCGCCGTGTGTACGCTGGTCAGAGCTGAGGAATGCAACCGTGTTGAAAAATTGTATTGTTTCCATTATATATACTCTCCCGAAAACAGTTACAATCAACAAAGAAAAGCGTTCAAATGACGGTGTTCATGAACAGTTTGATTACACTGTATAATGGAAAGAAACCAAAAACACTCTAAGAATGTACTTCTATCTGCTCATCCGAGAACGGAAACAGCACACTATAATTAAAAACCCGTCAAGTTTGACGCGTTATTGCTAGTTTAAAACATAATGTCAGCTTTAGTTACGTTTTTATTTTTTTTATTTTTATGTTTAAAAAAATAAGAAGTTATTTACAGATTCCCCGCGTAACGATCGGGTAAGCCCTCTAGTTCTGTTATATGTGACTCTGAACAGTCTCTATGCCATAAAACAGTTTGGTGATGAGTTGTGTTGAGTGTTTCGGACAACTCAACCCGTCAGTTACACGTTTTGCCTACATCTGTTTTGTCCACGCCCTATTTTAATTTTATTTGATACTTTAAACGCTTTGTCACGCAATTATCTACGCGTCGGTCTTAGTTCTGACAGCGTTAGAGAACGCCCCACACATGTATCTTTTCATTAGCCGACAAAAGGTCTATCTCATCGGTCGGCTAATGGTTCCCTAGTCGTTTGACAGCGATGAAGGAAATAGGACCGTTGGTCGCGCAACGCTTTTCTTGTCCGCTGGCTCGAGCGAGGTAACCTTAGATACCTAGTTAACCTAGCCACACTGGCGAAATCTCCCTGTCAAAGGAAGGACTGAGCGTCTTTCTTCCTGTCGTAACAGGAGACTAGGCGAACTAAAAGTATCTTTGCCAGGGGAACAGTTTGCCGCTCACTCCGCGCACCTGCATGACTTCAGAAGCATAATTTAGGTCTTATTTTGGGTATATAAGGGGGTACTTTTAAATCCATCATTCCACAACCAAAAAGACAGAAGCCTATATCCCTCCGGTGATGCAGTGCTCCAACTGCCAGCAGTTCTCGCACACAAAAAAGACGTGCAGGAGGGATGCAGTCTGTCGATATTGTGCGGGTGGCCACCCATACCGCGATTGTCCCAAAGCAAAGGAGGACAACAACTACAAAACAATAAACTCAAACCGCACATGTGCAAACTGCCTCGGAAACCATGGGGCTAGATACCGAGGCTGCCCGATGTTCCAGGAAACCAAGAGCATCCTGAAGGAAGCGGTTTCCAAAAACATTCCCTTCAAGGAGGCAAAACACAGAGTAGCTGCGGATGTTGCAGAAAAACAACGCACGATAGACAGACGACAGTTACACAAGCTGACTGCTGAAGTCAGAGAAATGAAAATGAAGCTGCGAATCGAAAAAAAACAGCAAGCAGGCCGCCGAAGACGACAAGGACAGAGGTGAAGACGTAATAGATATGCAGAGCGTCAGACAAATGGTACAGAGCGCCCAGGCAATGCTACAGGAAACAAAATCCATCAAACGCGAGATAGAAGTCGACATCGCCAAACTCACAAAGCTAAAAGAAGAGAACGAAGAAATCCTCCAAAGAATTGAAACAGAGAGAAGGATCGTTGAGGATATCCTTACAAAAACTAGAGAACAAAACAAAGAAACGAAAGACAAAATGAGAATCGAAATCGTACAACAAATGCTACGCAATCAAGAAAGAGCATGTGCAGCCATGAATGAGGCCCTACCAAACACACTATAAAGACAGTCATGGGACAACGCACAACGAATGAAACACACAAAATCAAACAAGCCAGATAGTGAGACAGGACACAAAAAACACCATGAGCGCGATACGGCACCACAAACGGACAAAGAGGAACCCAGACAGCAAGCTAGTGGTCCTTTTCAGGACCAATCACCTCCAGGACTACGAAAGAGATACCAGTGAAGACGATAACACCCTATATACCCCAATTATAACCAAACTTTCAGGTTGAACAGGGTATTACAGCAGCATAGTAGACGAAAACAACAACAACAACAACAACATCCATCATTCGTTTTGTCATCATAAAGAACCCACGGATAACCAACTTTTTGTTCGATAACGTTCAACCAAGACAGTCAACCGTTCAAGACACCAACGTCCTTCTCAGGACGCCACTACTCGAAAAGATCGCATTATCGTCAAAATGCCCAGACATAAGCCACACGCTAAAAAGAGGAAGGTCTACACCAGCCCACCAGCGCAGAACAGCCAGGGTAATCACAATATCACAATCAACAATGACAGACAGCCAGAGAGCAAGACTGCCCCAAGTACTCGTGCCGGGACCGGCCCTTCTATAACTCCGGACACGACTGAGTTAGCTGTGACATGCGTCGACCCGACTGAGAGTCTGAGTGGCCCGACCCCTTGCCTAGATAAAGAAGACCCAGAACATAAAGAAATATGTAGAGCGTTACGACAGCTGGAGAAAAGAAAACAAGCACTTCTATCCAGGCTGCACCCACCACACGTACCAGTCTCGTCAGCAGAAACCCGGTCTATGACAGAGAAGCCGCACGATGCCGAGATGACAGCCGACCCACCTGCAAGGACTATGAAGGAAGTGATAGAGGCAGATCCTCAACACAGACAGGTACAAGAGAAAGATGTCGCAGAGACCATTTTAGATGCACTTCGAAGACTTGAAGACGGAGACGAGTCCCTTAGGCTCGCTCTTCAAGAAGCAACAGTAGAAGTAGCCCCAGACGTGCTGGACATCGAAACCACTGAGAAGCAAGCTACCATTCCTGATCCTGAGGAAATAACAGCTGACAACTCAAGGGCTCAGACGCAAGATATCACACCGAATAACCAAGAACAAGATTCGAACCAAGCCTGTAGAAGGAAACAAAGACCAAACATTAAAAATACAAGCAACTCAGAAACGATACAGGAGAGGATTGTTAAGATCACCCAGACGTCAGGAAGTGAGGCCTCACTCAGGGCCCTACCCGACAACAAAGTGATCAACATCCTCGAGGTGATAACTGGACGGAGAGGTATCGCCAAAGTAGGGAGGCACGAAAAGGGAGTAGTGCTTTCTCTCAACAACACAGACAAAACAACCTCGCTGATGATCGAACTGGAATCCGGTCCAAAGGAAATCCAGTTGCCCCACCAAATAAAAGTGGTGGTGGAAAAGTACAAGACAACAAAGAAGTTGGTCATCAGAGGGGTGGATACCAGATGTTCCGAAGGCGAGGTCCACAGACGCCTTCAAGCTGAAAACGCAAATCTTAAAATCACGCAGGTCGAAAGGTTAAAAACCTGGGCCAAGAAAGATACCAACCTGATGATAGTTACGGTAGAAGGATCGACAAGACCCGAGAGACTGACGCTCGAAACATCAACAAAAAGGACAGAACCATATATACCTCCGGTCATGCAGTGCTCAAACTGCCAACAGTTTTCACACACCAAGAAAACATGCAGGAGAGACGCTGTCTGCCGATATTGCGCGGGAAACCACCAATATGGCGACTGCCCCAGGGCGAAGGAGGACCACAACTACAAATCAATTAATGCAAACCGTTCCTGTGCAAACTGCCATGGAAACCACGGGGCAAGGTACCGAGGCTGCCCTGTGTTTCAGGAAACAAAGAGCATCTTGAAGGAGGCCGTGTCCAAAAACATCCCCTTCAAGGAGGCAAAACACAGAGTGGCTGCGGATGGTGCAGAAAAACAGCGCATAATGGATAGACGACAGTTACACAAGCTGACCGCTGAAGTGAAAGAAATGAAACTACAGGTCGTAAACAGAAGCAAGCAGGCTCACGAAGAACCAACCGACAGTGGTGAAGACGTAATAGATCTTCAGAGCGTCAAAGATATGATGGAAGAAATGAAAAGAATCCATCAGCAGATAAAAACAGATGTCAAGAGGCTGACAGAACTGAAGGAAGAAAACTACACAATCCTCAAGAGAATCGAAACAGAGCGAACAGCCATTGAGGAAATGACATCAAACACAAGAGAGACCAAAACAAACGAACAATCAGACGAGGAAGTCATCGAAGAAACACTTGAAAAACTAGAAAAAACAATATTACAGATACAGGAAAGCAGGAAGACAAGAGAAACAGAAACGAGGAAAGCAAAAACTAACAAAACGACACAAGACAGATAGGAAGGCAGGAAATGAACACACCACGACCGACAAGCAACGAAGAGGAAACAAGACAACCAGCTAGTGGTCCTTTTCAGGACTAGTCCTTTTCAGGACTAACAGACGACTAGCACCGAAGAACCTAACACACAATATACCCCAATTATAACCAACTTTCAGGTTGAACAGGGTATTACAGCAACATAGTAGACGAAAACAACAACAACAACAACATCCATCCTTACTTACAGCAGCAACCGCCCAGTTTCGCTAAGTGGATTCCTTATACAGTCGCGTTAAATTCTCTGACACCTTCTAGGAGAGATAATTTCCAGCGGATTTCAAATTCTGTTTGGGTAGTCGATACTTGGTTTATTATTAGTTGTAATTTGGGTTAACACTGACTTATTTTTTAACCAAAGCTAGAGCAATTTTACACCTTTATGAATGAAAGAGAGACTGCCACCAAGAATGTATGTGGTTTTATTTTGTTAACACGCCTGGCCACGGGCTAGAAGACATTGTGAGTTTACGTAAATTCTGCGGGCAAAAATAGCCTATCACGTTCTACCTGTTCAGTCAGCGAGACAAATGTTACGCAACGCTTTGTTTTGATCCCAAAGCAGGCCTGGAAGCGAGTATTCAAGCATGGCGTGGTACTATGTAAACAAATGGAAGTTGTAAGCTGTATGCGTGTTTGTAAATACTAATAGTTATGACTTGCCGAAAAGTTAATAAGGTGTATGTGTCTAATTCCAGACCTGTAAGTAAAAAAAAAATAACGAAGCATCGTCTTTTTACTTATACGGAAACAGCAGCCTCAAATTAGTAGTACCCAACCTGCCACTTGACAATGTGTTCTCCAACTGTTCTCGCACAGATTATTCTTTCAGTGAGCTACCTCTTCGTTGCTGTTTATAGTGTCCGTGTGTGTTCATGGTGTTCGTATCCTGCCTCCCTATCTGGCTTATTTGGATTTGTGTGTTTTTGCTCTCTTTGTTTCTGGTTCTTGTGTCTTCCTCTTCTCCTGTATCTGTAATAGTGCTTTTTCTATGATTGCTGGGAGTAGTTTTTCTAGAGTTTCCTCGATGATTTCTTCTTCTGTTTGGTTGTTCGTGTTAGTATCTCGAGTGTTGTTTGTTGTAATGTCCTCAATGGCTCTTCGTTCTGTCTCGATTCTTTTGAGTATTTCTGCATTTTCTTCTTTCAGCTCTGTCAGCTTCTTGACATCTGCTTCTATCTGTTGCTGAATTCTTTTCATTTCTTCCATCATATCTCTGACGTACTGTAGATCTATTACGTCTTTACCACTGTCGGTAGGTTCGTCGGGAGCCTGCTTGCTTCTGTATTCGACCTGTAGTTTCATTTCTTTGACTTCAGCGGTCAGTTTGTGTAGCTGTCGTCTATCAATCATGCGCTGTTTTTCTGCAACATCTGCAGCCACTTTGTGTTTTGCCTCTCTGAAGGGGATGTTTTTGGATATCGCTTCCTTCAGTATGTTCTTAGTTTCTTGTAACATCGGGCAGCCTCGGTACCTAGCCCCGTGGTTTCCGAGGCAGTTTGCACAGGTACGGTTTGCGTTTGTTGTTTTGTAGTTGCGGTCCTCCTTCGCCTTGGGGCAGTCGCCATATTGGTGGTTTCCCGCGCAATATCGGCAGACTGCATCTCTCCTGCATGTTTTCTTGGTGTGTGAAAACTGTTGGCAGTTGGAGCACTGCATGATCGGAGGTATATATGGTTCTGTCTTTTTTGTTGTTCTTTGGAGCGACAGTCTCTCGGGTCTTGTCGATCCTTCCACCGTTACTATCATCAGCTTGGTGTCTTTCTTATCCCATGATTTTAACCTTTCGACCTGTGTTATTTTGACGTCTGTGTTTTCGGATTGTAGGTTGTTGTGAATCTCGCTTGGGGGCCATCTGGTGTCCACCCCTCTTATGACAAACTTCTTTGTGGTCTTGGATTTTTCCATCACCACTTTTATCTGGTGGGGCAGCTGGACTTCTTTTGGCCCTGACTCCAGTTCTGTCATCAGCGAGGCTGTTGTTGCAGTGTTGTTAAGGGAAAGCACGACTCCCTTTTCGTGTCTCCTTACTTTAGATACGCCTCTCCTGCCAGTTATTGTCTCGAGGATGCAGATCACTTTGTCATCTGGTAGGGCCCTGAGTGAGACCTCGCTTCCCGACATCTGTGTGATCTTAACGATCCTCTCTATCTTATCTGTGTCGCCGTCTTTGATAGCCTTTGTTGTCTCTTTCTTTCTCCGGTCCCGGTCAGGACTAGAATCAGACTTTGGTGGTGATTTTGTTGTTTTCGGATTTTGGATCAGCTTTCCTGTGGTAGCCACAGCTGTTACCTCGGTATCATGTGGTGGTGGCTTCGCAGATGCTTTCTGGGTCGTAGGTGATGTAGATTTACTACAGTTTTCTTTATTCTGGGTTGTCATCTGGTTTCTGAGCGGCGTCTCTAAAGTAGTCCAGGTTTCCGCTGTCGATTCGGGTTCGTGTGGTGGTGGCCACATGGTTATACGCTCCTGTCTTGTTTTTTCCAGCATCTGTTCTATCCGGCCACGCTCCTGTCTTGCTTTTTCCAGCATCTGGTCTATCAGGTTTGACGATCTCATTTTTTCTAACGCTCTCCTCATTTCTTCACGTACTGGGTCTTCATCATCTAGGCCGGGGACGTTTGCATCTGTCCTCTCCTCTGCCTCACCAGGAGTCGGGCCACTCAGACTCCCAGTCGGACCGACACATGTCACAGCTATCTCTGTCGTCGTATCAAGAGTTGTAGAAGGACCGCTCCCGGCACGAGTACTTGGGGCAGTCTTGCTCTCTGGCTGTCTGTCTTTGTTGTATGTAGCTTTGCTATCCCCCTGGCTGTTCTGCGCTGGTGGGCTGGTGTAGACCTTCCTCTTTTTCGCGTGTGGTTTATTTCTGGTCATTTTGACGAAAATGCGATCTTATCTCGACTAGTGGCGTCCTGAGAAGGACGTTGGTGTCTTGTCGAACGAAAAATGTGGTTCTGTATGATGATTGTGCGATCAGAGACAGAAGTAAATGCTTGTTATATCCTCAGGACAGCAGATAGTAGCCACAGCGGAGTAGATCTGGATTTGACTTTGTGTGTAACCGTCGCAGGATTTAAACCTGCGCGGCTACCCAGACCAGCTTACGTCAACCGACAAACTGGATGTATTTGTCCCTCATGTGGAAGTGTTGTTCTGTCCAGTGTTGTGACTGTTTAACTGCGTGTTTTCATATTCCTTCTTACACTTTCTTTCTCTCACACTGTTTGGTGTTTTTTTTTTTTTTCTCAATCACATTGTTGCTTATTGTTGAGGATTGTTGCAGGGTTTGCGAGCATTTTGTTTTAACTTGATTCGGATGGTCGCACCCTGCAACACCTCCACTAAATAGAATAATAGGGTACGCGTAAAACGTTGGATGACACGTTAGGCCGAGTAACTAAAGAGTCTTAGTGTAGCCTTCGGGCATATGACAGTGTTTTTGAATTATGTGGCAGAACCACTAACGTACAGCCGTCAATGTAGTTGCTTTTAAAGCTAATGTAATAATAAGTGTTTAAGGACCAGTGAGTCCAGAATTATATAAGGTGTTAGGATTAACACGCAATAATTCTTATACGCGATATTCGTGAAATACGAACGCGGAGTTAATGTATAATGGCTGTTATAGCCTGGCTAGTGATGCCAAACTGAGTTTATTATGTAGACAGAGTTTCGACGTAAATATTAGGCAGTGATCCTAATCAATAATGGAACAGTCAGCAGAAATATATTAATGCTGCTTAACTATGATAATTGTGTCAAGCATTTTGACAAAGATAATAGACATTAATTATGACGGTAAAATAATGGATGCACAATGTCTAATGAACTGTACACCTTGAACTGTGATGTGTCAAGTTTCCTCTAGTGTGGAAAATATGTTACTGTCGATAACTCATGCTGTAAATATGGAAATTATTAAATTATGTGTAAGTCGTCAATACAAGACTTATTCTATGAAGTTGTTCAGAAAGTTCCAGTTCAGACTGTTATATAAAATTGACCGTTGACCTTCAACGTATTGGTCAGAATAATACAACTCTGTCATGTCAATAAGAAATTGAAAGAAATACTACAACAATGAAATATAAATACGTGATGAAGTTTATTGACTGAACGTTTATACTCAAATATCTGAAAATCAAAAATGAATCCACTGTTGCAGCATAAGACGATACTCAGTGAAAGACAGAAGAAATAACATTGCATGATACGAAATTACGATATTAGTCCACAAGAAAAGAAAAGTCTGCAACACTTATTTAATAGATGATAGCATACAAAATTAGTTAGGTAAATTTTCTTCTTGTTTGTTACAAGTAGTTTTTGATTCCTTGATAGATGCTTTTTTCATTGGTTATTTATCTTTTGAGTTGTACGATTTAGATATTTAATAAATCGAGACAAAAGATTTGATACCAGACAAACAGTTTCCCCAAATATTTCTGTGTCCTCTCTGTATCTGTATAACATAGACCAGAAGGAAAGCGTGCCGTCACTGAAAAAAAAAAACTAGAGCGGAAGTGGAAATCAAGACTGTTATGACCCTGTTATCTTGGTTGGTGAACGTCACGCATATAGAGAAGCACTATCATAGATTCTGTCTATCATATTCTAATTTGCATCTCACTTCAATTTTACACTCAAGCTGGGAGCATGTGCCTTTCACCTTCATATTTAAATATCCACTCCTCGACACCAACGGTTCTCAACGTGAGCCAAGGCATATTTCTAGGGGGCCAAAGTAAGTGCCAGATTTCTGGAAAAGTACCTTTTTTCCAGCTAACAGCCGACTATAAGGGGGACCACAGGGGCAAATAAGGCTCAGTTGGGGGCCATGAGAAAAAATGGTTGAGAACCCCTGACCCTACAAGATCTTTTATATTTGTATATCTGCCCTAATATAACTGATGGACCTTGTGTTTAGGGTACAGATGGCGCGCCTCACCAAAACACCTTAAATTAAAATAAAAATCTATGCCATATTCCTGTGTCCACCCACTTAAATTAAATCTTAAACTCAGATATTAAGGCTGGCCTTTTGTATGGCCCTGAACAACTACAGTGACAATAAAGAATCTAGACTTGGTGTTGCTACAGAAAACAACAATTGAAATGGTAAGACAACATCACCAATGTGGAACCCATGGAAAGAACCAGACAAATATCAACAGAATAAGAGTTGGAGAGAATGCAATGGCTGGATAGGGCACATGCAGCAGCGTGCTGTTGGGTAAAAAGCTTTACAAGGCAGTATTTCTTCTGGAATCCCCAGAGAGAAACAGACGAAGAACATTAAACACACGGAGAAGGGAATAGGTGATAAGACATGAGAGGCATAAAGAAGACATGGAGATACCATGAAAGGACAGCACGGGACAAGAAGGCTTAGCGAGAATTTGGAGGCGGCCTACCTATGTTTGGCCTACCTATGTTTGGCCTACCTATGTTTGGCCTACCTATGTTTGGCCTACCTATGTTTGGCCTACCTATGTTTCACCTGCAAATATTGGATAATGAATATTTTTTGTAAATTAAAACAGTGTGGAACAAATTAGGACCCAGCGTCGGTGATGCTTATAAATCATAGGAAAACAAACATCTTAAACAGTAGGCAATTTAACAGGACAGAAAAACAAAGAAGCTAATTTCGGGTAAACGGTAATAGAGCAGATAACTACGAGATCATACTCCATCCCATTAATACCATAAAAATACACATACGTCAAGCTTTCTACTACCTTTACCATTACCCACAGATACACTATCTAGCTTGTACACTCGCCTGGCACTTAACACCTCACACTTCTCCCATTACACCTTCTAGTTCGTACATCCCACTTTTTTTTTCTAGGAACTTAACATTTCACAAAGGCTTCCGATTCCCGCCATACACAATGTAATCATTATGCTTCCTGTGTTCTGTCATTCCTCATACGTCTGCCATCCTCGCCCTATCCTTTGAGCATAATGTGATCGTTATTCTACCCGGTTCTCTGTCATCTGAAAGCCGGATCTCTGTACTGGTGCTAATCATACCATCACACCGGTCTGGGATGCCTCTGACGTATGCTTTATCTCCCTTTACTTTTGCCCATAAAGCTAATTCAAAACGCAGATGAAGGCAATTTTCGAAGGAAAAGGGGAAACTGGAGGGCAAGTTGTTGTGTTTTTTTAACTAATGACTCCAATTTTCGGCATTTCCGATTTATTATGAATAGACAGTCGAACAAGAAAAAAAAGAAGAAAAGCCTCATAAATGATGACACCTGTAGGGGCTTACACTGAAAAAGTAGTAATAGTAGTAAATATAATGATAACGCTTAGAAGAAACTGTTGGCCACACTAACAAAGTGGTTATAGTAGCTGGGCTAAGCAAGCCTGAAGTGACGAAGAATGGTATGTGTGTGGGGGTATTTTATAAGGCCTTTACGATACTCACGAGGCCACGTGCAGTTCCCGGGGGGAGGGGGTGTGTCTATGAAGAGATAAAGAAAAAATAGCCCTACATGCACCCTCAGGCATGTCGTACAAGGCAACTAATATGACAGGCTGAGCATCCGGCTGGCAACCTCACTATGTAAAAAGAAACGGCCACAGAAACCACTGCTGCAAGAGCATGTGAATGCCTGGTGCATGTAAGCAGCTGAAGTGGTGGTTTCATGCCTGGTGCATGTAAGCAGTGAAGTGGTTTCATGCCTAGTGCATGTAAGCAGTGAAGTGGTGGTTTCATGCCTGGTGCATGTAAGCAGCTGAAGTGGTAGTTTCATGTCTGGTGCATGTAAGCAGCTGAAGTGGTGGTTTCATGCCTGGTGCATGTAAGCAGTGAAGTGGTGGTTTCATGCCTGGTGCATGTAAGCAGCTGAAGTGGTCGTTTCATGCCTGGTGCATGTAAGCAGCTGAAGTGGTGGTTTCATGCCTGGTGCATGTAAGCAGCTGAAGTGGTGGTTTCATGCCTGGTGCATGTAAGCAGCTGAAGTGGTGGTTTCATGCCTGGTGCATGTAAGCAGCTGAAGTGGTGGTTTCATGCCTGGTGCATGTAAGCAGCTGAAGTGGTGGTTTCATGCCTGGTGCATGTAAGCAGCTGAAGTGGTGGTTTCATGTCTGGTGCATGTAAGCAGCTGAAGTGGTGGTTTCATGTCTGGTGCATGTAAGCAGCTGAAGTGGTGATTTCATGTCTGGTGCATGTAAGCAGCTGAAGTGGTGGTTTCATGCCTGGTGCATGTAAGCAGCTGAAGTGGTGGTTTCATGCCTGGTGCATGTAAGCAGCTGAAGTGGTGGTTTCATGTCTGGTGCATGTAAGCAGCTGAAGTGGTGGTTTCATGTCTGGTGCATGTAAGCAGCTGAAGTGGTGGTTTCATGTCTGGTGCATGTAAGCAGCTGAAGTGGTGGTTTTATGCCTGGCGCATGTAAGCAGCTGAAGTGGTGGTTTTATGCCTGGCGCATGTAAGCAGCTGAAGTGGTGGTTTTATGCCTGGCGCATGTAAGCAGCTGAAGTGGTGGTTTCATGCCTGGCGCAAGTAAGCAGCTGAAGTGGAGGTTTCATGCCTGGTGCATGTAAGCAGTGAAGTGGTGGTTTCATGCCTGGTGCATGTAAGCAGTGAAGTGGTGGTTTCATGCCTGGTGCATGTAAGCAGTGAAGTGGTGGTTTCATGCCTGATGCATGTAAGCAGTGAAGTGGTGGTTTTATGCCTGGTGCATGTAAGCAGTGAAACGGTGGTTTCATGCCTGGTGCATGTAAGCAGCGAAGTGGTGGTTTCATGCCTGGTGCATGTAAGCAGCTGAAGTGGTGGTTTCATGCCTGGTGCATGTAAGCAGGGATGTGGTGGTTTCATGCCTGGTGCATGTAAGCAGTGAAGTGGTGGTTTCATGCCTGGTGCATGTAAGCAGTGAAGTGGTGGTTTCATGCCTGGTGCATGTAAGCTGTGAAGTGGTGGTTTCATGCCTGGTGCATGTAAGCAGTGAAATGGTGGTTTCATGCCTGGTGCATGTAAGCAGTGAAGTGGTGGTTTCATGCCTGGTGCATGTAAGCAGCTGAAGTGGTAGTTGCATGCCTGGTGCATGTAAGCAGTGAAGTGGTGGTTTAATGCTTGGTGCATGTAAGCAGCTGAAGTGGTGGTTTCATGCCTGGTGCATGTAAGCAGTGAAGTGGTGGTTTCATGCCTGGGGCATGTAAGCAGTGAAGTGGTGGTTTCATGCCTGGTGCATGTAAGCAGTGAAGTGGTGGTTTCATGCCTGGTGCATGTAAGCAGTGAAGTGGTGGTTTCATGCCTGGTGCATGTAAGCAGTGAAGTGGTGGTTTCATGCCTGGGGCATGTAAGCAGTGAAGTGGTGGTTTCATGCCTGGTGCATGTAAGCAGTGAAGTGGTGGTTTCATGCCTGGTGCATGTAAGCAGCTGAAGTGGTGGTTTCATGCCTGGTGCATGTAAGCAGCTGAAGTGGTGGTTTCATGCCTGGTGCATGTAAGCAGCTGAAGTGGTGGTTTCATGCCTGGTGCATGTAAGCAGTGAAGTGGTGGTTTCATGCCTGGTGCATGTAAGCAGCTGAAGTGGTGGTTTCATGCCTGGTGCATGTAAGCAGCTGAAATGATGGTTTCATGCCTGGTGCATGCAAGCAGCTGAAGTGGTGGTTTCATGCCTGGTGCATGTAAGCAGTGAAGTGGTGGTTTCATGCCTGGTGCATGTAAGCAGCTGAAGTGGTGGTTTCATGCCTGGTGCATGTAAGCAGCTGAAGTGGTGGTTTCATGTCTGGTACATGTAAGCAGCTGAAGTGGTGGTTTCATGTCTGGTGCATGTAAGCAGCTGAAGTGGTGGATTCATGTCTGGTGCATGTAAGCAGCTGAAGTGGTGGATTCATGTCTGGTGCATGTAAGCAGCTGAAGTGGTGGTTTCATGCCTGGTGCATGTAAGCAGCTGAAGTGGTGGTTTCATGCCTGGTGCATGTAAGCAGCTGAAGTGGTGGTTTCATGCCTGGTGCATGTAAGCAGCTGAAGTGGTGGTTTCATGCCTGGTGCATGTAAGCAGCTGAAGTGGTGGTTTCATGTCTGGTGCATGTAAGCAGCTGAAGTGGTGGTTTCATGCCTGGTGCATGTAAGCAGCTGAAGTGGTGGTTTCATGCCTGGTGCATGTAAGCAGCTGAAGTGGTGGTTTCATGCCTGGTGCATGTAAGCAGCTGAAGTGGTGGTTTCATGTCTAGTGCATGTAAGCAGCTGAAGTGGTGGTTTCATGCCTGGTGCATGTAAGCAGTGAAGTGGTGGTTTCATGCCTGGTGCATGTAAGCAGTGAAGTGGTGGTTTCATGCCTGGTGCATGTTAAGCAGCTGAAGTGATGGTTTCATGCCTGGTGCATGTAAGCAGTGAAGTGGTGGTTTCATGCCTGGTGCATGTAAGCAGTGAAGTGGTGGTTTCATGCCTGGTGCATGTAAGCAGCTGAAGTGGTGGTTTCATGCCTGGTGCATGTAAGCAGTGAAGTTGTGGTTTCATGCCTGGTGCATGTAAGCAGTGAAGTGGTGGTTTCATGCCTGGTGCATGTAAGCAGTGAAGTGGTGGTTTCATGCCTGGTGCATGTAAGCAGTGAAGTGGTGGTTTCATGCCTGGTGCATGTAAGCAGCTGAAGTGGTGGTTTCATGTATGGTACATGTAAGCAGTGAAGTGGTGGTTTCATGCCTGGTGCATGTAAGCAACTGAAGTGGTGGTTTCATGCCTGGTGCGTGTAAGCAGTGAAGTGGTGGTTGCATGCCTGGTGCATGTAAGCAGTGAAGTGGTGGTTTCATGCCTGGTGCATGTATGCAGCTGAAGTGGTGGTTTCATGCCTGGTGCATGTAGGCAGTGAAGTGGTGGTTTCATGCCTGGTGCATGTAAGCAGTGAAGTGGTGGTTTCATTTCTGGGGCATGTAAGCAGTGAAGTGGTGGTTTCATCCCTGGTGCATGTAAGCAGTGAAGTGGTGGTTTCATGCCTGGTGCATGTAAGCAGTGAAGTGGTGGTTTCATGCCTGGTGCATGTAAGCAGCTGAAGTGGTGGTTTCATGCATGGTGCATGTAAGTAGCTGAAGTGGTGGTTTCATGCCTGGTGCATGTAAGCAGTGAAGTGGTGGTTTCATGCCTGGTGCATGTAAGCAGCTGAAGTGGTGGTTTCATGCCTGGTGCATGTAAGCAGCTGAAATGGTGGTTTCATGCCTGGTGAATGTAAGCAGCTGGAGTGGTGGTTTCATGCCTGGTGCATGTAAGCAGTGAAGTGGTGGTTTCATGCCTGGTGCATGTAAGCAGCTGAAGTGGTGGTTTCATGCCTGGTGCATGTAAGCAGCTGAAATGGTGGTTTCATGTCTGGTGCATGTAAGCAGCTGAAGTGGTGGTTTCATGTCTGGTGCATGTAAGCAGCTGAAGTGGTGGTTTCATGTCTGGTGCATGTAAGCAGCTGAAGTGGTGGTTTCATGCCTGGTGCATGTAAGCAGCTGAAGTGGTGGTGTCATGTCTAGTGCATGTAAGCAGCTGAAGTGGTGGTTTCATGCCTGGTGCATGTAAGCAGTGAAGTGGTGGTTTCATGCCTGGTGCATGTAAGCAGTGAAGTGGTGGTTTCATGCCTGGTGCATGTAAGCAGCTGAAGTGGTGATTTCATGCCTGGTGCATGTAAGCAGTGAAGTGGTGGTTTCATGGCTGGTGCATGTAAGCAGTGAAGTGGTGGTTTCATGCCTGGTGCATGTAAGCAGTGAAGTGGTGGTTTCATGCCTGGTGCATGTGAGCAGTGAAGTGGTGGTTTCATGCCTGGTGCATGTAAGCAGCTGAAGTGGTGGTTTCATGCCTGGTGCATGTAAGCAGTGAAGTGGTGGTTTCATGCCTGGTGCAGGTAAGCAGCTGAACTGGTGGTTTCATGCCTGGTGCAGGTAAGCAGCTGAACTGGTGGTTTCATGTCTGGTGCATGTAAGCAGCTGAAGTGGTGGTTTCATGCCTGGTGCATGTAAGCAGCTGAAATGGTGGTTTCATGCCTGGTGGATATAAGCAGCTGAAATGGTGGTTTCATGCCTGGTGGATGTAAGCAGCTGAAGTGGTGGTTTCATGCCTGGTGGATGTAAGCAGTGAAGTGGTGGTTTCATGCCTGGTGCATGTAAGCAGTGAAGTGGTGGTTTCATGCCTGGTGCATGTAAGCAGCTGAAATGGTGGTTTCATGCCTGGTGCATGTAAGCAGCTGAAGTGGTGATTTCATGCCTGGTGCATGTAAGCAGCTGAAGTAGTGGTTTCATGCCTGGTGCATGTAAGCAGCTGAAGTGGTGGTTTTATGCCTGGCACATGTAAGCAGCTGAAGTGGTGGTTTTATGCCTGGCGCAAGTAAGCAGCTGAAGTGGTGGTTTCATGTCTGGTGCATGTAAGCAGCTGAAGTGGTGGTTTCATGCCTGGTGCATGTAAGCAGCTGAAGTGGTGGTTTCATGTCTAGTGCATGTAAGCAGCTGAAGTGGTGGTTTCATGCCTGGTGCATGTAAGCAGTGAAGTGGTGGTTTCATGCCTGGTGCATGTAAGCAGTGAAGTGGTGGTTTCATGCCTGGTGCATGTTAAGCAGCTGAAGTGATGGTTTCATGCCTGGTGCATGTAAGCAGTGAAGTGGTGGTTTCATGCCTGGTGCATGTAAGCAGTGAAGTGGTGGTTTCATGCCTGGTGCATGTAAGCAGCTGAAGTGGTGGTTTCATGCCTGGTGCATGTAAGCAGTGAAGTTGTGGTTTCATGCCTGGTGCATGTAAGCAGTGAAGTGGTGGTTTCATGCCTGGTGCATGTAAGCAGTGAAGTGGTGGTTTCATGCCTGGTGCATGTAAGCAGTGAAGTGGTGGTTTCATGCCTGGTGCATGTAAGCAGCTGAAGTGGTGGTTTCATGTATGGTACATGTAAGCAGTGAAGTGGTGGTTTCATGCCTGGTGCATGTAAGCAACTGAAGTGGTGGTTTCATGCCTGGTGCGTGTAAGCAGTGAAGTGGTGGTTGCATGCCTGGTGCATGTAAGCAGTGAAGTGGTGGTTTCATGCCTGGTGCATGTATGCAGCTGAAGTGGTGGTTTCATGCCTGGTGCATGTAGGCAGTGAAGTGGTGGTTTCATGCCTGGTGCATGTAAGCAGTGAAGTGGTGGTTTCATTTCTGGGGCATGTAAGCAGTGAAGTGGTGGTTTCATCCCTGGTGCATGTAAGCAGTGAAGTGGTGGTTTCATGCCTGGTGCATGTAAGCAGTGAAGTGGTGGTTTCATGCCTGGTGCATGTAAGCAGCTGAAGTGGTGGTTTCATGCATGGTGCATGTAAGTAGCTGAAGTGGTGGTTTCATGCCTGGTGCATGTAAGCAGTGAAGTGGTGGTTTCATGCCTGGTGCATGTAAGCAGCTGAAGTGGTGGTTTCATGCCTGGTGCATGTAAGCAGCTGAAATGGTGGTTTCATGCCTGGTGAATGTAAGCAGCTGAAGTGGTGGTTTCATGCCTGGTGCATGTAAGCAGTGAAGTGGTGGTTTCATGCCTGGTGCATGTAAGCAGCTGAAGTGGTGGTTTCATGCCTGGTGCATGTAAGCAGCTGAAATGGTGGTTTCATGTCTGGTGCATGTAAGCAGCTGAAGTGGTGGTTTCATGTCTGGTGCATGTAAGCAGCTGAAGTGGTGGTTTCATGTCTGGTGCATGTAAGCAGCTGAAGTGGTGGTTTCATGCCTGGTGCATGTAAGCAGCTGAAGTGGTGGTGTCATGTCTAGTGCATGTAAGCAGCTGAAGTGGTGGTTTCATGCCTGGTGCATGTAAGCAGTGAAGTGGTGGTTTCATGCCTGGTGCATGTAAGCAGTGAAGTGGTGGTTTCATGCCTGGTGCATGTAAGCAGCTGAAGTGGTGATTTCATGCCTGGTGCATGTAAGCAGTGAAGTGGTGGTTTCATGGCTGGTGCATGTAAGCAGTGAAGTGGTGGTTTCATGCCTGGTGCATGTAAGCAGTGAAGTGGTGGTTTCATGCCTGGTGCATGTGAGCAGTGAAGTGGTGGTTTCATGCCTGGTGCATGTAAGCAGCTGAAGTGGTGGTTTCATGCCTGGTGCATGTAAGCAGTGAAGTGGTGGTTTCATGCCTGGTGCAGGTAAGCAGCTGAACTGGTGGTTTCATGCCTGGTGCAGGTAAGCAGCTGAACTGGTGGTTTCATGTCTGGTGCATGTAAGCAGCTGAAGTGGTGGTTTCATGCCTGGTGCATGTAAGCAGCTGAAATGGTGGTTTCATGCCTGGTGGATATAAGCAGCTGAAATGGTGGTTTCATGCCTGGTGGATGTAAGCAGCTGAAGTGGTGGTTTCATGCCTGGTGGATGTAAGCAGTGAAGTGGTGGTTTCATGCCTGGTGCATGTAAGCAGTGAAGTGGTGGTTTCATGCCTGGTGCATGTAAGCAGCTGAAATGGTGGTTTCATGCCTGGTGCATGTAAGCAGCTGAAGTGGTGATTTCATGCCTGGTGCATGTAAGCAGCTGAAGTAGTGGTTTCATGCCTGGTGCATGTAAGCAGCTGAAGTGGTGGTTTTATGCCTGGCGCATGTAAGCAGCTGAAGTGGTGGTTTCATGCCTGGCGCATGTAAGCAACTGAAGTGGTGGTTTCATGCCTGGTGCATGTAAGCAGCTGAAGTGGTGGTTTCATGCCTGGTGCATGTAAGCAGCTGAAGTGGTGGTTTCATGCCTGGTGCATGTAAGCAGCTGAAGTGGTGGTTTCATGCCTGGTGCATGTAAGCAGGTGAAGTGGTGGTGTCATGCCTGGTGCATGTAAGCAGCTGAAGTGGTGGTTTCATGCCTGGTGCATGTAAGCAGCTGAAGTGGTGGTTTCATGCTCTGTGAGGAGCGCCAAATAAGGAAGAAGAAAAAAAAACCGATAGTCACGAAGGTTGGCTTGTGTCACCCCTCATTAAAAACAACAACATAGCTGACTAATATGACTCAGGAGAAACCGTGAGTGGCTCAGCTATGATTCAAGCAAAATAATTATCACACACGTTAGAATGTGCACTAAGAAAACAGACATACGTTAGCCAGACTGTTTACTTAGTGACTGAGCATATCCCGTCTCAGTGTCTCTGGTAAAATCTACTCTACTGTAGAATCCTAGAGCAGAGACTCCGACGCCTAGCTGAGCCACAATTGGATGAGGTCCAGTGCGGATTCTGAGCAAACCGAAGTATTCAAGACCTAATCTTCACACTCAGACAGCTGAGTGAAAAGGCCCTTCAGTATAAGAGTGAGATCCATCTTTATTTCATAGATCTGGAAAAGGCATTTGACAGGGTCCCCTGGGGCAAACTTTGGGACTGTTTGGCAAGGAAGAACATTCCAGCACCTCTGATTCATGCTATACAGAGCTTTTACATGTCTTGCAGAAATTATGTGAGGACAGCAAACCATAAGTCAGAAGAGTTCAGGACCACCACTGGTGTAAGACAAGGTGATATCCTATTACCTTGACTTTTCATACTCCTCATGGGCGATGTGATCAAGGCATGTAAGGAGAGAACAAGAAAGTATTCAGTGGGGTACTGGAAGATGAGACAGGTCTGTATTTCAGAGCTGGCATTTCATGATGATGTTGCCCTGATTGCTAAATCAGAGGCACATCTCCAATCCAACCTGCAAGTCTGGAAGGAAGAGCTGGAGAAGAGAGGGATGGTCATAAGCAGCTCTAAAACAAAATCCATGGTGATATCACGAGAAGAAAGAAAACATCAGATTAAGCTGGGAGAACAGGTCCTGGAGCAGGTCAACCACTTTAAATACCTCGGAGCTATTATAGACTGAAAGGGAGGCATCAAAGAAGAGTTGGCCACTCGAAAAGCAGCAGCAGGGAGACTTTTTCAGGCCATAAATCGAGGATTCCTCAGCAAGAGAGAGGTTGGTAAGAAAACGAAGATGGCTGTATACCGCTCCACCTATGTCCCAGTCTTGACATATGGATGCGAGTCATGGGCAATGACTACAACCCACAAAAGCCAGATCCATACCTCAGAAATGAGGTATCTTAGGAAGGTGGTTGAAGTAACAAGAAGAGACATGGTCCGCAACCAGACGATATGTCAAGGCCTAAAATCCCACCCCCTGCAGACCCAAGTGGAACAGTCCCAACTAAGATGGTTTGGCCATGTCTACAGAATGGAAGATCGGCTACCACGACAAGCATGGTAAACAAAGAGCCAGGGATCCAGACCCCCAGGACGACCCAGAGTCCGCTGGGAGGACAACATTAGACAATCTTTGAAAGACCGAGGACTAGAATGGAACTAGGCCAGGAGGAAGACAGCCGATAGGATAGTCTGGCGCTTTCTACCTCTACACCTCACGGTATAAGGGGAACGACTAAGTAAGTAAGACTGAGCACGCTGGGACTGAAGAAAATTGGATATTTTAAAAAAAAATGCACGAAGAAACGCTGGTAAAAGTGAATGATGGAGAACAAGAAAAATGTTACCATTATTATTGCTGAATGTGTGTCTTGTTTGTGTTTTCTCAGTGCTCCATAAACCAAGAAATGCTTACTCTCACATCAGCTCCATAAATGAAGAAACATTTTCAACTGCAAGTACCAAATCAAAACATTTTGTTCTTCCCCAATTCAACAATCTAAGAATTATTTACTATACCAGCTCCACAAATCTAAGAACATTCTCCAACAATTCTGCAATCTAAGAAATGTTTCCTACTTAAACTCCGCAATCCAGCCCTTTTTTATGCCCCAACTCTACAATCTCAGCTTTCTTTCTGCACTATCTCCTCCACCCAAGTTACCATGCCTACAGTTCAAGGACTGTTTAATAGACCCTGCCTACTGTCCAAGCAATGTTTACACCCTTTACAACCCCAAAATTCAAGCTTAACCTTCTACCCCATTAGCATATTTCTGTCAGTGCTCCACAAGCCAATAATCCCTTTAATCACACCCCTGGAAGACTACAATAGTGTCTCAACTAAGTCACTACTACAATCCCTAAATTCCATACTTAAAACATAGACCTAAGATACAGTAAATACCTGCTGGTTAAATAGGACAACACAAATCCATCTTGGTCTTCTGTGTTAGTCTGGAAAGTTTAAATTGTAGAACTAATGTAAATAAAGCACTGGAATGGAAAGGGCTCAAACTGTGCACAAAATCAACAAAGTCCAGTATTTCTGTGCACTTGACATATGTAAAGGTAAAAGGTAGTCACATAGCTCACATTGCCGTAGGGAAGTTAAGTGTCAGAGACTTCACCACACTGGGACTAGCTTTTTTTTCTTTAATGAGGTGGGATGACTAGTTCCTTTTATCGTTGCCCTTGCCTTCTATAATTCCAGAGCAGAGTCAGGTACCCATTTACAGCTGAGTAGACTGGACAGTGACACTACCAGGTTTCGATACCAAAACTCGGTAACTGTGTCGCCAGAGGAAAGTGCACTAACCAGTTAGCTAATTGGATGCTTCGACATAAGTAAAAGATAAAAACCTGGAAGAATAATTCCACAAATGAATAGATAATATAAAGTTTTTGGCTCACAGTATGTGATGAAGCAATCTCGATTGTTATATTTTCCTGTGCCATCCTTTAATTTCTTCTGTGCTCTTCCCTATCCTTATCCCCGCTTACAGTATTTGTTGCTTTCGCTTCACAGTTCAAGGTTTCTTGTCATGTCTGGGCCTAATTGACTATCCCTTACTAACTTTTTTTTTATCGCTGACTTTCATTTGAAACCATATTGACTCCTGGTGGTATAGAGTGAAGTATCTGTGTACGATTGTGTAAGACACTTTGGACTAAACAATAAGGCATGGATTAAGCGTAGGAGTAGAATAGCCCCCTGGATCTATCGTTTATCGCTAGCTCGGGCTATTGTTACCTCCGACTTTCTATCAGGGGAGATAGAAGGAAACCCTGATGTTGCCTGATAAGTTGTTGAAGTTCGCATATGCCGTGCCCAAACACACATGATAAATGTCAATTTGGTGACAGATTACGACACGGACAATAAGATAACGAATGGGATTTTTGGAGCACGAAAGCGACGTAATCGTTTCCGCCCAGGTTTCGTTTAAGCAATAATTACAGGAAAGTGAAATCTTGAAAGAGATTATCAGTAATAGATCTAAGAATTAGTGAGTGTAAACATGATAAAAACCAACGGAAGAAGCAAAACCTTATATGGTTATGTAGTCAAACACTTGAATTTTTAGATGACATGCAGAGAACATTAGTTTATGTTGTCTTGAAGAATATTCTGGATAAACGAGGGTAGTGGGGGATAGATCCCTACCGAAATCTGCAAGTTATTTGTCAGTGGTTTTACATTTGAGATAAAATCTAAACTGCTGTTGGTTGGACTTCTCGCCCATGAAACAATATGGGCGGGTACGCAAAAATATTCGTTATAATCGAGCGTCCTGCAAGCCTACTTCACTTACTTCAAATTTCTTAAAGGAGAAATCATAAAAAGCCAGGAATATCAAGACCCAAATATAGGGCAGGCCAGAGGACCGATGTGAATTCTATGATTAGAAGAGAGCAGCCCCAGATAACTCACTCTGTGTTTAAGTTCTAGGATCCTAGTTCAAGCGCTAAAGTTTAGATGCCTCATCTCATCTCATCTGAAAAGACGGTATTTTAAATCAATGGCCCGACAATATTCGGACATTACCTGTGCAAAAAGTCTGTTATTTGGCCCGAAAACTCGGGGTAAGTTGTAACGTGTATTGTATCATTTTATATTTGCATTTTTTACAGGTACAATTTGCTCGTGCATGTACAGTGGAATTTGAGGCTGGCAACCTCATTGCTGTAAATAACGTGAAACATGAACCACCACTGCAAGAGCTGGTGACTGCTTTGTGCGGGTTTCCTCATTAGGAACCAACAGCACAGGCTGCCCCAGGATCCACAGAAAGCAAAGAGTGGATGTTGATGATATGGTGGACATAGTTGTTATACAAGCACTTTAGTACATTTCATATATATATATGTGTGTGTGTGTGTGTGTGTGTGTGTGTGTGTGTGTGTGTGTGTGTGTGTGTGTATTGCAATTGTTGTCTTCCGCTATCCTAAAACACTTTTATCCGACTCACTGGGGTTTACATTAACACTCAGGGAGGGTAAATTATTCAGAAGAAGATGGAAGTGGTAGATGGAAGCGGCAGGTGCTTAATACGCATATCAGGTACCCTGTACTCAAAAGAGGCATTTGTTTTCCTTCTAGTTTATGGTACAAGTTGCCAGCAGTCTACGCTTGAATTGACAACCTTAGCAGTTACCTCAGCCATGTGCAATAGACATGCTGCAACCACAAGATTTGATTATCAACAAGAAATACAGTCCAAAACACCTGCTGGGCCCAACAAGCAGACGCCAACCATCTGACTCCACACTGAAAACTGAGTAGCAAACAAGTGAAATCTATGAACTCTTTCCACAAAGTTTTCATCTCTAAGTTAAATCATCATATGATGATCAATATCTTCATTCTCATATTTTCCAAACAATGTTATTTTTTTTAAATATTGTTAAACTCTGAGTGATTGTTAAACCTGTTGATCTATAACTTTAAAGCTATAGTTGGATTAATCACTATGGAGTGAATTGTATGTCTGCACCCAAATGACTCATATTGTGTTAAGTAACCTAAACATATAGAACTTTACAATTAATAATTGCTGAATCACATTCAGCTGGGGGCTAAAAAAATACATGAGCAAAATTTACTTCACAGAAGGTGCTGACAGATACAAAGTTCATGACGGCTTAGAGGATCTAAGTTGTCCTGCTTGATTTCTTCATATTTTTGCAAGGTCCCTGAAACAGAAGCATCATCACTCTTCTATTTATATCTTTGCCAAGAGTATTCTTGAGCGAAGGTTGATACCTTTGGAGACCCTCATCATAATACTCTAAGTCTGGCCATTGTTGGACCACTATTGCGTAGCAGGGGAGATGAAAACTGTGACACAGTAAAAAAACAAAAACGTTTGGCCCATTGTGAGACCATGCATATAAAGCTGATGCTCTCAATAATTCTTTCCTTCTTCATCTTTAAGCCACACATCGGGCATAGACCCTTCTCGAATTGCTCTCTCCTGTGCAGTCTGCTCTAGTTTATTCACTGTCCTCTTTGTCCCCTTTATTTCCATCTCTAACTTTTTTGTCTGTATACTTTCATGCCTCTTTTTTCTACCCTGGGGGCTCCAGAACAATGACATCCTTGTGATACTAGTAGATGCCTTTCCCAGTGTGTGTCCTATTCATGTCTAGCATGTTTTCTTCACATCCATTTATATTAGTTGGGTTTCTCTCCCTCATTTTCACATTACTAATCTAGTTATGTAATTTTAGTATCTTCTGTCCAGACACACATTTATTGCATTTAAAATAATTAATTAATTACCCTTCAGCTCCCTGAAGAGAACAGGTTGTCAACAAATTCATGCCAAACCTTCTATGTCCCTTTTCAATTCCCCTCTTCATGTGTTTTCTGGTCTCCCAATATTTCTCTTACCACAGAGATTCAAAAAAAGGACTCCTTTATAATAACATCAACCTGTTTCCTCAACATTTTAAACAATACCCCTCTTAAAGGACATCAATATTTTTTAAAGTTACTGAAAACTATGCAAGATGTGTTATAATATAATATAAACTAAGGAAACAAGAGATTACTACCTCAGTTATAATGAATATTATCACAGCCCATTTCTAACAATATTTTGAAACTGAGATTTTCATACACAATGAAAGTAATTTTAAAAATATGCGTACATGTGGCCAAACGCGACAGCAGGAGAAGCAAAAAAAAAAAAAAAAAAATCATCATGTATCAAACATGTTATTATGCTCTTTGTGTATATATCGTCTCGATGTTTATCTTGTTTCCTACTAGGTGATGTTTATCTTGTTTCCTACTAGAGTTACTTGCCTTTATGGGAACTCTTCTGCTTCCTCCTTCTTCTACTTCATGTTTTCTAAGATGGCGAATTAAACATGTCGATCCTTGTATCTTGTGTTCAAGCTTCGTGATTATGCTTCGTAACGTGAGTATGTATGACAGCCAGCCACGTCTCATTATATCTTACAATATTTACTACACACGACGGTAAATATCAACATGGTGGCAGCGGTGTTTATTTCTACAGAATTCGGACTATTCTGCTGAATATCTTGTAACACGTGCGCTGACGTCATTAGACTTGAGGTGAGATTACTTGTTATTGCTTGCATATCATTATTAGACATTTCGTCATGGCAGAACGGCCCTTATTTCGGTTACCACCCTGCCTAGACACAAATAACGTCGAACCAGACACATTTCGTAAATGGAGACGACAGTTAGAACTATACATGCATGCAGTAGAGGTGGCTTCGAAACCTGATTCTGTTCGGGCGGCCATTATTCTACACTGTGCTGGACCTCAAGCTGTTGAAGTTTTTGATCAACTCGCAGAGGAAGGAGACCACTCTAATCCTATTAAAATTCTCGATTTGCTCCAGAACCATTGTAGCTCACGAAGCAGTGAAGTATTACATACGTTCAGATTCTGGAACACACCCCTTCAAGAACCTTTTAATTCCTTTTTGACTGAGCTGAGAACTAAGGCAGATTTGTGCAATTTTAACGACAAGGATCGTATGATAAGAGACAAAATTGTCTTTACTGTTAACAAAAGGTTACAAGAGAAGCTCTTGAGAGAAGCTGACCTCGACCTAAAGAAAGCCATTCACATATGCAGAGTCTTCGAGCAAACTGGAAACGACATAAGAGAGATGAGTAATACAGTACAACCTTCTGAAGCAAGGGTTGAAAAGGTACAGAAAAAATCACTCAACCATAAACCTCCCAAGAGAGATACTTTGCAGCATACTGGTAAAGCTTGTCATTACTGTGGACAGAAACATCTGTTGATTAAGAAAAAGTGTCCTGCATGGGGGAAGTTTTGCTCAAACTGTGGGGGAAGAAACCATTTCAAAGTTAAATGCAAGAGAGTTCACACTGTTCACACAGAGTCAGTGGAAGATTCTGAAGTTCTTCTTAATTGTGTGAAATCGAGCAAAGCTTGTACATCTGCACAACTCATTGTCAATGGAAAAATGGTAAAATTTCAGCTAGACACAGCAGCTGATGTGAATACAATCTGTCAACGCTTTGTGATGCAAGAACAATTGTTACCCACTAAACAGAGGCTTGTTATGTGGAATGGTACTAAGATGACTCCACTGGGAGAAGTTATATTAACCGCTGAGAATCCTAAGACTGGGACAAAACACAATATAAGGTTTACTGTTGTGAAAAATAAATTCACATGTTTGCTGGGCAACAACACACTGCAGGATCTACAGTTTGTGACAGTCAACACAAACAAATTTATTGCTAAGGTGGCTACTGACAGTTTAGATAATGATCATAACTCTGATAACCATCTAGGTGTCCTGGGTGAAGCTGTGTTGCATATTGATCCTAATATTCGTCCAAAGGCACTGCCGTGCAGGAAAATACCATTTTCACTTAAGAGCAAGGTAAAGTCAGAGCTTCAAAATCTAATGAACAGAGGTATATTAATACCAGTAGAGGAACCGACTGAATGGGTTAACCAAATGGCTGTTGTTGAAAAGCCTGATGGTTCTTTAAGAATATGCATTGATCCTAGACCCCTGAATGAGGCTTTGCAGAGAGAGCATTACAGATTACCAACTTTGGATGATGTATTGCCTGAACTCAATAATGCCAAGATTTTCACAAAGCTGGATATCAAGGAAGCATTCTGGCATATCAAACTTGATGAGAAGTCTAGTAAACTTACAACAATGATCACACCTTATGGTAGGTTCAGATGGTCTAGATTACCATTTGGGTTGAATGTAAGCAGTGAAATTTTCCAGAGGCATCTAGCACAAGCTCTTGAAGGTCTTCATGGTTGCATCAATGTTGCTGATGACATAGTTATTGCAGGTTGTGGATTAAACAGACAACAAGCAATTAAGGACCATGATCTGAAGCTTAAAGCTCTGAAACATAGGTGTAAAGAGAAAGGCATTAAACTGAATGACGCTAAAGCTCAAGAGAAGAAAGAAGAAATTACCTTCATGGGTCACCTTATTACTGCTCGAGGTGTTGAACCAGACAAGAAAAAGGTTGAGACAATACTAAACATGCCCGTTCCTAAGGACTGTCATGAGGTTCGCAGATTTTGCGGCATGATACAGTATCTAGAAAAGTTTCTCAACAATTTTTCAGAAGTTCTTCATCCAATTAGAGAACTTACACATAAGGATACTCCCTTTATCTGGTCTGCTGAATGCGAACAAGCTTTCAAGAGAGTCAAGAAACTGATTACTTCTACTCCAGTACTCGTATACTATGATCCTGATGAATCTTTGTGTATTCAAGTTGATAGTAGCAGCTATGGACTTGGGGCTGTCCTCTTACAAAATGGTCATCCAATAGAGTTTGCTTCTAGAGCTCTAACTGAAACAGAACAACGCTGGGCTCAAATTGAGAAGGAGCTCTTAGCTGTTGTATAAGGTTTGGAACGCTTTGACCAGTACACTTATGGAAGGAAAGTTACAGTCATCAATGACCATAAACCTTCTGCAGCCATCGTGAAGAAACCTGAGTCAAATTCCTCGAAGACTGCAGAATTTACTGATGCGCAGCCATCGATATGACTTTGAATTCCAATGGGTACAAGGTTCCGATCTTCTTATAGCTGACACACTGTCCAGAGCTTGTATTCATAATGTCACATTGGATTCCTTAGCTGATAGAGAGAGCAATGCAGGAGCTGATGCACCTATAAGATTACCTGAAATACCAGATGTGATGATGGAAAAGGTTAAAGCTGAAACTCTCAAAGACAGCGTGCTCCAGAGGTTGAAGTCGACCATTTTGGATGGGTGGCCTATAAGAAAGTCTGATGTACCAGCTGAGCTTATGCCTTATTTCGACATTCGTGATACTCTGACAACAGAACAAGGCATAATACTTAAAGGAGAGCGTATTCTTATCCCAAAAGCACTGAGGCCTGAAATCAAGCAGTAGCTACACGCTGCTCATCTTGCATTTGACAGCATGATGCGCCGGGCCAGAAGTTGTCTGTTTTGGATCGGCATGACGGCTGAGATTCGACAGATAGCTGACAGTTGTCCGGAATGTCAAGAAACGAAGGCAAGGAATACTAAAGAACCTTTAAACCAACACTCAAGAGGTATATCACCCTGGGAGAAAGTTGGCACTGACATCTTCATTATAGAAGGCCGATATTATTTAGTCCTGATTGACTACTTCTCCAACTTCATTGAAGTAGACTTTCTACCTACAATGACAGCACAGTTAGTCATCAGGAAATTGAAGTCTCATTTTGCTCGTTATGGTGTTCCCAAAGTTATTGTATCTGACCAAGGTACTCAGTTTACGTCTGCACAGTTCAGATCATTTACTGCTAGATGGGGAATACTTCATGTTAAATCAGCACCAGGTCACCATAAAGCCAACAAATTAGCTGAATCTGCTGTGAAACTCATCAAGGGTATGATGAGAAAGACTGTTCAAAATAACACAGATGCGTATGAGGCACTACTTGAACTTCGTAATACGCCGAGACAAGGGTTTGATCAAAGTCCAGCAGAAATACTGTTCAACAGGAAACTGCGCACACTGATACCTTCTGCAGTGAAACCCGTTGCATCTCACAGTAGAGTTATTGAAAGTAGAGGCAAGAGAGACAGATCAGTGAAGAAGTATTATGATAAAACTGCTCATGATCTGCCCAAGTTGTCTCACCAGCCAGTCTACTATCAAGACCCTGAACAACCAAACTGGCAACCTGGAAGGATTGATAAGAGGCTCTCTGAAAGAGCAACACCTTTCACACCTGATCCCGAGGACCTGGAAATTGATGTCTCCTCTCCAGTTCTACCCGAACAACAGGTTGTTTTGCCAGACATGGAGAACACTAGTGAAGCGCATAGCTCCAATCCTACAGAAGATAATCCTTCAACTCCAGCTACTTCTAGTCCTGGGAAAGCTGGCAAAGAACATTCTCTCCTACCATCTTGCTCTAAGAGACCTCAAAGAGATCGCAAGAAACCCTCTTGGATGAATGACTTTGTTCACTCGTAGAGAAGGGGGGATGTTGATATGCTCTTTGTGTATATATCGTCTCGATGTTTATCTTGTTTCCTACTGGTCGATGTTTATCTTGTTTCCTACTAGAGTTACTTGCCTTTATGGTAACTCTTCTGCTTCCTCCTTCTTCTACTTCCTGTTTTCTAAGATGGTGAATTAAACATGTCGATCCTTGTATCTTGTGTTCAAGCTTCGTGATTATGCTTCGTAACGTGAGTATGTATGACAGCCAGCCACGTCTCATTATAATTAACAATTATTAACTACACACGACGGTAAATATCAACAAACCACATAAAGAAAATGGAACTCAGGTTACAAGTAGTCAATAAAGTCATGATACACCCAGTGGGAATATATGAAAGCGTATGGTGTGGGTGTTCAATGTGTGAGAGAGTGTACTAAATACTAATGTTACAGGGAGCCGCGCTAGCGTAGTGGTTACAACACCGCTCTGGCGACCGGGTGATACAGGATCAAACCCGGGCGACGGCATTTGAGGATTTTTCGTCGACCGGGATTTGGACTGGATTAACTTGAGACCTGGCGAGGACATTTGAAGGAGTGTCGTCGACCAGGGACTGGCGGCTCCTGAGCCGACCCAGCTGCAATGGGTACCTCCGAAATCGGCGAGTATTTGCCTGAATGGCGAGGGACACCTGTCTCTGTACAAGAAATAAAGGGATACTCACGTAAAATCAATGTCAGGCTAGACATAAATAATAACCTGAGATTTCGCCTCGAGTATTAGCGGGCGTACGAAAAAAAAAAAAAAAAAAAAAGTTACAGAACAAGGATCCCGTTTCATGTCCATTGAGGCATATTGGGAATATGGTGTTGTAGCGTGATGTTTTTATTGTATATAGGATTAGTATAGTACTGCAGGAAAATGGTGAAGTCCCAGTGTATGAGAGAACCACTGGTACCACAACTTAGTTACGGCTGTGAATGATCTGATCTCGAAAAATTCGTAAAGTGGAGACAGTCATAAAATGCCACCCCGCTGGGTAACTAACTGTGATATTAAAATAAAGAAACAGATTACACTTAACAATTATAAACTTGACAAGTCGTTCAAATACAATTTCCTTATTTATTAAGTATATACACTGTAGAGGTGTAGAGGTTTGGAAGAGAGAGCGCCAGACTATCCTATCGGCTGTCTTCCTCCTGGCCTGGTTCCATTCTAGTCCTCGATCCTTCAAAGATTGTCTAATGTTGTCCTCCCAGCGGACTCTGGGTCGTCCTCGGGGTCTGGATCCTTGGCTCTTTGTTTCCCATGCTTGTCGTGGTATCCGATCTTCTCCCATTCTGCAGACATGGCCAAACCATCTTAATTGGGACTGTTCTACTTGGGTCTGCAGGGGGTAGGATTTAAGGCCTTGACGTATCGTCTGGTTGCGTACCATGTCTCTTCTTGTTACTTCAACCACCTTCCTCAGATACCTCATTTCTGAGGTTTGGATCTGGCTTTTATGGGTTGTAGTCATTGCCCATGACTCGCATCCGTATGTCAAGACTGGGACATAGGTGGAGCGGTATACAGCCATCTTCGTTTTCTTACCAACCTCTCTCTTGCTGAGGAATCCTCGATTTATGGCCTGAAAAAGTCTCCCAGCTGCTGCTTTTCGAGTGGCCAACTCTTCTTTGATGCCTCCCTTTCGGTCTATAATAGCTCCGAGGTATTTAAAGTGGTCGACCTGCTCCAGGACCTGTTCTCCCAGCTTAATCTGATGTTTTCTTTCTTCTCGTGATATCACCATGGATTTTGTTTTAGAGCTACTTATGACCATCCCTCTCTTCTCCAGCTCTTCCTTCCAGACTTGCAGGTTGGATTGGAGATGTGCCTCTGATTTAGCAATCAGGGCAACATCATCAGCAAATGCCAGCTCTAAAATACACACCTGTCTCATCTTCCAGTACCCCACTGAATACTTTCTTGTTCTCTCCTTACATGCCTTGATGACATCGTCCATAAGGAGTATGAAGAGGTAAGGTGATAGGATATCACCTTGTCTTACATCAGTGGTGGTCCTGAACTCTTCCGACTTATGGTTTGCTGTCCTCACATAATTTCTGCAAGACTTGTAGAAGCTCTGTATAGCATGAATCAGAGGTGCTGGAATATTCTTCCTTGCCAAACAGTCCCAAAGTTTGCTCCAGGGGACCCTGTCAAACGCCTTTTCCAGATCTATGAAACAAAGATGCATCTCACTCTTATACTCAAGGGCCTTTTCACTCAGCTGTCTGAGTGTGAAGATTAGGTCTTGAGTACTTTGGTTTGCTCGGAATCCGCACTGGACCTCATCCAATTGTGGCTCAGCTAGGCGTCGGAGTCTCTGCTCTAGGATTCTAGAGTAGATTTTACCAGGGACACTGAGAAGGGATATGCCTCTATGGTTTCCACACTGTCGATTGTCACCCTTTTTGAAAATTGTTGTTATGATGGCAATCTCCCAATCCTTTGGTATGGTCTTGTTGTACCACGCTGCCTGTAAAACCCTTAAGAGTAATAGGTCGCCTGATGCTCCCATGAACTTAACCATTTCTGGTGTTATACCATCATGCCCTGCTGCTTTGCCCATCTTGATTTTCTCCAGTGCTGCCTTCAGTTCTTCCATCTTTATGTCATCTTCACCATCATTGGTTTTCTCTTCTGTGCTAGTGTTTATCATTTCTGATGCTTCACCATGCTCACCATCCAGGAGTTCTGAGAAATATTCTTTCCATCTTCCCATTACTTCCTTCGGGGCAGTAAGCAATTTGCCTTGCTTGTCCTTTATAAATTTGAGAGGGCATTGTTTTTCCTTCCTCATGTTCTTTAGGGTCTTATAGAACAATTTCTGGTTTTCTTGTGCATCTTTTTCTAGCTTTTCTCCAAATTCTTCCCAGGACTTCTGTTTTGCTGCTAGCACTTTGTTCTTTGCTTCTGTTCTGAGTGTCACATATTCTCTATATTTTTCCATTTGTCCTGTTGTGTTTTTAGCTCCTAAGTATTGTTTCCATGCCATTTTCTTCTCTCTTATTTTCTCTTTGACTTCCTCTGTCCACCAAGGTGTCCTCTTTCTCTTGTTCCCAAGTCGGACTTCACCGCATGCTTCTGCAGCAGCTGTCTTTATGATATCCTTGAATTTAATCCAGAGGGTTTCCAAGTCATCAGGTCGTTCTTCTGTGTTGCTCACCGCTGCAGCAATAAGCCCCTGATATCTGGTCTTAATTTCTGGCTCTCTCAGCTTGTAGGTCCTAATGCTCATTTCTCCTGCTCGTTTACTTGGTTTCTTGCGTGATGTTGGACAGTTCCTAGGCTGAGCAACTCTTTCAGTTGTTCTTTTGATTGTTAGCAGGTAGTGATCACTTCCAATCTCTGGCCCCCTCCAGACTCTAGTATCTCGGACATATTTGAATGAGCTTCTCCGAACAATGGCATAGTCGATCACTGACTTCTCATTCTTTGTTGGTTCACATCTAGTGTATGCATGTATGCGCTTATGGGGAACTTTGTGTTTGTAATGATCAGATTCTGCTCACTGCAGAATCTAAGGAGTCGCTTTCCATTGTCATTGAGAGTATCTTCTCCATATCTTCCGATAACTCCACCCCATCTAGCATGGTCATTTCCAACTCTGGCATTAAAATCTCCGAGTATGATAACTTCATCTAGGCAGTCATCCACTGTCCTTTGAAGCAGCTCGAAGAATTCCTCCTTGACTGTGACGTACGTCTAGTTTGACTAGTGAATTTTCCCTGATATGATGGATGATTTAAAGGGACCTTTAGCTTTTCATAACATTAGAACCCCTGAACATTTGTTGTAACTTTTCGTTTGCCAGAACGCATTCCACCGGGACTCATGTAGGATACAGCGACGAGATCAAGAGACAGACCGAGGGATCTTAGGGGAGACTATCGGCGCTATCAAAGACAGTAGTTTTCCCTGATACGAGACGCAGTTGCTTGCCGCTAATTTCGCGTCTCGGTGTCAATCGAGGAACCGAGCGAACGGGGGAAAGCGAAACGGGCAGCAGCGAGCGGATACGAAGACCAGGGGGCGGCTTCTTCTCTTGATTTGGCGGTCAGATCCCCAAAAGTTCGTGAGATCAAATAAGCTGTCAAGTTTATCATGTCCCACTCAACTTACATTTCATTTTAGCTAAATAGACCATGAAGAACTAGACACGTTATCACATGCTCAGTGGGACACCACCTCTTGAAAATGATACACCATTTTGATCTTACCAGTGAAAGTTCTCAGTACGCTACACAAGACGAATTTCAGATAAGTTTTTTCTCTTCGCTAACATATTTAATCTCAATATTATTAATAACCTCTAGTATTGGTTAATTGCTTTTAACGTTAGTTAATAATTGATTTGAGTATTGGTTTAAATAAAAATATAAGTGAAATAGAATAAATAAGCCCAGGTAGGCCAACCACGTGGGGTCTTCTTTTGTAAAGTGCCGTAGCCATCTTGTTTTTCTTTGTGTAATTAATACAGGCATCTTTCATCGTTGAGACGCGCGTGAACAAAATTAAAGTTAATTCAAATTTACTAGCTTAGTAGTAGGACTAGTCAGCTTTTAACTATTGATATCTAAACATAATTTAAAATTTATATATTAAAAAAAATATTAATAACTTGTCTTGTGTTAATTTAGCATAGATAGAGCATAAATACTAATTGTAAGTCATCAGTGATAGGTATAAAATAAAGATAGAGTAATTAGCCAATATTTAAAAAAAAAAAGAGAGAAAGAAGTGCAGCCAGCTTATAATGCCAAGGGAAATAATCTACTAATTATTTTTTAAATTGTTTTATTTTTAGTAAAATAAATAGGCCTAGTCATAATTTATCTTAATTTGTGTTATTTAGCATTAGACAGAGTGAACCAGAGGATAAATCACAATGCCACCAATGCTCAGGTCGCAATCCGGAGAGGGAAAAGCATGGGTCAAACCAGCTGAAAAGGGTAGAACACCAAACCCGACAGAAAAGAACAGCTCTTTCAGACATGGGTACACCACTGTAGAGCAGCGTGTTGCCATCGAGATCCATGACTCCTTGTCCTTTTTTCTTTGTTTCCGTTATATCCAGGATTTCTAGTTTTGCTTTCCTCATCTCTTCCACCAGCAGCTCTTCCTTCCCATTTATACTTCTTGTGTTCCAAGTTCCATAAGTCGTAGTCCGTAGTCCGTTCCAGTTCGTCGCCTTTAGAATCAGTCCAGTTTTCTCTCTTGTTTTGCTAGTAATCGTGATTTAAAGCAAACAGGTGATTGGCCTGTTGTGCCTTTGCATGGTGAAGGTTTTTAAAATATATATATAATTAAATACCGGAGTGGTTAAAATAGTCTTACCTAAAAATTAACGCGTGTCAGGATATGATTTATATTATGATTACATGTTTATCTATTTTCTACATATAGGCTGGTCATACCTTGCGTCCTAGCGTTTCTTATGGTCTTACTGACTTTGGTTCTTACACCATCCAGTGATTATTGTGGCTAAATCTTCGTGTTGTGACCCCTATGTGGTCCACCTCTCCATCCATGAGAGTAGTAAAACCAAGAACTTTAACAATAAGCCATTTTAAAGTATAACTGGAGAAGAACAATTGCCAGAAGCCATTTCATAAATATTACTGATCTGCTGTGGCAGAATTTATATCACTATTTTTTACACATGACAGTAAACGTTTTCCTACTGGATTACCCCCCTAAAGAAAACTCACTGGTCATACTCTGCCATCACTTCATTGAACAGCCGAGGAGTATCATTTTCCTAAAGTTCTTTTTTTCATCACGCCATAGAGTGTCTTAGCTACCAGCGGCGAGACCCCATTGGACCAATATATCTTTATATACTCATGGAACAAAGTAAGTGTGCAACACTTTATAGGGCACTGTGTGTGATTTCATGGACGAAATGAAATAAAAGTTGGCAACAATGTGGTTGAATACTGAATAAAAGACCAAGTGATCACTTTGATTTTAGTGAAAGTATTATGAAAGAAAGATAAAAACTAAAGTCAGTGTGGCATCCCCACGAAAAAATGAAATCTTGATTTCAGTACCGTGTATGTCCACCTTGAGCTGTTATCACTGCTTGACAGCACTTTCTCATCGAGCCAATGACACGTTGGATCTGTTGTTGGGGGATGTTATTCCATTCTTCTTGCAACGCTTGTGCTAACTGGTGGTGGTTTTCAGGAGCACTTTGTCTTCTTCGAAGCCTACGCTCCAGTTCGTCCCACAGGTGCTCGATGGGAGAAAGGTCCGGGGAAACAGGTCTTAAACCTGGAATGTTCCTGGCAGTCCATGTTGCCTGAATAAACCTGTTACGCAAGTGCATAAGGCGTATGTAACGGTCTTGTGCAGGGGTGGTAACTCGTGGTCAGCCACTTCTAAGGTGATCAGCAGTGGATCCAGTTTGGTGGAAATGAGCTTGAATACGTGATATAGTGTTCCTGTGAACATTGAAATGTTGTGATACAGCTAATATAGTCGCTCCAGCAGCTAACATCCCTATAGCTATTGCTCGCTGTTGTTGGTTCAATCTTGGCATTGTCAAAAAAGATGTTTCTGTTGGACTCTTGGTACTCTCTATTTCAACGATTACGTTTTCACATGCTTGTGATTAGAGCTACACACTTATCTTCCTTTTATGTGATAAATTCTCCCCTACGGCACTTTTCATGTGATTTATCTTGCACCGTGATTATCTCCTCACGAATAGTGCGATCCAATTGTAATTGCACGGGTAAGTGAACAACACTCACACAGAAATGTGTGCCAACTTGCATTTGAGTTCACCCAAGAACACACGCAGTGCCCTGTTGAGTGCTGCACACTTACTTTTTTCCATGAGTATATATATATATATTTTCAATTCTGAGGACAGTGCCACCCCACAGAACCCTTACCCCAAACATTAACTGCAGTGAAAAGAGGAATATCCTGGAACAAAAAAAGTAACGCCTCGATTTCAGCGACTATGGAAAAATAGCCAACAGCAAACCCCTTCAGTCTGGGTCTGAAATAGACAAAGCAAAAGACTCTGATTGTTTTTAGTACTTAATAGAGTTTTTTTATTCCATGGAATGCCTGCTTCAACGATTGGTAAGTGCAGATGAAAGTGGCCACTGTAAGCGTGCATTGAATGAACAAAATTAGATAACCTTAATTTTCTTTTTCTTGCTAACATCAGTATACTTAATTTCTTTTTCTGTTTTTTTCTTTCCCTCCCTAATCTGCTTAGTCACGAGATAGATTAAAAAATTAAGAACCTGTTCCTATACCCCTTACTGATTATTGCATATCCCATCGTTAAAACTGATCTCTCTTTGGGTTAATTACCTCTGATAGCAATTTTCTTTGGGTTGTTTTCCTTTACAAGAGGGGAGGGCCTATTGAGATACTATTTTTTTTTCCACCTTGTCTGTAACTATGCTTTATAAATGTAACATGATTGATGTTGTGCTTTTTGATTAGTGATAATAAACATAATAAACCTTTACTTACCGTGTTGGTCAACCCCATTGTCCCATTATATGTTATACGTAGGTTGTATTCATATTTGTACATTTGTGTCACCAAATTGGTGTGTGTACATGAGTATAGGGTAACTTGTAAAAAAATTTTTTTTAGCAAGGAGAGTAAGTGCGTCTGCAGTTAAATTAATGTCGTAAGATAGGCTGGATTAGAGCAACTACTCGATTCAGAGACTGTCCTTTCTCTTACCCTATCACCCTTGTGATACAGCAATCTATTTCTTACCCTTATTCTCACAGAGTTATCACTATCACCTCTGCTTGGACGGGACCATAAATTTCTCAGACCTATCTCATCAAAAATTACGACATTTACTTACTTACTTAGTCGTTCCCCTTCTACCGTGAGGTGTAGAGGTTTGGAAGAGAGAGGGCCAGACTATCCTATCGGCTGTCATTTTCCTTTACAACTATGTATAATATTACCAGACTTTAAAAAAAAAAAACACAACAGAAAATTCCTTGCGTCAAACATTGGGAACCACTAAGATCTTTAAGAGTTAAAAAATATCCCCTTACAAAATCTATTGCCTACTCTCAGTTCTCAGTAAGCTGTCACTAAATTTTCCCAGAACTGAACATACATGCTTCTAGGAACATAATGAATGCTTCTAGGAACATAATGAATGCTTCTAGGAACATATTGAATGTTTCTAGAAACACACTGAATGCTTCTAGGAAATTTATGATTCACCAAAATTTTGTGACAGCTAAATTAAAGAAATACAATGACAGGATAGGACAACTGCTTCCTTCATCAAGGAAAAAAAAAGGCTATGAATATAAGATTGTACCAAGGGCTGGGAACCTCATCATGTTGTTGTTTTTTAACTATGGCTGCTGAGCTTCTCGCTCTTTAGCAGCCAATACCAAGTTGAAGACTCTTTGGTATTATCTACTTGGCTTTTCCGGTGGCTGTTCTGCCACTCTGAAACAAGTTGAGTTGAAGTCATGAGCTCCAATTTCTCCAGCTTGGCTTGCATTTAAGGGATCATCATGACTGGTCCTAAGCTAGGAGTAAGAAGTGCGTGGCAAACTGTGCATTCCCCACCATCCAAGGGGGCTCTCCTATGGAATTGTCACGTCCTGCACAGAGCCACTTCTCAGCTTCCCCTGCCTATCACTGGCTCCATAGTGAAATTCTTCTGCATGCAGTCAACCAAGTCAAAGCCAAAAATAATTACGCCTGGGGCTCAAGTGACTTTTCCAAGCTTAGTGTGCAATGCTGGGTTCTCAGCAAGTTTCACCACAGGGGGAATCCCTGGAAGTGTGTGGATGATTTCAAGAGTCAATGAGGATGTAATTAGCCTCACAGACACAGGCTCATTTCCACGTATGTATATTGTAGCATTGTGCATAGCTGGTGGTCATATAAAGATGACTCCAGATACGCCTCCATGCATATCATGTAAAATTAGTTCCTAAGAAAACTAACTGCTGCAGCAGCAAGTGTTTTGATGCAGGCTTCTTGCAAGGGAGCCAGTTGCAGTGGTGTCTCGGGTGGTATCTCGGGTGGTGTCTCCATACTCTATTAAAATCCAATGTAAAGGTAGTCCCATAGCAGATACTGCAGTAAAGGAGTAAAGTGTTAGACTTTACCATACTAAGTCTAGTTTTATGAGGTGGGGTAACCAATTCTTCTCTTCGCTGCCTTTGCCTTCCCTAACTCAAGAGTATAGTCATATACCCATTTACAGCTGTGTAGACTGGAGCATGATGCTACCTGGCTTTTATAAGGAGCAAAAAAAGGAGTTGAATGAAATTAAATGAATAATTAAACAGTGCATACCAGTTTGTGCCTAATAACAATGTATTTAAGACACTACTTATTTTGACAGATGCAAACCTCCTTTGATCATAAGTGCACCATTAACACATCAAGTTTTGTTATAATGATGTTTTTAGATTAGATAAATAAAAGCTGAATTTTTAAAACACTTGTGCTGTTCATGTTTTGAAGAAAACAGATGATAATGGTTTTCCTAGAAAACAGGACACTTGGTTGTGCTAGGAACATGTTTTATTTATTAATTTTTTTTTTTTTTTTGCAGTTAAAAATCACTTATATGCATACAGCATTGTTTAACTCATCTTTTTTTCCTCATTAATTTGATTAATAATCACTTTATGCTTTAAACTTACTGTAATATTAAATATTCTCTTACAGAACATAATTTTAGTTTTTATTTTCCTTTAATTCTCTTCTTCTTTTTCTTTTGTTTTCATGATCATAATTGATTCTTTCATTTAGTGCCTACTCTATTTGGACTGAGTTGAGTGGGGAGATACCATAATTTGATATCGGAAAACAACATTATTATCTTGAATTAACCACACTATATATCCTAATTATAACCCACCAAGGGTTGAAAGGTATATTTATTTTTTCTTTAAACTGTGTAGGCCTAGGCAAAAAAGATTTTTATCGTAGGTCCGCAAAAGACCAAACTTCCTGTAAGGCCATGTATGTCGTCAACTGCTGTACATAAAAAAAAACTCTTCTAACCATACTTCATTTGCAACGACTATTATTGCGTCTGCATACCTCTCTAAACAGACAGAATACAACAGCTTAAATTTTACTAATATATAGGCCTACGGGTACAAGACTGGTCATCAAACTTTCGATCTCTTTTCGGTTTACTAAGACGAAACAGTAGCCATGACACATCACAGCTCAGCCTCTCCTTTTTGGATATCGATTTATGGCACCAAACATAGTACGAATAGTCAAGTTATTCACAATGACACACAAGAACTAGCAAATGAATTAAAGTACGATGTTTCATGTTATTCTCAACAAGTCCTAATTTATGGCTAGGGTTAAGTTTGAAATAATGATGCATTGGTTGTGTCAAGCCATGCTAAAGTCATTTTAAAGGGGTAGGCTAAGCCTAATATGTAGTTTTCGAACAGCTGTCTATATATGGCAATAGTTTTATTACTCACTTGAAGTTGACGGCACTGCTCCTGCAGGAAAAATGCACTTTCAGAAATACTTCTATCCGCAGCTACACCCAATTTAACAGGCCGACAGTCCCTGCTGTGTTTCAACACGGAGTTTCTCTAAAGTAGGTCAGTGAACCCGGCGGCCTGTCACAGACAGAGTACCCATCGTTTGTGTGTGTTACGGTTCAGACGACAGGTGACATCAGGGCCAGTTAGTCAACGATATATTTGAACACATGTAAATGCAAGTTATTTCCCTTTCAGGATTTCACTACATTTTGTCAAACACTGTTAATTCGTTTCTCATTCTTTCGACTTTTGCAAGGATTTGTTTTATTTATGACGGAAAACATCTCGTTCAACCTCTGAATGGTTAACATTAGGATATTTAGTTCTATAATTTCAGATAATATGTTCAAGTACCCATACCTGATCGTGACATTAAAATAAAATAAAAATTAGAGTTTTGGCGATTTTTTGAGTACCAAAGTACTCAGTAAATAGTTGATGCTCACAAAGTTGCACGGAAATTATTTGTTCAATTAAATTAATTAAGTTTAATTAAGATAATTTGGTTATAGTAAAATTACATACCTGTTACTAAATCTGTTACTAAATGTGGTTTCACCCTGATGATTACTCCTTTTAATAGTTTAATGGCTATTTATGGTCATGCGTGACTATAATCACGCCTACTGTTCTCCTACCGTGTTAAATGTTGTAGTGAGTGTGCGTGGTGCATTCACACGCCACAGATACACACATCAGAGGCATGGAATGGCGTAACGGCAGGTGTACTGTTAACATAATTTATTGTCACAATACGTTTATATAATTACACATAGTCAAACATAACTCACAACAAGAAAGTACTATAGTCACATCTCCACTTCTCATAATCATGAGCGCTATATAATATTACTACTGTTCTCTCAGCAACGGTCGGCATCCCCGTGCTAACATAATAATATTAATACTGGATCCTCTCAGCAACGGTCGGCATCACCGTGCTTATATAATGAATTCCTCAAATATGCCTCATCAAAGACGCTCTCAACATTGGCGCTCTAATGTAAATAATAAATGGCCGTCTAGCAACGGTCGGCATCCCCGTGCTAATATAATGACATTAATACTGGATCCTCTCAGCAACGGTCGGCATCACCGTGCTTATATAATGAATTCCTCAAATATGCCTCATCAAAGACGCTCTCAACATTGGCGCTCTAATGTAAATAATAAATGGCCTCTCCAACGATGCTTCCAACATCAGCATCACAATAAACGGACAATGGATCCCTTCTCCCAGCAACGGTTTATCCTCGCCGTGCTGACAATAATAAATTCCTCAAATATGCCTCATCAAAGACGCTCTCAACCTTGGCGCTTTAATGTATGTGTGGATCCTCTCAATGATAACGATGTATGTGTGAATCCTCTCAATGGATGGCCTCTCAAATATCATATAGATCCGGTTAACCAACGGACATCAATGGTGAATACTTTCGGCAATTTCTCGCAAGACTGCACTCCCTGGCAATCTGCAGTAATCTCGCCTTCACTCATCTTGACATTTATATATTCAAACAAATGTCCTGGATCCTTACCTCATCAAAAATACTCACAAATCCAATTCTCCAATAAATTCAGAAATTATAGGCCTACACAAAGAATATGGCCTTTATAACTTTTGCACTGCGCAGGCATACTCGAAACACACACTGTAGGACCGACCTCTCCCGTCGGTACCCAAAACAGAATGCAATTAGTTCACACACTAGACCCGCCAAAAAAGACACGAGACTCGGTTGTTTAAAAAACACAACTCAGTCTCGATAATTGCATGGGCTAGTCACACGAGCTTACTCACAGCTCAAGACAGTTCAGAGAAAAAAACATCTCCGCGATTTGAACTGACCAGTGTTCGCCACTTGGAAACTTCTCGATCACACGAGGGAATTCCCCTAATACTATTTTAACTTAACATCAGCTTAACCAAGCAACATAACCCGTAATCGAATCTATTTGCTTAACATTTACAAGATCACTTCCCCTTGATAATATTTACTCTGTAACAGTTGCCACACCGCCCGGGAAAAAAATGATTTATCATTTTTTTATTGAAAATATAAGTACCAAAAATTTAGAGATAAATGAAATTATATTATATGGCTACCAAAAAATATGTATCTATCCAAAAAATGTACCTATTACAATAGTACATCTATACACAACTTCAGCAATAAATGTAAAATACAACTAAAACATCAAACATAATAAATCAAATATCCCAATGAATGTTACCGATGTAAATTACAACAAAAGCATCAATCATAATACAAGCATACCAAAATTAATCTTAATAGAACACTAAGCTAAGTACATTTAGTACAAGTAACAACCAATAGAAAGTGAAAGAACAAGATCAAGCAACAGAAGAATGATCTGTAGTAAAGAAAAGTAAGAAATCGGAAAATGAGAAAAAATTAACAATAGCACAAGATAACCAATAAGAACAACAATTTCATGTACAATAAATACAAATTTATCAAAATACTAGTTACATTATATTAAGTTATATAATTAACTCAAGAATACAACGAATGAAAGTATAAGTATCGAAAGAAAAAGAAGTATACAAGTAGAACGAAAAGAAACGAAGATGTGGTACAGAAATATAAACAAGATATGAACACATATCGAAAAGACAACAAAAAGATAGAATGAAATGAAGAATAATCATTAAAGACGAATGGAAAGCAAAGGTATGAACGCATAGAAAGTCAATGACAATACATACTAATAAATGTTTAGATCAAACAATATCTTTCAAAAATTAAATACAAACATGATTACAAGACACAAAACAAAATGTCAAAGTATATCCATACTAACAACACAAAACGAATAATTCATAACTAACCAAAGTCTAATAAGTAATTTAACTAAGTTACCAAAGTTATACTTAACTGAAAATAAATTATAAACCTTACACAAACAAATAATAGCATTTGCGATAACTAAGTTTTGACCTAATGCACAATCAACCGCTAAATAATAAAAATACATCATAATATCAAATAAGACAAGTTTCCAAAGAAGTAATATACCTTTCAATCATAGGGCACACAAAAATAATTTACAATGCCAAAAAACAATTTTTTTCCCAAAAATAACCATACAAAATATTTCATAACGATAAGTTATCAACAATAAAATTATTATTTAAGTAATTCTAAGTCATAACTAATAAACTAACAATGAAATTAACTTCTAACCAAATTAGAGAAGCATAAAATATCTTATCTCTAGACAAACACTTAAATCAAAACATGTAAGTTTTTTTTCTCCAAAAAATACATCACCAAAAAAAAAACTAAGAAAATTACAATGTCATCTGTATATCAACTTTCCAACATACAAATATAACATAATGTTACAACAATCTGTCCATCTTTAAACAAATAAAAGTATCAGATGTGTCTATCAATTTTACCAAAAGAAATCAATTTAATTTATAAGTTAATTCTGATTAACAATAGCGTTGAGCTTCAGTGTTATTTAACTGTAAATTTATATCTTACTCATCCTAGTATAAATCTAAAATTTAATGGAACAATAAGATATGAAAAAAATCCTATAAAAATATCTTCAAAGTTTTTATTTAAAAAAAAGTTATCAAATTAATTTGTTGCAAAAATGTTGAAAAAATCTTATTATTTAAATTCTAGGTACTATGCTATGACAAGATCAATGTTTCACCATATGTTAACAATTTAAATACACAATTATTTCTGATACTGCAAGATAACTCTACAAAATCATATTACACAACATAACAATAAATCCACATAATTATTCTAACAATTACAGCTACAATCCGAAAAATATACAGAAAAAATGAGCACAGGTTTGACACCGCTCACTGCATTTATCAAAAATTACACACAAATTATTACCAACACATATGTTACACACAATCAAAACAGAATAATATACAATTGCATAAAAAATTGGACTGGTACATTCGAAACAGTCATATATGTTCCACAAAAAATATATATTAAGCAATCAAATGATTCATCGAAATAAACATCATAATGTTTCAAAGAAATTACCAATATTTTAATACAACATCATATGATATATTACACACAGAATACAATAACATGTACTATTCTAACAAATAAATCAGCTGTAAAAAAAAAAAAATATTCCCGACAATCTGTCAATAATTCTTGATCCTCCAAAAAGTGACTCGTCAGATGTATAGCGAGACGCTAATAGGTTCTGCTTGATAAATAATCCACATTCTTCACGAATAATGTCAACAAGTGCGCCAGCTCATCACAACGTCGCACGCTACGAGACAATACAAATGAAAATTTCTATTAATCATCTGTTAGATCTAATAAGGAAAAACGGAAAATCAACTTTCACGTTTACCTATTCCTTGGGGTGAAGTAGAGTCTTGGCCCCTTTTCACACACCTCAACAAGTCCTCCTTACATCACAGAAGGCTTAGCGATCACTTGACCGTAACGAAAGTTCATCCCTGTTATAGGCTGAAAAAAAATTACTACGTTCACAAGAACGAGATGACCTTTCGCCACCACTAGTGTGACAATCAATAGTGTTATTACTTTGCTTGTAAACAACCTTGCTCTCATGTGGAGTACAGCTAACCTTGTTACAATTTCTATAATTGCTGTTAAGAACATTGTTATTTGTTCTATTGACACAGTTGTACTGTTTCACATCCCAGTTAGCATAATTACGATTAGCATTTCCTCTTGGATAAAAATATCTACCAGATAGAAATGGCTTTTTTATCAACAAATTTATTACCATATTGACACTCTTTCACATAATTATTTCCACTATAATTTCTAATACTCTTAGAATCACGATGTTGTGATCTGTCAAATTGTTTCTTGTTTTTAAGCAAAGAAACATTACTATATGAAGAAATCCCTTGGTACATTTTAACCTCAGGGTTATATCTCCTATCAAAAGTATTTTTTTCCTTGTTTGTGGCAGTGTGTTTAAGAAATGGGTCACACTGACTTGACTGGGTGTGACCGAAAGATTTAACCATATCTTTATTGTTTTTCACAAAATATGTTTCTTTCCTGGAATAAGGAGTGCTATTTTTCTTCCCTGCTATCAAGCCATCAGGGTTCTCACTTAATACCTTATTTGTTTTTAACAACTTAAATTGAAATTTATTCTTGTTTCTTTTGTTATCCACAGGGTTATCTAATACTGTAGATTTTCCTTTGCTAGCTTGCCGCCAGGAACCAATATCGCTAAAATCATTGGTATTGCGTTGAAAGTTATATTTCCCTCGGAAAGATTTCTGTCCATTATTCTTGCCTTTAGAGTCCGCTTTATGTCTTTCACTGTCAACACTGACAGAAGACCACCTTTTTTTCTTTAAGAGAATGTCAAGTAAACCATCCAATCTCACTCTGGCTTCTGAAATTTGAATATCTCTAAGTGAAATCTCTGCACTTAATTTCTTGTTTAACCTCTCAACTCTTAAAACCTTGCAGCTTTCCTCTGCTAGCAAATTTTTAATCTTAGCGATCTTCTCTCTCTCAGCCGTTAATTCTAACAATGTCTCTGTCTCATACTGCTCTTTATTTGCTCTCAACTGAGTCAACTCTAGTTGTAGAGACTGAATCTTAATATCATCATTGTTATTATACATAATCTCATCATTCTTCTTAAGGGGTACAATATTCATGTCCTTAATTTGATAACTGAGAATCTCATTATCATTCATCACCTCATGAAGCATTTCTATATAAGTTTGCTCATGTTCATTACTCTCAATTTTCAATTTCTCATACATCTCTCTCCTTTCTTGAAGTTCCTGAGTTAGATTTCTAACTTCACTATTGTTATCCTTAATCTGAGTTTCTAACTCTTTGATTTTAGACAATGCTACACTCAATGTTGTTTGAGTACTAGCAAGTTCTGAGTTTGATTTACATAAATCACTTGTAAGTTTAGACAATTTCTCATGTAACTCACTTACTTCAGCAGTACATTCTATGAAACTTTCCCTTTGCTCTAGGGTACTCTGTTTTATGTCCAATTGCTTCTTCTCTTCTAGTTTTCTTTTCCGATACCTCTCATTACTTTCATCAATTTCTTTTTCACATAGCAGTCTTGTTATTTCAGACTCAGTCAGCTCACGGTCTCCATATCCTAATAGTTCACGGTATTTGTCATACTCACTCATTTTATAAGAGTTTCAACTGACTCAATGAATTACTGTACATCAATTCCTGTTATAGTACCTATATATAGCATACACTACCTATGCATCAACATATTGTAGAATAAATCGATATAATTATCGACAGCACAACGACAATTATCAACAGAATAAGTGATGGATAGTATAGGCAGACTTGCTGAAATGTAGAAAAGTGGCACAATCTACACAGAACAAAATCACTTATCTTAATATTCTTCTGTCCCTTCCGCCGACACACCAGATATCACAAAGTTCTGCAGATAAAACCGTTCCAGCGCAGAAAGGTACACAACTAGATTTTCTTCTCTTCAGGTTCTTGCAAAAGTGTAGAATACGCTCAATACAGCATCAGCACACAGGAAACACAGCACAGCAACCTCCGTGATTTTTGACTTGAGATAATCTGCAAACGACTCTTCAAAACACTTCACATTTAGTTCAACTTGCCTGTCTACTAACAACATGTCAACTTCCCACTGTTATATTCTACCGTGTTGGACACAGTTAACCAACTAGGTCGAGGACCATGACACAATGTGAGGATACATAAGCCACGCCTACACAAGGCTCTCCTATCACGTGAACTCCATGGGTTTCATTCCGCCAAACAAACCGGCCCACCACTGTAACCGAAATGAAAGTTACCACTGTAAAGAAGAAATTTTGGGCCAGTGCGTGGAGATAGTGGTGAAGATTCCTTTTAAGTTATTGATGAACTTATTATTACTGATCTGACTGGTCTTAGAGATTGATTAAATGGTGATGGGTGTTCCTTTAATGGTTACACTGTTCATACGCCCACACAGAGCAGAACAGTTTCTTATATCACGCGAATGTCAAAATATCAAATTCTGAAAGACTAAACATACCACTGCTACATATGAGATCCTGCTATTGAATTCAATCTGTTTGTTGACCTAAATTTCCGCCACCCAGGCTATTTATGCGAATGCGTAGGTGTAAGCTCCTTCTAAACTGAAAAACCACCACTGTTACTAAATGGTATTTTGCCATCACTGATACAACTATGTTTGACGTTACTACTGATACGTCTGTTATTGGTCAACCATTGTTACTAAAGCTGTTACTAAATGTGGTTTCACCCTGATGATTACTCCTTTTAATAGTTTAATGGCTATTTATGGTCATGCGTGACTATAATCACGCCTACTGTTCTCCTACCGTGTTAAATGTTGTAGTGAGTGTGCGTGGTGCATTCACACGCCACAGATACACACATCAGAGGCATGGAATGGCGTAACGGCAGGTGTACTGTTAACATAATTTATTGTCACAATACGTTTATATAATTACACATAGTCAAACATAACTCACAACAAGAAAGTACTATAGTCACATCTCCACTTCTCATAATCATGAGCGCTATATAATATTACTACTGTTCTCTCAGCAACGGTCGGCATCCCCGTGCTAATATAATGACATTAATACTGGATCCTCTCAGCAACGGTCGGCATCACCGTGCTTATATAATGAATTCCTCAAATATGCCTCATCAAAGACGCTCTCAACATTGGCGCTCTAATGTAAATAATAAATGGCCTCTCCAACGATGCTTCCAACATCAGCATCACAATAAACGGACAATGGATCCCTTCTCCCAGCAACGGTTTATCCTCGCCGTGCTGACAATAATAAATTCCTCAAATATGCCTCATCAAAGACGCTCTCAACCTTGGCGCTTTAATGTATGTGTGGATCCTCTCAATGATAACGATGGCCTCTCAAATATCATATAGATCCGGTTAGCCAACGGACATCATCCTCGCCGTGCTAACTACATCAATGGTGAATACTTTCGGCAATTTCTCGCAAGACTGCACTCCCTGGCAATCTGCAGTAATCTCGCCTTCACTCATCTTGACAAAATTCAATATTCAAACAAATGTCCTGGATCCTTACCTCATCAAAAATACTCCCAAATCCAATTCTCCAATAAATTCAGAAATTATAGGCCTACACAAAGAATATGGCCTTTATAACTTTTGCACTGCGCAGGCATACTCGAAACACACACTGTAGGACCGACCTCTCCCGTCGGTACCCAAAAACAGAATGCAATTAGTTCACACACTAGACCCGCCAAAAAAGACACGAGACTCGGTTGTTTAAAAAACACAACTCAGTCTCGATAATTGCATGGGCTAGTCACACGAGCTTACTCACAGCTCAAGACAGTTCAGAGAAAAAAACATCTCCGCGATTTGAACTGACCAGTGTTCGCCACTTGGAAACTTCTCGATCACACGAGGGAATTCCCCTAATACTATTTTAACTTAACATCAGCTTAACCAAGCAACATAACCCGTAATCGAATCTATTTGCTTAACATTTACAAGATCACTTCCCCTTGATAATATTTACTCTGTAACAATACCCTCTCTAAGTAACATCATGGCTGATCACTAGATCACGGATTCAGAACTGCGATCATGCAGATGGGTAAGGAATTAGAGGTGTATTGTAGATAGTGTGCACCATGTTCAACCTAGACCCACGATCCGTCAGTTATTTTAGGGCTTATGTTCAAATATAAAAGACCCTGTGGTCTGGATTCCAGTTGTCGTGACTTCATCCTTCCTGTCCAACTATTTTAAACAGAGTAAATTGAAAGCTTTTATTGTGTGGGCGTGCGTGTGTGTGTCTTTTTCCCGTTGTCCTAAAATGGTAGTCTCATCATTTTTTGTCGTGGCGTTTTAATATATATATTAAAAAAGGGAGGGGGGGAACTTTGGGTGTTGATGTTGTTGATGTTGTCATTAATAAAGAAAAATATCCCGTTCAACCTCTGATGGGTTACAATAAGGATATATAACGTATCTAATTTCAGATAGTAATTTCAATTGCCGATACCTGATTATGGTATCACTTCACTTGATCATGGCATCATTTCGCCGATACCTGAAAATGGTATAATGGGGTGCTTGGAATGATAATTAAGTTACAATGTGTTTATATTAGTTCTTATTTTATTCTACCTTAGAATGTTTGTCTTTCTGACAGTTTGTTGTCACAAAATTTCCAAAATTTTACTTAAGCCACTGGTTATGAATATCTGCGCTGGATATAGTATCTCTTAGTAGGGGCTCAGAGGTCATCATTTTCCACTTACGCACTGGTCACAACATATTGAGGTACATCTATACCACAAGTACAGGATTGATACAACAGATCTCTACACCTGTGACATCAACCCCATGGCAACTGGATATCTGCTGCAGTCCTGCTCAGTATACAGCAGTGAACAGAGTAGCATATGGCAACAACCAACTTCTCTACGCGAAAAACTGTTTAGAGATGTCAGGGGCATTGAGTTGACCACTGCCTTTATTAGAGTTATTAATGTGGAAGTCTGAGGGCGAACGAGGAAGAAGAAGAAGAAAAAGAAGAAGTAGGTGTTCACTGTAATATGGGACTAATTACAATTCTGTCTGTATTGGTAGGCAATGAGCTCAGTTCATTCATTCAAAACCCTTCTGCTCCGTATGAGGCATATGCCTTCTATAACGTCAAGCCAAGCTTCCCTGTCCGGTGCTATCTTCCAAGGTCTTTAGTTGTCTTTTTAAAAAATCTCAAGTGTATTCTAAATTCCGCCATACGTGTGCTTTTCAGGGCTGTGGGAGTCGTGGAATCGGTCGTTTTTTTAGTGGAGTCGGAGTCAGTAAAAAAATTTCCGGACTCCGACCCCAAATTTAATGCCATATGACTAGTTAAGAAACTGTTGTCGGGAGTCGTAGTCGGACTTATAAAATTCGGAGTCGGAAAATGTGTTAGCCAACTACACAACACAGGTGCTTTTGGGCTTTAAAAAATTTAGTACAGAACTTTTATCCAAGCCATAGGCTTTACGCCTGTATTTTCCGATTATACATTTATTCAAACAGAGAATTAACATTTATTATTTTAAAAGCTGCATCAGAATTTGGATTCAATATTGTTTTAACTGCAATTTACTTGCAAAATTAAAAGCCCTACTTTTTGTTTTTTTTAAATGACACGGCCAATCGACCTTGTTCATTTGATAAGGAACCGACAATTGTTGCGTAACAATCTTGCAAACGTGAGAAACAAATACAACATTATGCAGTTGAGTCGTCAATCTAAATTAAAATAACCCAAGCAGTAGATGTGTATTTTCAGCTTAAAAATAAGTTAAATAGCTTTTAATAATTGATGATACAAATTGCAAGAATAATGTGTATTTATATTTGTATTGTCAATACATAATACTTTATGTTACAGTACAGATTATTTATTTATTTACTTTTGTTGTTGTTGCGTGCTGGTTAAGTGTTTGGCGTAATTCCTATTACAAATCTCTTATCAACACGTGTTCTATATTTAAGGGTGAGTTGCATGCTTGCAAATATTCTAATATTTGAATCCTGTTTTGATCGTACTTCTTACACTTTAGTAGGAGGTGCTCTTTAGTATTGTTTTTCTGACATTCTGCTCAACATAAAATCTGCTGTCATAAAATATTATGTTCCCAGCTGTAATCAGCGCAGTTCATTCATTCATAACCCTCCACTTCCAAAGGAGCAAATGCCTTCAACAAACACATGCCAAGTCCTCCTGTCACGTGCCATCATCTTAAGTTCTTTCCACGTTCTCCTCATCATTTTCACCTCTGTTTCCAGCTCTCTTCTCCATGTGCTTCTTGGTCTACCTCTGCCTCTCTTGCCCTGGGGGTTCCAGAACAAGGACTGCCTTGTAATGTTAACAGGTTTCCCCAGTGTGTGTCCTATCCATCGCCATCGTCTTCTTCTCATCTCTTGTTCCACTGGCACTTGTCTAGTTCTTATCAGTTCCACGTTGGTAACCTTGTGATACCATTTTAATTCTTCTATTATACGCAAGCACCCATTTATGAAAGTCTGTAGCTTTTTGGTTGTTGTCTTTGTTGTTCTCCACGTTTTAGAGCCATATAATAGTACTGACTTCACATTTAAGTTGAAGATTCTTTTTTTCGTGTTGGATCCGATTTCTCTTGATCTCCATATATTTCCCAATGCAATGAAAGCTCCTCTTGCTTTTTGTATTCTTATTTTGATACCACTGTCTGTCCCTCCAACTTTGTCTATATTGCTGCCAAGATATGTGTACGATTCTATATCTTGTAGTGGCGTTTCTTCAAGTCCAACCCTGTTATCATTACCTGCATTTATTCTCATTATTTTTGTCTGTTCCCTGTGTATTTTCAGACCCAATAGCTGTGACCTCTCACCGAGTGTTTTCAATTTGTCCTGCATCTGATTACGGTTATGGGACAAAAGAGCCAAGTCATCAGCAAAATCCAGATCATCCAACTGCTTAGTCAGAGTCCACTGGATTCCATTTCTGTTATGTGTTGTCGATGTTCTCATAACTCAGTCTATTGCTAGTAAGAAAAGAAATGGAGACAAGAGGCATCCCTGTCGCACTCCCGTTCTTATCCCAAACGGTTCTGTAAGCTGTCCTTCATGAAGAACTCTGCATGTCATGTCTTCATATGTTTTCTTTATTAAATTAACGATCTTCAGGGGAACTCCATAATGCCTCATCAATTTCCAAAGTGATTCTCTGTCTACACTGTCAAATGCCTTTTCGTAGTCCACAAATCCAATATATAGTGGCGAATTCCATTCCAGAATTTGTTTAACTATTATTCTCAAAGTGGCTATCTGGTCTGTACAGGATCTGTTTTGTCGAAAACCTGCTTGTTCAGCGCAATGACAGCTGGATATTTTTAATTACCAAAGTACTTGATACGTTCTCGTTGGATTTTTGAAAGGTTTTATGAATGACTTCCTTTACCCTTTTAAAAATTCCAGGCTACCATGCGTGCTTCTGTTATTACTTACTTACTTAGTCGTTCCTCTTCTACAGTGAGGTGTAGAGTTTGGAAGAGAGAGCGCCATCCTATCTTGTCGGCTGTCTTCCTCCTGGCCTGATTTTATTCTAGTCCTTGGTCCTTCAAAGATTGTCTAATGTTGTCCTCCCAGCGGACTCTGGGTCGTCCTGTAGGTCTTGATCCCTGGCTCTTAGTTTCCCATGCTTGTCGTGGTAGCCGATCTTCTCCCATTCTGCAGACATGGCCAAACCATCTTAGATCGGACTGTTCTAATTGGGTCTGCAGGGATTGGGTTTTTAGGACTTGGCGTATCGTCTGGTTGCGGACCATGTCTCTTCTTGTTACCTCAATCACCTTCCGCAAATACCTCATTTATGAGGTTTGGATCTGGCTTTTGTGGGTTGAAGTCATTGCCCATGACTCGCATTCATACGTCAAGACTGGGACATAGGTGGAGCGGTTACAGCTATCTTCGTCTTCTTGCCAATTTCTCTTTTGCTGAGGAATCCTCGATTTATGGCCTGAAAAAGTCTCCCAGAAGCTGCTCTTCAGGTAGCCAACTCTTCTTTGATGCCTCCCTTCCGGTCTATGACACATCCGAGGTATTTAAAGTGGTTGACCTGCTCCAGGACCTGTTCTCCCAGCTTAATCTGATGTCTTCTTTCCTCTCGTGATATCACCATGGATTTTGTTTTAGAGCTGCTGCTGACCACCCCCCTCTTCTCCAGCTCTTCCTTCCAGACTTGCAGGTTGGTTTGAAGATGTGCCTCTGATTTAGCAATCAGGGCAACATCATCAGCAAATGCCAGCACTGAAATACAGACCTGTCTCATCTTCCAGTACCCCACTGAATACTTTCTTGTCCTCTCCCCACATGCCTTGATGACATCGTACATGAGGAGTATGAAAAGATAAGATGATAGAATATCACCTTGTCATACACCAGTGGTGGTCCTGAGCTCTTCTGACTTATTGTTTGCCGTCCTCACATAATTTCTGCAAGACTTGTAGAACCTCCTAATAGCATGAATCAGAGGCGCTGGAATGTTCTTCCTTGCCAAACAGTCCCAAAGTTTGCTCAAGGACCTTGTCAACCGCCTTTTCCAGATCTAAGAAACAAGGATGCATCTCACTCTTATACTCAAGGGCCTTTTCACTCAGCTGTATGAGTATGAAGATGAGGTCTTGAGTACTTCGGTTTGCTGGGAAGCCACACTGGACCTCGTCCATTTGTGGCTCAGCTAGGCGTCTGAGTCTCTGCTCCAGGACTCTAGAGTAGATTTTACCAGGGACACAGAAGGTATATGCCTCTATGGTTTCCACATTGCCGGTTGTCACCCTTTTTGAAAATTGGTGTTATGATGGCAATCTCTCAATCCTTTGGTATGGTCTTGTTGCGCCAAGCTGCCTGTAGGACCCTCAGGAGTAATAGGTAGCCTGCTGCTCCCATGTACTTAACCATTTCTGGTGTTATACCATCATGCCCTGCTGCTTTGCTCATCTTGATTTTATCCAGTGCTGCTTTAAGTTCTTCCATCTTTATGCCATCTTCACCACCACTGGTTTCCTCTTCTATGCTAGTGGTTATCATTTCTGATGCTTGACCTTGCTCACCATCAAGGAGTTCTGAGAAATATTCTTTCCATCTTTCCATTACTTCCTTTGGGGCAGTAAGCAATCTGCCTTGCTTGTCCTTTATAAATTTAAGAGGGCACTGTTTTTCCTACCTCATGTTCTTTAGGGTCTTGTAGGACAAATTCTGGTTTTCTTGAGCATATTTTTTCTACCTTTTCTCCAAATTCTTCACAGGACTTCTGTTTTGCTTCTAGCACCTTGTTCGTTGCTTCTGATATCACATATTCTCTGTATTTCCTGCTGTGTTTTAGCTCCTAAGTATTGTTTCCGTGCCTTTTTCTTTTCTTTTATTTTCTCAATAACTTCCTCTGTCCACCATGGTTGTCCTCTTTCTCTTCTTTCCAAGTCGGACTTCGCCACATGCTTCTGCTGCAGCTGTCTTATGATGTCCTTGAATTTAAGCCAGAGGCATCATGACCTTAATCAGAAATGATACCCAAGCCACTGTGGCCGTACAGCGGATGATGTTAGTGTTGACAGTACTTGTCGTATAGTGGAACTCGTCTCACTATCCGACAGGAGGCAGCTATGTGTTGATGATGCTATGTTAAAACCAATCTTGACGATATAACATCACACGACATACAGATGATGGATGGAGAACATCTGGCGAAAAGTATTGACCTCAAACAGCGGTGAACAACAAAGATGATGTTTATTTACAGCTAGTCATCAAATCCGCTGAAATCATAATTCATGCCCAACCTTCCACCGAGGCCGGCCATCTCATAATACATAAAATGTTCATAGGCAACTTTTGAAATAAATCTCTTGCTCCATCATTTTTCTCTTATATAGTCTGACGCTGTCTCTAAGATTACTAGCTCATCTACTGTTCTGTTTCTTCTAGATTCCTAACCCTTGATAAGGCCAGTAGGACTGGTGAAACTAATCGATGTATCTTTGATATAAGACTGGTCTAACCACCAGGGCTGTTTATTTGTATCAACAGTCACTTGTTCTACGCTGCCCCTAGCTACTGTCTATTGTCTCTGCATCTAACACAACATACTCGTTCGTCTTGTAGTCTTGACAAATTGTTAACAATCTTGAACTGGCGACATTGTCTTTCTTGTCTTTATCTATCATCTAATAAATGTGGCGTTTGAGCGTCTCGATGGTTCGGCAAAATAATTTGATACAATACTGTGACCACACCAACCACCTTCAGTGGCTTGTTCGCCAGAATGAAACATCAAACATCGCTCGCCACTACACAACTTTAATACATAGCAAACTTGCTATCCTACGCTAAGCGCGTTTCAAAATCAGCCTGACTTAATATTTTTTCAGATTTTACATTCCCCCGTTGTCTGCTAAAATGTGTTCACCTTCGCAACACTTTCTCGTGCGTGTTTATTTTTCTCACTCACCAAAACCTTTCAAGGGACTTAATTTAAAGTCATCTCCCTTTGCTAATTAAACTCAAAACCCATACAATCTTCTTTAATCTCACTACCAAAACATTACCATGCAAATCAGTCACACCATATTTTGGAACTCACATAATATATTAAACCCAAAACACCAAGCTACATCTCCCAAAAGGGGATCTACGGGGTTACCTCCCTTCCCTCAAAACACTTTTCTGCTCATTTCACTTCCCTTTTACAAAGACATATAGTCTATTAACAACTCTATTTAACTTTCTTAAACCATTTTTCTGTACTCTCTTTCATTCTTAAAGTCCCAAGCTACCGGTCACACCACAGTAATAAAGCACAATGTCGAGGCGGCGGCTCCAGTGAGCAGTGACCAGACAACAGCTGCAAAACACGGCCACAAAACTTCGAAGACAGAAGATAGCAATGTTTTGAAGCCCGTCAAAGTTAAAGCACCACCAAACCAAGATATCACAGTCGAACCTCCATCACACAGCGACCAGAAAAATTCGGTAAAACGAGATCAGAGGCAGACAACCAGCCAGAATGTGACTCAGTCCCGCAGACCGCACGCACAAACTGAGACAGATGTCGGAATGAGCCAACTTCAAAAGCAAAAGAATGCCGTTTCCCACGTGGCACTGCAGGAAAGGATAATTAAGATCACCCAGACGTCAGGAAGTGAGGCCTCGCTCAGGGCCTTACCCGACGACAAAGTGATCGGTATCCTTGAGGCAATAACGGGCAGGAGAAGTATCTCTAAAGTTTCACGACACTACAACGGAGTTATAATAGCTCTAAACAACACGGAGCAGACAAACCAACTGATGGTCGAACTTGAATCCGGACACAAAGAAGTCCAGCTGCCCCACCAGATTAAAGCTACTGTGGAAATATTGAAGAAGACCAAAAAAATAAGAACATCAACATAGTTGTGAAGACATGGGACAAGAAGGACACAAACCTAGTTATCCTAACTATCGAGGGGACTTCAAGACCAAGCCAACTCAACCTGGACGATAGATGTCGAAAAAACTAACCACAGATATGCGAGACATAAAACAACAACTCAAAGTCGAGACGAACAAGCAACACAACGAAGACTCAGATGCCATAAGAGACGAAACAATAGGAGCCGTACAGAGCGCCCAGGCAATATTACAGGAAATGAAAACTATCAAACACGAGATAGAAGTCGACATCGCCAAACTCACAGAGCTAAAGGAAGAGAACGAAGAAATCCTCAAAAGAATTGAAACAGAGAGAAAGATAGCTGAGGATACCATTACAAAAAGTAGAGAACAAAACAAAGAAACTAAAGACAAAATAAAAACCGAAATCGTGCAGGAAATACAAAGCAAACTAGAAAGAAGAGAAGCAGCGGAAATAAACGTAATCTTAAAAAGCATAATGGAGATGCTACCAAAAATAATAGCGACAGCCTTTGAACAACACAAAACGGTAACAGACAACAAGTAGCTACAGAACAGGCAGCTAGTGATCCTTTTCAGGAACAATCAGCTCAAGGACTCGGAAAGCGATACCAACGAAGACTAACGCTAACACCCTATATACCGCAATACAACCGTTTGTAACCCATAAGGCAGGAAAGGAACTCCATGAGAACGCCACGACACCATAAAAATACAAGCAACGACGAAGGATCCAGACAGTCAGCTAGTAGTCCTTTTCAGGGCTAATCATTTCCAGGACTAGGAAAATGATACCAGCGAAGATGTTAACACACTATATACCCCAATATAACCGTTTGCAACCCTTCAATGGGTTTTGGTTGAACAGGGTATCACAGCAAAATATTAGACCCAAAGAAAGAAAAGAAAAAGAAACACCACAGTAGCACAGAAAACTGTATACACCACTTTCTACCGCAGCCACAAAATAGCAAAAAGACCTATCAAACTGAGTGGGGAAACACTAACAAAAGAGGAGCACCCAGTATCTAGGAGTAAAACTGGACAGACAATTGCAACTAGATGGACACATCTACAACCTCAAGGAAAAAGCATTTAAGCGAAGATTTTGTCTAGATTATGTTAAAATTCCTTACTTTTCTTTTCCTTCACATTTGTCTGTGTTCTCTACGGAAATATTTGCACCTGTGTTCGTTTCTTTAGCTGTTTTTTTTTTTTTTGAGTCCTCGCTAATAGTCCTGTCATTCGATCCAAAATTCTAGCTTCTTCTACAAAAGGCACTTAAAAGCATTTCTTTAAAGATGTCTATACTTAGCTTGGTCGAAACCAGTGGTTCCCAGAGTATTATATTTCCGTGTTCAGTGGTCAACTGAAAACCGCCACAATAAATCTTGGTACGTGTCTAAGCATGAGAACAGGAAATAATTAACTCTTGGCGTGGGAATCAGGAAATATTTTAACTTCATGCGAACGAATGCTGAATTTTAAGATCACTTGCTGAGAACCGTTGGGAAGACAACGCACGCTTATAAGTTATAGAATAGAAACCTCAACTTACCTCATATCTACAAGTATATTGTGATTGAGTGTAAAACGCTACTAAAGTTCTATTTCTTAAGCTGTGATAAAGTCCTGAGCGGTAAGCAAACTCTCAGTATTCGCTTAATTAGCTAACTCTAATATCAAGGGATTAGTTAATGGATGTAAAGTGTGAAATACTAAATATTGTGGTTTTATTTCTTTACATTAGATTGATAGCTATTTTGCATTTATGTATTATGAATGTTATTGATGCATTATAATGATGTAAGTACTGGCTGATATGAGAAAGTACTACAAGCTAATTGTATTAGGAATGTGATGAAGAAAACTGTTGTGAACGAGAGAAGAACCATGTTGTTCAAGGAACGAGTGAATGAAAAATATTCCTCCAATGCAGTCACGCATGAACGCACACGGCCAGGCGTCTGCTGATAACAAAGGTTGACCTGACTGACCTGAGTGTGAGACTACTGCTAGACAGGAATTTGTAAACAAACGGACAGTCGCTTTTAAGGAAGACTGACGTTATGGTTTCAGGTAAATATATTATTAGGCACCATCCTGAGACGAAATGTCCAGAATGGCTGTAGTTAATATATCTGTATAAAACAGAAGATTGATTACCTGCATTATCTTCCACAGCCCAGTTGCAGAATCCTAGCCAGTTTCTGGATTTTGATTGCTGTAAATTGTTGCGAGTAAACCGCCTAGTTGCTCTATGCTACAGAGAGAACTAGTGCTTACGTCTCAAATCTGGCGGTGATCACAAGTCAGCAACCCTGTGCAGTCTATAGCCCTGAGCAGTCTACAGCTTTAAGCAGTTAACACCTCGTCAGCACCTGAACTTCATAACGCAACTTCACAACCAGGTTAACGGAAAGCCTAGTCATCTCTTGGACTGTTGCTCAACTGAATCATATTCTCCAGTTGGTAATCCCTACCTACTGTGACCCCCAGTGCGAGTAAACCGCCTAGTTGCTCTATGCTACAGAGAGAACTAGTGCTTACGTCTCAAATCTGGCGGTGATCACAAGTCAGCAACCCTGTGCAGTCTATAGCCCTGAGCAGTCTACAGCTTTAAGCAGTTAACACCTCGTCAGCACCTGAACTTCATAACGCAACTTCACAACCAGGTTAACGGAAAGCCTAGTCATCTCTTGGACTGTTGCTCAACTGAATCATATTCTCCAGTTGGTAATCCCTACCTACTGTGACGCCCAGGAGAAGTCCAAGCAGATAAGTCTACTTAAAACCCAGACCAAAGTCAGAATTCACTCTTCCACGAAATAGCCATAGGAATAAACTTTTCGTCCGTGAGGAAAATAGCCTCTTACTTCTTATCTGAACCAAAGACACTGACAGTTCTAAATTTCCTAGTATTTCTTTTTTTCAAAGTACATGTCAACATTGATTTTATATTTCTACTGTAATTAAAGTAATTATGTACATTCTGTAACTCACCATCATTCTGAGTTTGACTTAGTAGATTGTATGTTCTGTTCAGAAAAACATTCTCAACCCTCTTTGTATTACTTGTTACTATTAGTTCATCTTCAAAAAAGATTTGAGTAAGAAAGAGTTAGTCGTCGCCAGAAAAATACAAGAGTTGGTAGTCTAAAAGGTGAGAGAATCACTGACACCAACCTGTGCCCTTCTGTTAACTCTTTCCCTCAACACTAGCTCACCTCTGTGAAAACTAGTGTCTAAAGGTCTATGTGCTTTCTACACATCTTCCTTACTATAATAAACTCTTTATGCGACAATTGGATTCTCATTCAATGTCAATTGGAGTGCACAATCAACTATATCTGCGACAAACTGGAGGCTCAGTCCGGAATCTTACCTTTGGTGACCTATCTGCAGAAGAATTATTGAATCTTTAACTAGTAGTCTATCAATACCTTGGAGTAGAATCTATTATATATCCCTAGATAACGAAACTTCTTATATTTTCTGAACAGAATTGTGGAATTACACAGTAGAATAAGGAAAGTGAAATCTGAATGGTCCTGGAATTAATTAATTAAATAATTAATTAATTAAGTTACTTAGATTAATTACGCTCATTAAGTTAATTAGTGGCTTAAGATAACTAAGTGTACAAGTTGATGATTGTGTGTGAAAGACTGGCTGCAATTGTAATACCTTACTTCAGAAGAAATAAGAGTATACACAGGGTTAAAAATAAATCATATATACTTGAGTCTGGCTCAAGTTAATAATATCTTAATTCAGCAGAAATAAGTATTATTAAAATATCAATTATACTAGCATCTGTAAAGGGATACATTACGTCAGTAGACTTAATAGTATTACCTCGAGCTTCTGTAAATTGATTAGTGGTTATTATTACAGTACTTCATAGAATTATTAGTAATAATCGGAAGCAAGTGTAGCGTCTGTCTAAAGTTAATAATACCTTAATTTAGCAGAAATAAGTATTATTAAAATATCAATTATACTAGCATCTGTAAAGGGATACATTACGTCAGTAGACTTAATAGTATTACCTCGAGCTTCTGTAAATTGATCAGTGGTTTATTATTACAATACTTCATAGAATTATTAGTAATAACTGGAAACTAGTACAGCGTATACTGAGAGATTGAACTACCTACCCAGCGATCTAAAATGAACGCAGTAGCTGAATTAAGAGCTAAATTTTTCCAATATCTGATAGATCACAAAGTGATTGATTTCATAAAAATTATAAGATGTTTAGATACGTGGATAAGTGACTCTTATTTGGAAGGCGAGGAAAGAGGTTACTCGAGGAAGTTAATTGCGAAACATGTCTTAGAACAGGCAGAACTTTTCACGAGAACAGAGATGGAAATGATAGAGAGTGATGAAAAATGGACTCGCGACTGGAACGAGAAGGAAGCCAAGTGGAAAGAAGAGGCCATAGGCAGTGAAGCAGCATATGAGAGGGAAGAGCTGGAAGCTCAACCCTACCTTAAGTTGAAGACGCCGCCACTGGAAACTCAAAACTCGCCAGGAGATTTGAAACCCATGATTAGTCATGTGGCCACGGAATCCCAGAGCCCCGCTCCCAGGTCAGATGAACCATTATTTCAAGAGGAAGCACCCTCTGCTCCACAGGAAGCGCAACTTAGTACTCAGAGCCCATGTTTAGGCAAAGCAGAGAGGCGGACATCGAACTCGATAAGTCATGACCCCTTTGTGAAGGTACCTACGCACATAAATGCTGGTAATATGAGGAAAAATACACTCTCGTCAGGAACACGTCAGAAAAGGAATTTCCCAGACACCCCGAACATCTCTAATAATCAACAACATGCCTTCGCTCAATCTCAGAAAGCGCACAAAGACCGATTTCATAACCACAACAAAAGCGCTCAGGACTACAAAAACACTACAAACCGGAGGAATGGAGACTGTAAAGAAGCGTCTAAGCAGAAAGATAACTTCAGTAACGGCCCCATCCCGCGATTAATGTCATCTGGGCAACAAAAGGACAGAGAGCTTAATAGTAGCCCAGAGGAACCTCTCATTGTTGACACTAATGGAGTGAACGACAAGGGAAGTTACATAGTTCTAGGAGAACTAAAACAGCCTTTGATGGTACACGCGGAACCACGCAAAGGTCTGATAAAACATGTGACTAGGAGGAAACTTTTTTACCTGTGACTTTATCCACTGGAATGTTGGAAAAGTATAAACCGGCAGAACATTGCCATATCACTGGATTTAACCCAGCACCAAAAACCCCACCCCTTCTCTGTGAGAGAGAAACGAATATGACACCCAGCGAACGTAGTTCACAGGCGCCAGGTTTACAAAGTCCCTTCTGTGAAAACATCAAGCAAACGGAAATTTTAGCACCCCTACCAAACAATGGACCACGGGAACATAAAAACACGGATGAAAATGAGAGAGTTCATACTTCTGCTGAGAAGCCATTCTATAACAGTTTCCCTAATCTCAAGGAGACGATTAGTTTTACAGAAGGAGATGAGTATTTTCAAATGAGTGGAGATACGTCAGGGTCATTGAAAGATCCAACCAAAATTTTGCTTGACAATATCACAACAGTGATAGGAAAAGCCCAGGCTGAAAACCATTCAGCCGAGACTGAGATACAAGATACGCCTATGGGTGAGAAAAGAATGGATAATTGGAATGACCACCGGATGGACAGAAAATTGAATGACACCCGCATTAAACCACCTGTGCTCACAGCTATAAATTTGACTTTCACCCACGAAAAACTGCCTCGTTCATACCTGAACGCCAGTGACACTCAATCTTGGGGTGATTTATCAAAGAACAAGTTGTCTGCAAACTTGGGAGGTTTAGAAAACTTAACTCTTGTTAGATTGAACTCACGTAGCCCATTTAAATCTTTCAATCCAGAAAGAAAGAAACAGAATATTTACCGCCTAGGCAGGTCAAACGTAGGAGCGGAGTTAAGGAGATACATGAGAAGTTCCTATTTTTTATGGAAGACACACCGGCAAAGTTTTCATTGTTACCGTGACAAAGGATGTTTTGCACGCCCATTCAAGCGGGCCACAGAACAATGGCAGACTAAGCGCAGCGAACTGACAACAGATAGTGGAAGGTCAGAATTAGTTCATTCTAACCGTAATTTGTGTGAAAAGGTGAATGAGTACAGCATTTTGGCAAGACGAACGGGGCCCGAAGGAATTACGAAAGTTAGCTCTTCGATAACTCGGAACTTCAGGGATTCTCAAAATGTAGAGCCATGGCCAAGTGGAGCGTTAGCAAGCGGACAGAGGTCGAGAGAATTGAAAAGTTGGGTGACAGAAGGAATTTATAATTTAGACAAAGACCTTCTCTCGTTGAATAGTTTGCAACTATTTTAAATTGGGGAGTTTCTGTCACAGAGTGCTCGAAGATTTTGTCTAGATTATGTTAAAATTCCTTACTTTTCTTTTCCTTCACATTTGTCTGTGTTCTCTACGGAAATATTTGCACCTGTGTTCGTTTCTTTAGCTGTTTTTTTTTTTTGAGTCCTCGCTAATAGTCCTGTCATTCGATCCAAAATTCTAGCTTCTTCTACAAAAGGCACTTAAAAGCATTTCTTTAAAGATGTCTATACGATTTATTAGCTTGGTCGAAACCAGTGGTTCCCAGAGTATTATATTTCCGTGTTCAGTGGTCAACTGAAAACCGCCACAATAAATCTTGGTACGTGTCTAAGCATGAGAACAGGAAATAATTAACTCTTGGCGTGGGAATCAGGAAATATTTTAACTTCATGCGAACGAATGCTGAATTTTAAGATCACTTGCTGAGAACCGTTGGGAAGACAACGCACGCTTATAAGTTATAGAATAGAAACCTCAACTTACCTCATATCTACAAGTATATTGTGATTGAGAGTAAACGCTACTAAAGTTCTATTTCTTAAGCTGTGATAAAGTCCTGAGCGGTAAGCAAACTCTCAGTATTCGCTTAATTAGCTAACTCTAATATCAAGGGATTAGTTAATGGATGTAAAGTGTGAAATACTAAATATTGTGGTTTTATTTCTTTACATTAGATTGATAGCTATTTTGCATTTATGTATTATGAATGTTATTGATGCATTATAATGATGTAAGTACTGGCTGATATGAGAAAGTACTACAAGCTAATTGTATTAGGAATGTGATGAAGAAAACTGTTGTGAACGAGAGAAGAACCATGTTGTTCAAGGAACGAGTGAATGAAAAATATTCCTCCAATGCAGTCACGCATGAACGCACACGGCCAGGCGTCTGCTGATAACAAAGGTTGACCTGACTGACCTGAGTGTGAGACTACTGCTAGACAGGAATTTGTAAACAAACGGACAGTCGCTTTTAAGGAAGACTGACGTTATGGTTTCAGGTAAATATATTATTAGGCACCATCCTGAGACGAAATGTCCAGAATGGCTGTAGTTAATATATCTGTATAAAACAGAAGATTTATTACCTGCATTATCTTCCACAGCCCAGTTGCAGAATCCTAGCCAGTTTCTGGATTTTGATTGCTGTAAATTGTTGCGAGTAAACCGCCTAGTTGCTCTATGCTACAGAGAGAACTAGTGCTTACGTCTCAAATCTGGCGGTGATCACAAGTCAGCAACCCTGTGCAGTCTATAGCCCTGAGCAGTCTACAGCTTTAAGCAGTTAACACCTCGTCAGCACCTGAACTTCATAACGCAACTTCACAACCAGGTTAACGGAAAGCCTAGTCATCTCTTGGACTGTTGCTCAACTGAATCATATTCTCTAGTTGGTGATCCCTACCTACTGTGACGCCCAGGAGAAGTCCAAGCAGATAAGTCTACTTAAAACCCAGACCAAAGTCAGAATTCACTCTTCCACGAAATAGCCATAGGAATAAACTTTTCGTCCGTGAGGAAAATAGCCTCTTACTTCTTATCTGAACCAAAGACACTGACAGTTCTAAATTTCCTAGTATTTCTTTTTTTCAAAGTACATGTCAACATTGATTTTATATTTCTACTGTAATTAAAGTAATTATGTACATTCTGTAACTCACCATCATTCTGAGTTTGACTTAGTAGATTGTATGTTCTGTTCAGAAAAACATTCTCAACCCTCTTTGTATTACTTGTTACTATTAGTTCATCTTCAAAAAAGATTTGAGTAAGAAAGAGTTAGTCGTCGCCAGAAAAATACAAGAGTTGGTAGTCTAAAAGGTGAGAGAATCACTGACACCAACCTGTGCCCTTCTGTTAACTCTTTCCCTCAACACTAGCTCACCTCTGTGAAAACTAGTGTCTAAAGGTCTATGTGCTTTCTACACATCTTCCTTACTATAATAAACTCTTTATGCGACAATTGGATTCTCATTCAATGTCAATTGGAGTGCACAATCAACTATATCTGCGACAGTACTAATACCATCTCATCACTGGACCGTGTGCAGAACCAAGCTCTCAGGTTAATTTGTGGAGAGATGAGAGAGATAGATGCCAATATAGAGCCGCTGGATATCAGGCGTAAAAGAGCACTGACTGAAGCTGTAGAGAGATGCAGGAGACAAGAGAAAGACCACCCAAACAAAGTTCTTATTGACACTTGGAAACAAACACGAAGACTGAAATAACTATTTCTCCTGGACATAGCCAAAGAGAGAAATGATAAACACCATCTCCCACAAGAGAGAATTGGAAAACAAATACTTTGGACCACCCCCTTGGGAAAACTTCCATCAACCAACTGTCAAAACACAACTGACAGATAAAACGGCCAACAAGAAAACACTACCCACAGTCTTGAAGACGTGTGCCTTGGCGACCATAAACAGCTACCCAACATCAGCAATCCAGGCCTACACAGATGGTTCAGCTTTCAAGACCACCTCTTTTGCAGGATATGGCGTCTGCATATGGTACCTGGATGGACCCTCATGAGTTCTATGACTCCTGTGGTGAAAATTGTTCAAATTACGAAGCGGAGGCTGAGGCCATCAAGACAGCCATTGAATTACTACGCCAAGGGTTTGACCTTATGGAACGAAAGCCATCAGATATAGTGATTTTCAGTGACTCCATGTCTGTTCTGGAAGCACTTAAACAGACTCCATATGCAAACAAAGACATTTTTCTTATAGGAAGAGCGGTTCAAAACTTGATCACAGCCTACTCCATCAGTGTAACCCTACAATGGATCCCTGGACATAGTGATCTAACTGGAAATGAGACAGCTGATAGACTTGCAAAAACAGTAGCCTCTAAACAACAAAAGGACTGACCCTGCAGCATGAGAACCAACACAAGGGAAATCTGGCTGAACAGATGGACAAACGGGCTGACTGGCCGAAATGTCTTTAATGAAATGACCTGCCCAAAAGACAACGACAACATAAACAGACTCAGCAGGAGAAGTCAAAGTCTTATCTTTCAGTTCCGAACAGGACACTCCAGAGTCAATAGCCATCTAAACCGTATCAACCCTCAGCACCTACCCATGTGTAGACACTGCTCTCATCCCTATGAAACAACCAGACACCTCCTCGTGGAGTGTCCATCACTCATAAATGCCAGGAAAAAACTTTTACAGACACCTCTGACAGTCACCAACTCACTATATGGAACATTAAAACAACTGCAGAAAGCCTGCACTTGTTTAAGAATGGCATTGGGCTGCCAAGAGTAGACATGCTCAGCAGCTATGGGATATCGACAACAACAACAAACCAGAGGGTTTCCAGGTCATCAGGCTGTTCTTCTGTGTTTCTCACTGCTGTAGCAATAAGCCCCTGATATCTGGTCTTAACTTCTAGCTCTCTCAGCTTGTAGGTCTTAATGCGCATTTCTCCTGTTCGTTTACTTAGCTTCTTGCGTGATGTTAGGCAATTCCTAGATCGAGCAACTCTTTCAGTTGTTCTTTTAATTGTTAGCAAGTAGGGATGACTTCCAATCTCTGGCCCCCTCTAGACTCTAACATCCCGGATAAACTTGAATGAGCTCTTCCTAACTATGGCATAGTCGATCACTGATTTCTCATTCTTTGTTGGTTCGCATTTAATGTATGCATGTATGCGCTTATGGGGGAACTTTGTGTTTGCTCAGATTTGCTCAGTGCAAAATCTAAGGAGTCGCTTTCCATTGTCATTAAGAGAATCTTCTCCATACCTTTCGATAACTCCACCCCATCTAGCATAGTCATTTCCAACTTTGGCATTGAAATCTCAGAGCAGAATAATCTCATCTAGGCAGTCGTCCACTGTCCTTTGAAGCAGCTCTATGACAAAATGTCTGTACTTGTTCTTTTGGTGACTGTCTCACACTTTCAGCCCTACGGCAGTATTATTTCTTCATTTTTCTCTCCGATCGCTTATTATTTGACAATTTTTTTGCCATTTCATTCATTATTTTGCTCTATGCTGAATCTAGTAGGGCGAAATCTCTAATACTCCACTCCTCTACGGAAGTATCTGCTATGGAACTATCTTTAGCTGGTCAAGACCGCACTCCACCTTCACGTGGTGGTCCTGGAAACAGTCTGCAGCGGTGCAGTCTGGCTGAGTGAGTGCGGATCGCAATGGGAAGGCAAACCCGGTCCCTAATAAATGCCGTGCTGAAGTCGGATGTGTCGACCGAAAGGTGCAGATATCACAGCTTAGGCGTAAACAGACACAACGCAACCACCATCCTTTTCAGGGCGAACGAAGAAGAAGAAGAAGAACTATCTTTGTCTCTTACATATTTGCTTTACCACTCCTCAGACTTATTTACGTTCCGCCGAGTGAACTGTGGTATTATCGTAACAATACCCGGTCATTATCACCAATCAGCGGTAATACGTTTGTCGCTTTGAGTCGCCTAGTCAATCTTTGATAATAGACGATCGTCGTTGGACAACCATATTGTTTGTCTGAGTGGCCGGCGACCTTTTTGTTTGACGGTCTGAAGAAAGCACGAACACACAGGCGATAATGAGATAATAGTTTCACGGGCCCATCCCTGTGTGTGATTAGCGCAGATAATCTGTCTGGGTAGACATCTTGGCGGAAGACATTACGCCAGGTAATCAGTTCACACATTTGTTTGTGAGAGTGCACAAGATGTCACCGGAAGATATTATGTCTTATTATAAAGAGGTCACGCGTGGAAGTATTAAATTTAATATTTTAAACTCGCGGGGGAGATTATGAATTAAAACACCCCAACCCAGTGCTAGAGAGATTTGATTGGTTGGATTTGAGATACCGAAAGAAACAATGAATTCCATTGGAAAATTCGTTGGAAACTCAATCTGTGATTGCACTGAGAAATGAGAGATATAATCTAGCGAACTCAGAGACACAGAACACAGAGAGACTGCTTTGCAACGTTAAGCTAAGCACCTCCCAAAAGCCAGAGAGAAAAGGATCGGACTTAGAATTCCATACTATAAGTGACAGATCGCATATTGGGGAAACTTAAAACCTTAAAAGTAAGCCCGCCTTTATGAATACCGAGACTGGATACTTAAGGGACCAGGACTTTAAAATAACAAGACTGGAAACCTAGGAATTGAATCACAAGTCATAGAGGAATTAAACACAAGTTTTCCCAGGGCACGTGATTTCGCAGAACACCCGCCGTCAGAGGAATTAACTCCAATTTCCCAGACCAAGTCATAGAGGAATTAAACACAAGTTTTCCCAGGCCAAGTGATTTCGCAGAACATCCACCGTCAGAGGAATTAACTCTAATTTCCCAGACCAAAGTGATTTCGAAGCTTCTAATACAGAGCTGCGTCCATCCAAAGCTGTGCAAGGAGATTGTATAACGCAAAACTTTGGGGTAAGTTGTGAACATTTATTTTACAAATGTGAAATTTGACATATTTCTTGCTTAGTGGTTATAAATGAGGCTGGCAACCTTAACAAATGAAAAGAGTATATTCATGAACCACTACAGCAAGTGCTGGTGATTGTTTCTTGCTAGTCGTGCGGGAAAGCCCGACAGCAGAGGTGACCCCAGACTCCGGCTGGAGCAGTGATGAGTGGTGAGTACATCATATGTGCCTCAAGTGTAGCATATCATTGTGTGAGATTTATGTAACTTGTTAATGTTAATTCAGGCACAAATCATTATTCACGCTGTCCAGACACATTTCCCAGCTAATACAAAGAAGAATATTGGTGAATTTTAATCATTTTCATTTAGCTACGTTATGTGCTCAAGAATTTAATTCTTCTGAGAGATTAACAATGGTGGGTGGACAACGGAAGATTGAGCCTGTCAGAGTGCTTCACAAAAATGTGCTAAGCAGAGGCATTTGTTTCCTATTTTGTCCAATAGTTTGTGAAACGAAGCTATAAGACCGTTCGAGGACGAAGCGGCAAGACTGACGTTTCTACGCCCTTGGTTGTGAGAGCAGGGAAGCAACACTGACCACCTACATAAGACGAGTTAGGCGAAGAAGTGCCCGCATCACCAGAAAAGTGACGATACAACGGTGGCAGGACTCACGTAGACAAGCTAAGTGCTTATTAACAGGCGAAAGCAACGGACATTAATAAAACCCTCTATTTAATCTCCGTGAGGAGAAAATTTGATTCCAGTATAAAATGTCACCAAATTTTCCATATTTCTTTTAACTATTAAAGACTAATTCATTATTAAAATTGTTACATCTTGTTTTAAAACTAAACAAACATAGTAGCTCCAGTTTTTTATTTGTATGAAAGCAAAAGTATGAGCCATAATGTCTAATATATATATATATATATATATATATATATATATATATATATATATATATATATATATATATATATATATATATATATATATATATATATATATATATATATACCTAGACATATATTTACCTCTAAACAGAGCTATACCATTATAAGAGGAAATTCGCTGAATTAACTCAGCTGGGGGCTTAAACGGGCTAAAAACCATTGCTTAAATCCTTCACAAAAGGCGACGGACAGATATAAGTTAACTATTGCCCAGCGGTATGCCGCATGGTTCTTGACTTCTGAATTATCTTGTGAAGACTCCTTACGGAGAGAAGCGTCATTACACTTCTATCTACATCTCTGCCAAGAGTAATCTTGTGCGAAGGTAAACACCTTTGAGGACCCATTTAAATACTCTTGAGTTTTGGCCATTGTTGGACCACTACTGCAAAGCAGGGGAGGCAATCCGTGACAAGCTCGACGAATTTCTCCTTGACCCCTGCTCGCTCATCTTCATTTGGAACGTACACAATGACAATGTTGACTATGGTTTCTCCTTCTTTTAGTTTTAGGACCATAATGCGTTCCGAGACAAAGTTCCATCCCTTGATACTAACCTTTTGGTTTTTTGCCACATTACAACCCACGCCCCCTTTAGCTCTTTCCCATGTGGGGACATCACTGTAGAGCACCTTGTTCTTTGCTTCTGAGTATCACATATTCTCTATATATAGAGCAGCGTGTCGCCATCGATATCTATAACTCCGTGTCTCTTTTTATCGTTTCCGTTAAAGGCAGGATTTCTAGTTTTGCTTTCCTCATCTCTTCCGCTAGCTCCTCTTCCTTCCCATTTATATTCCTTGCATTCCATGTTCCATAAGTTGTAGTCCGTAGTCCGTTCCAGTCAGTCTCCTTTAGAAATTTCGTGTAATCATGTTTTAAAGCAAATATGTGATTGGCCTCTTGTGTCCTTTGCATGATGGAGAGGCTGCCTCCTTACGGCCTCCATGCAGGCCGCCTTCCTCCTTTTTCAGCCGGGCTTGGGACCGGCCTAGGCGGAGTTCTTCTTCTTCTTCTGTTATTATTCTTATAATTATGCTTGCGATCTCTGTTCTACCAAGATTGCGTCGTTTCAGGACTTTTATTCCATCTCAACTTCATTTTGGTCTGAGAAAAAGACGCGTTCAAAGTTCTTGGTGTATTAGTTGAAATGAAAGAGACATCATACTAAAATGAAATGTTGCATGATGGTCCTAACTGTTATATGTAAGATATTGTGTAGAATGATAGATGGAACTATATGACGTCGATTTATGAACTTGGTTTCCTTGTTATCCTTAAAAACAAAGAGATTGTTTCCCTTTAGTTGTTTTGTTGTGAACTTCTAAGGAGGAATGAAGGAACGAAGGAATAATAGTATACTTGCGTAATTCATGTTGTCGTTAATGTATTGAAATAATAAGTATTTTCTTCGATCAATAAATCTGAAGGAATAAATATATCTAAATCGTCCTTCAAGACAGGGTAATTAAAGCGATAGTGAAATCAGATGTTATGGATTCATACAGCAAATACAAATTGGTTATCGCTCTTCCACGCACACGTCACACTAAGAACAAAGACAGGTACCCGTTTTTACTTTTTACAACTGGGTAAATTGGAACGAGATGCGTCCTGGTTTTGAACGCGGTCCCCTTGCCTTGAGAAGCAAGCGCTCTAACCACTCATCCACTCGGAGACTCACGAATCGTATTTAGGTAGTCCCATAGCAGATTATCGTCCGATTGACTAAGCTGTAAATGAATACCTAACTCTGCTCTTGAATTAGGGAAGGCAAAGGCAGCGAGAATGTGAAATGATCACCTCACCTCATAAAGCTGGACCTAGTGTATTGAAGTCTCTAACAATTCCCTCCCCTACGACAGTATCTGCTATAGGACTACTGTTGCTGTCATTTTTGACGGTTTCATAAGACGTAAATCTATTTAATACTTTTGACGATCGAAGGTAGAGAACTGTATGTTAACTCTCTGGGACAGGTTGATTTGGGGTTATCTTCCCTGTGTTTATTCTTTGTGGTTGATCTGTCTTAAGATGGGGTTAACTGTTCTCAAATCTGTTCTGTCTACGCATGCGCTAGTTTTTAGCGCGAACCGAGAAGACTTCCGTCTGAGAGTGATGAGCTGGTTTCTGACCGGACAAGATGTCCGTTGTTTCTTCTCTGCATTATCTGGGGGGAAAGAGAGTCTTCAGTGTAGCTGTGATTTCAGTGATTCTCCCCAGAGTTATTCTGTTCGTCTAGAATGATGACAGTGGTTATTTGTGTATTTCTCGGATTCTGTCCAAGGTAAAATAAACTTTATTATTATGCCAAGATTGCAGAACATTTAGTATGAACCTGTGAGTAGCGCTCACAGTTCTTGGGATCCAGAGTCCATTATGTGTGCTTGACGTAGCTAACTAAGTCTATTCGTCGAATTACTTTATAGAAGCACAATGAACGTATATTTATATGAAACCCGCATTATGGCGGTATGTTTCGGCACGGAAGATAATGCCTGCCTTTGAAAATACACAGTTGTTCATCAATCATTATGAGGCCCGACATTACGGCCTATATCCTTGAGCAGAAGAAGAAGTGTCTGGCGGGAGAAGCCAGATGAAGTCTTGACTTTATCAACAAGTTCACAGACTTTGTTCCTAAGCAACTATATTTGTCACGAGACTACCTGACGCGTTTAGTCAGGGGCTCTGAGCTACAGTATGAGAATATATATATTATCAAGCCAACGTTACTAGCATCATACATACGAGCTATGCAGGGTTGATTACGCTCGATGGTTATATGCATTACTACACATGAAATGTCCATGTTCCTTGTTCTACTGTCTGTGTTGTCCGTCAACGTACTATTGCTGTAATAAATGTTGAAGAGAAAGTCATCTGCATTAACCACATCTATGACTTCTACGTGTGATGGAGTGAGTTTGTATGTTCCTAAATAAGAGCCTATATGACTTCGCGTTCTCGATCTGCTGTATACACACCATTACTCACTACAACATCTCATCATTTGTTCTACACACCTGAGAAAACATGTATGCTGTTTGTGTGTGTGACTGCACTACATCCTGGCAGTGCCTCACGCTGGTGACCTAGATTCACGTCCATGTTACACTGTCCTGGTGATCAACGACACGCCTACTCAGCGACACTTCAACACGGTACATATACCAGAATTCACACGAGCAAACAGACTTTAACATCTGGTAATAAACAGTCACCAAAACCCCATGTTACATCTTGGTTTAACATCGACTTACATCTGCATTTAACAACTACCTTTACCTTTTCGTTACTATGATTTTCCGAGCAATGCACACTTCACGTGCAGCAGATGAACCCTTATACAACTCTCTGAAAAGGGTGAAGGAATTCCCTGAAGTCGTCTTCAGTGCAAGAACTTTTCAGCTGTGCGGCAGGTTTGTACACTGTCAGCACTGAGATTATATAATCAGGGTGACCATAGCGGCGTGCGAGTGCCTGTGGTGCGGCTTTCATTACGTACTCGAAATTATATAAAAGAGAGCAAGTAACCCACCAAAACATGACACGGCCAGGAAAAAAAAGGGGGGGGGGGGGTTAATTATGTTTTGCTCCTTCTGTTGCATGATGACGGCACTAATTATTATGTGTCATTTCATTCCGTTACATTTTAACTTCCTTCGATCTTTGTCGTCAAACTTATCATGACTTGTGGTCAATGTTCCATGAAAAAATCGAAAGGCTTATGTGCACATATAATGTGTTTCAAATTTAGCTTCTTCTTCTTCTTCTTCTTCTTCGAAGTCGTTCGCTGTCAAATAACCACATCTCATCATCAGTTGCCATCTCCACAACGAAGGTTGGCTGTAATGGATCTCCAACGTCTTCTGTCTCTTGTCTTGGTGGTGCACTCTGATAGACTCTTTCCTGTCCATCTCTTGATGTTGTCTTCCCACTTATAGCGCTGTCTTCCTCTTGCACGTTTGCCTTCAACTCTCCCTTCTGTTATGGTCTTCTGCAAGATGTTAGGCCTTTTTATGTCGCCAAAGTATTTTAGCTGCCGAACTTTGATCTCCCTCATTAGTTCTCTTTTCATACCTAGATTTTCTAGGACCTCCTTATTTGTTTTCTTCTCTTTTCATGAGATACGCCCTATTCTTCTATATATCCACATTTCAAGAGCCTCAATTCTTTCTTCCAAATGCTTATTCATCTTCCATGTTTCTACACCATACAGAAATGCAGAATATATATAAAACTTTATGATTCTCAGTTTTAATTTGTGAGATAACTGTTTAGATGTCAGTATATGTTTCATGTTGTTGAATGTAGCTTTGGCCATTCCTATTCTCTTCTTGATTTCTGTTTCCCATCTGCCATCTTCTGTTATTATATGACCAAGATATAAGTAGCTCTTGACTTGTTCCAGGATTTTCCCGTTTACTTATTTGGACCTCTATATATTTTTCTGCTAATATTCTTAGGCAAAATATTGCCTCTCTTGTTCCGCTGTTCCGTCTAAAACCAAACTGTACTTTGGATTTCGCTGTCTACCTTACTTTTTATTCTTTCCTGTATGAGTTTGAGCAGTATCTTAATTGCATGACTCATCAGGTTGATTGTTCTGAAGTCTGAACATTCTGTTGCATTAGGTTTTTTTGGGCAATGTTATAAAGACTGATGTCTTCATGTCGTGTGGTATATATCCTGTATTGTATATATCGTTGCGTAGATCTGTGATTGTATCTATACCAAAGCTCTCCAGGGCTTCTATCATTTCAATTTTTATGTTGTCCGAGCCTGCTGATTTTCCTTTTTGTATCATATGTATTGCATTCTCTACTTCTGATCTGAGAATGTTTGGGCCTTCACTAGAATCTGGTGATGGTTTTTTACCTCTGTTGTCCTCGAATAGTTCTTTTACGTATTCTGCCCATCTGTTTGATATGTCTTTCTCATCAAGTAAGATTACACCATTTTTGTTCTTGATACAGCTTCCTCCTTGTGCAAACCGCGACCTATTTGATAATTTCTTTATTTCTTCATGCATATCTCTTGTCATGTGCATGTGCTTTGCTTCCAAGTCTTCTATTTCCTTGCATTTTGTTTCTATCCACCGTTCTTTTGCTTGTCTATAGATAGTACGTATGTCATTGTCTATTGTTTTATATTCTGGAGTGTTTTTTGTTTTCTTTCTTTCTGCCATTTTACTCAAGATGTCATCTATCATCCAAATTTGATTTTTCTTAGGCTCCTTTTTAGGTAAATTTGCATTTGTTGATTGTATGCTTGTTTTTAAGCATTCCCATTTTGTGGTTACTTTTTCTTCTGGGTTTTCTCTTCTATACTGCTCCATGCTTTCTGTCAGTAACTGATGATATTTATTTTTGACGTCGATTAGATATTTTTGTTTTATATCTGGTTGTTTTAGTGCTGATATTTCTATCTGGGGTTCCTCCTGTCTTCTGTTTCCTGTTCTTTTCAGCTTTATATTTACTTTGATGACGACCGGATTATGATCTGAATTTATGTCGGCGCCAGGATGTGTCTTTGCACTTGTGACACTGTTCTTAAATCTATGTTTTATCATGATATAGTCAATTTGATTTCTTGTTACATCTCCTGGGCTTTTCCATGTGTATAATTTCCGCAGATATGAGATATGATGGGTTCACTGCAAGGGTCATGGCTGTTGAAGTGGGTGCAAGAGGGCTTGTGGCTGCGTCAGTGTATGATTTATTGAAACTGTTGGGGCGGAGGGGACAATCGAGAACAAGAGCAATGAAGAGGCTTAGTGAAACTGCCGAAAAGGCATCATGCTGGCTGTGGAACAACCGCAATGGGCAATGGAAATCGTGACAATAAACGCTGTGGTTCAGAAAACACCAGGAATTTTTCTAAGTCCGCTATACGCTGCGTTTTTTGGTGTACTAGTGAACGGGCTGTGACTGAGTGGCGACAGGCGGTGTATATTATTATAAAGGGTGTCAGGAACAGAATTTCGGCTATCGCGCAGCGGCTAGACTCGTCGGCTTCGCGCAGGCGTGTCAGTGGGTGTTCTTAGTTGTGATGTGCGACGGAACGAACAGAATAATTTGTCTTCTCTTTGTTACTTTCACAATTGCCTCCACGGCTGGCGGAGTTGTGGATTTTAAATTTGCTACCATAAGTGAAATGGGTTCATTTTCGATACAAGACAACAGGAGCTGAGACGCTTGGGAGTCATGACCCAAGTGGGCCCGCCCCCCTTAGAGTGTAAAGGAGTAGTCGGGCCGAAACACTTGTCGGACGGGGGGACTGCTTCTGATGATCAGATGGCTTCCTGTTGTATCGCTCTGTAAAGAGTTTCCTATCATATATATATATATATATATATATATATATATATATATATATATATATATATATATATATATATATATATATATATATATATATATATATAAATATATATATATATATATATATAGATATATATAGATATATATATATATATATATATATATATATATATATAATCTTTATACCCCTGATAAATAATCGTTATACCCGTGATATATAATCTTTTTGAAAGCCAGACATTAAAAATAATATAGTATGATTAACTGATTGACAATTGTGTGAAAAAAACAACAAAACACGCAAACAAATAAAACATGGAGAATGTTTCTTCAACACCTATCGTAAACCTCTGTTAAGTCATAATTTGGTAATGGGAGTTAAGTGTTAAAGATTTGTATTATGGGTCGGATTTTTGTACACACGTTAGTTAGCACGCTTTGGTGATGAGATGATTTTTTAGGTGGGGGCTTTATGCTCGGTAATTTTATAACACAGCTCAACTGAGTGGTTGCTAGTTTGTTTTTTAAAAATAGGATAAAGAAAGTTTTCGAATATTCTTAGTGAGGTTTTTGGGAAGAGACGGTTGAGCTGAGCTGTATGTTTTTGCACCTGTAACTGAATCTTTGGACATCGATTTGTATGGATCTATGCTATGAGTTACTGCATTCTACTGCCTAATGAGAGTTGGGGTGTGCGCATCCCTTTTGATGGATATTTTTGCTGTATTACTACGAAATGAACTTACTAATCTGATGCGTCATGTTTTATGCTGTGAACTGTGTTACCATGATGTCTACGTGACTGTGGCGTTAATAAACTGTGCATAACGTTACAGCGGGTTTCAATATTTCCTGACCTCTACGTTACATTGATGTGTGATCGAAGTGTGTATAGGTATGCCAGAACCTTCATACGACATTCGCACTTACAGCTATACATATTTACACACCTGTCGGCCATCCGTAAGCCCGACCACAAGCTGATTGCCTTCATCAGCCGTAATATTAACATTGTCTTCCTACACCACTTACGTATCCTTAACATATTTATGATGGCCAATGTGGCCTGTTGACGTTAAAGAAAATAAACTTTAACACCTCCTAGTATTTAGTCCTCTTATTTTCTTGCACTAATCGGATTATCTTTTCTTATAACAGCAACTGTAGGTTCTAATGATGATGTTTGTACTTTTCAACATATGTTATGTCATGCTTTTAAGTAATTAATGTTAATATGAGTGTGCTATATTATTATTTTACTTTACAACGTTGAATTCCTTGAAACTGATACGTAAAATGCATGTGAGAATAAATGAATTCAGTATGAAAGGTGAGCGAAAAGAAGGGCAGAATGTTAGACGGGCCTGTGTGCCCAATTCTCAACCCTTTGAAAATAAAGTTCGTTCGTTCACTGGTTTGTAACATATGTGCATGCGTTCGTATGCAAAGTCTGTTTTTCTTTATGTTTCTTTTTTCCTTTAAAAAAAAAAAGTGTAGTAGTGTCCAAAAATATGTCAGCAGGAAATGCAGTCCTCCAAGACTGTAAATCCGCTACTAGTTGAGCCTTCTAGATATAGCTGGCCATAATTGGATGCAGTAAGTAAACTTGGAGACTGTCGCCACTTAATGTGTAGTAGTAGTCCCAGAAGCTGCCATAGTGTTAGAGACTTCACCATTCTGGGTCCAACTTTATTTTGACGTAGAGTGACTAGTTCTCTGTCTCACTACCTTTGTCTTAACTAACTCGACACCACAGCCAGGTACACATTTTACAGTTGGGTACATTGCCGCCTCTGAGCGTAAGAAACAGTATAGCTAAATTCATTTCCTGGTACATGTTGATAGTTAACGCTCGAAAGATTCACCGTACCAAAACTGTAAGAGAGATAGAGAACATAAATTTTTTTAAATCGTGTTTTCTATTTCTTTCATTTCGTCTCTGTGCTTTCCTAGACTCAGTAATCTATTTGTCGGAGCAAATGTTTGTCACTGTCAAGTGAGTCCTAGACAAACAGTAAATCTTTCGAAGATCCAAGCAGCCACAGACCTGTAGCTTTACAGACAAATAATAAGTTTACCATGGAAAAGAAAGAAGAATTAAGTGTAATGAGAGCTCCATGAAAGAAGCTAATGTGCAAATGAAACAATTACAATATACTAGAAAGAACGCGTCAAAATTGTTTCGTCGTGTTAGGAGAAGTGGAAAGCTAGAAAATATTGTGAAAATATGGATGGAAACAATAGAGTACAATAAAGTGAGAAGATACGGGACAGATTAACTTTGCGGCATGGAGAACACGTGCACAAATAGAATTGATAATCAGCAACAGCAACAGATAATCAGCAACAGGAACAGATAATCAACAACAGGAACAGATAATCAGCAACAGGAACAGATAATCAGCAACAGGAACAGATAATCAGCAACAGGAACAGATAATCAGCAACAGGAACAGATAATCAGCAACAGGAACAGATAATCAGCAACAGCAACAGATAATCATCAACAGGAACAGATAATCATCAACAGGAACAGATAATCAGCAACAGGAACAGATAATCAGCAACAGGAACAGATAATCAGCAACAGGAACAAACATCGCAAGGCAGTCCTTGATCTGGAGTCTCCAGGGTAAGAGAGGTTAAAAAAATGGAGAAGAGAACTGATGAAAAGAACGACAGGATGAGGAAGACAATTTTTATTCACTGTGGCCAACTTCACTTTTGTAAATAATCGTGTTTACTTATACTGTGAGCTAATAGCACGAGACAGGAGAACTTGATATACGTTTGTTGATGGCCTATACTCCCTTGGGAACTGAAGGGTTATGATAATGTCTTGAGACAGAAAGATGTTGTTTGACATGATACCCAATGCTAGTTGGCATGTGGCTTCAAGAATGCTATGATCTGGAACTTCGGGTTGGACAATGTTTCCATTCCCTTTTTTGGTCAGAAACTCCACGAAAAGAAGTAACATTAAAGGTGGGAACGAATCAAGGAGGCTAGCAGAAAAACAGAGAGACAGAGAGAGAGAGAGAGAAAGAGAGAGATAGAGGGGGGGGGGAGTGAGAGAGGAGACTGGAACCACACGGAGAAAATTAGAAGAACTCGCTCCGGACATGCTTTGCTGGAGAGCTGCTGGCGATGACCTTTGCTAAGATAGGAGTTAACAAGGCTGTGAGACTGAGAGGCAAATAGCGAAAGGGAGAGGAGCAGCACGGAGAGAAAATTTTGGTTCCACATTTGTTCGTTTAATTTTCCTCCTTTCCAACCCAAAAAAAAAAAATGTCTTTCTTGTGTACAAGCCAGAACACACACACAGGTTTATTGATACATTGGACTCAAGTAGCCCACTTAATGAATTCAGAGAAGAAAGCAAATAAGAACAAATGAACATCGAATTTTGGGGTCGTCCAGGGGTTAACGTGTCCTTGAAGCATGGGAATTCAATTCTGGTTTCTTCCTCGCGGCTGTTCCAGTGGGCAGGATTTTGATTTAATCCTTCTGCTGCCAGTTGCCAGTTAAAAGGAACGTCTGCTTGTTGTGGAACATTACAGTGTTTGGATTGGTTCTTGCTGTATAGAGCACAACGCCACAGTTCTCTAAGGGTTAACAGAACAGATACACTGTAATTGTAATGTTTATAAAGTCAATCGGTTTCAATCATTAATGTGGCTGAACTGGAGCAGTAGAAAGTTCTCATAGACATTAACTCTTTTGAAAAGGCGGTGTTATAATTGTGTTAATAAATTGTAGTGTATGACTTGTTACCATCAATCAGAGGTAAGTTTACTGTATATGCATTAGAGCAATGTAATTAAACCAGGGCGCATGAATTATTTTTTTTTCAAAGGGTGCATGGTATCAGTGGGGTGCATAGAAGGAAGCGTGGCATAAAAATTGTGCATAAGGGTGCACTGCATAAATACACTTTTTATATGAACAAAATATATTAGAATGAAATAGTAAGTGCATTGAAAATCATACACGTACGTGTTTAATTCACGTACGTGTTTAATTCACTTGCCCTTTATTGTGCTGATACCAAAAACACACTTGAATTAGGTTTTTTTGTTCTAATTTAATAGATACGAAAGAAAACAGAGAAATATATTACTCGTTGCTGATTCTTTGATGAGAGTCATAGTGGTGGTCGATTTTGGGATGGAAAGGGGGAAAGGGGGGGGGGGGGTAACCCATTACAACAAGTAATGTTACAATTACAAACAATAGACACTGCCGCCTTAGCAAAACATTTGTTTGTGACTGTCTCGTCCTTCTCTAATTTTGTTCCTGAAATCAGATCTGTGAACGTTAAATGACTTTACGTTTAAATTTTTTGATCCGCTATGTGTCCTTTTTCCTGTTGCTAATTGCACATTCTGTTCTAAATATAGCTGATTAAAGGTTGATGTAGCCTTACGTTTTTGTGTGTGATGGACAGATCTTTGCTCGTGCGTTTCTGAGGGAAGCCGTGAAGAAAAACGATTGTGTGACAGGAACTCGAGGCCTGTCTATCACCAGAGAAGGTTACAGACGCTTGTTGCCGTTTTGTGAAAGAAGAGATGTGAAAGAAAAGCAATTTAAAAACAAAAAAGAAAGAAAGAAAAGAAATATTCAAAGGCGGAAAAAGTAGCAGCATAAATGCTTCGTGGTAACAACACTAAGTGAAGAAGAAACACAGAAGAAGGCGAGGAAGAGGTGGTGACGGTGGCTGTAGTGGCATAATTGTGGTTGTTGTTTGGTAGTAGAGCAAATAGAACATTAATAACAACAACAACAACAACAACAAGAAAGTGCTGCTAGCAGCAATATCAGCGAAAGTAGTAGTAATAATGGGAGGATAAAGCTTCCGATCGCACCAAGTGGCGATGCTCACTAAGGTATCACCTCAGATTGGGCGAAAAGAAGTTCTCATAACAAGCAGAAGAGGAAAGAACACGCAGAAAGTAACAGCTGAAATATATCACCCCAGGGGCACATTCCCATTGTCAGTTATGACTGAAGGGGGCTACTACTCGTAGTAATACTAATAGTATGGGAGGCCGGTGTAGCTATAATATAATTTTTAATAATATATTTTATAAATAAAATGTAAATACCAGCAGATGTATGCACTTACGTGACTTGTTTTTTATAAATTTTTTTTAATGCTACATTTTAAAATGTAACATTATAAGTAAATGTTTTTATTTTCAAGTCCATTGACAGGGATTATGGGGCATTCAGAATGGTTAGAGACTTTACACGAAAAACGGAAAGAGCTGCTAATCAATCTGATTTTATTATGTGAGACGTTAGACAAGTCTTACTTAATAACTCAGTGAGAGGTGCCGCAAAAGGTGTCAATAAATGACAACCTCGTGCCATAAAATGTCAAGTAGACAGAGCAAGAACAACAGTCGTAACAATTCTTGCTTATTCTGATTGATACTAGTAAGGTCAAGGTCAAGGATCCCGTTACACGCCCATTGAGGCATATTGGGAATATTGTGTTAGGCCCATATTTTCTTGACCATCGGCACACTAGGGGTGATGTCTACATCCATCTTGTACTAGTACTAGTACTTAAGTATTTCTTCGTCAAACTCAAACATTTTTGGTGAAAAACTTAAAAGAAAAAAATAACCAACTTAATTTGTTAAACAGCTACCTGATGGGAGGAAGGTAATGAAATTAATCCGGACATTCAAACCCTGCAGGGAAAACAGTTTTTTTAATTAAAAAAAGGTGATTATTCAAACACGCGCGAGTTCTATCATCAGTTTTGCTTTAGCGGATTGCAGTGACTGGGAAATCAGAAGCTCAAGTATGATTAGAATCCATAAAGTGAACAGGTCTTTACAAACCCTGATGGTTGGAATGTTCAGCTTTATTTCATTTAATCTCTCACCTCAGCTAGTTGTTAACTTTATCAATGATGTCTGCTTTTTCTGTTCTTTTGTTTTCTTCCGTTTCTGATATCGTATGTTCCGTCTCAGACTTTTTTTTTATTTTAAATACTGGAATATATTAGCGATAACAACCTGATGACTTCCAAACCCTCTGGCTTAAATTCAAGGACATCATAAAGACAGCTGCTGCAGAAGCGTGTGATGAAGTCCGACTTGGGAACAAGAGAAAGAGGACCCATTGGGGGACAGAGGAAGTCAAAAAGAAAATTAGAGAGAAGAAAATGGCATGGAAACAATACTTAGGAGCTAAAAACACAGCAGGACAAATAGAGAAATATAGAGAATATATGATACTTAGAACAGAAGCAAAGAACAAGGTGCTAGCAGCAAAACAGAAGTCCTGGGAAGAATTTGGAGAAAAGCTAGAAAAAGATGCACAAGAAAACCAGAAATTGTTCTATAAGACCCTAAACATGAGGAAGGAAAAACAATGCCCTCTCAAATTTATAAAGGACAAGCAAGGCAAATTGCTTACTGCCCCAAAGGAAGTAATGGAAAGATGGAAAGAATATTTCTCAGAACTCCTTGATGGTGAGCAAGGTCAAGCATCAGAAATGTTAACAACTAGCACAGAAGATGAAACCAATGGTGATGAAGATGACATAAAGATGGAAGAACTGAAGGCAGCACTAGAGAAAATCAAGATGGGCAAAGCAGCAGGGCATGATGGTATAACATCAGAAATGGTAAAGTACATGGGAGCATCAGGTGACCTATTAATCTTAAGGGTCCTACAGGCAGCGTGGTGCAACAAGACCATACCAAAGGATTGGGAGATTGCCTTCATAACACCAATTTTCAAAAAAGGTGACAGTCGACAGTGTGGAAACCATAGAGGCATATCCCTTCTCAGTGTCCCTGGTAAAATCTACTCTAGAATCCTGGAGCAGAGACTCAGACGCCTAGCTGAGCAACAATTGGATGAGATCCAGTGCGGATTCCGAGCAAACCGAAGTACTCAAGACCTAATCTTCACACTCAGACAGCTGAGTGAAAGGGCTCTTGAGTATAAGAGTGAGATCCATCTTTGTTTCATAGATCTGACAGGGTCCCCTGGAGCAAACTTTGGGATGTTTGGCAAGGAAGAACATTCCAGCACCTCTGATTCATGCTATACAGAGCTTCTACAAGTCTTGCAGAAATTATGTGAGGACAGCAAACCATAAGTCAGAAGAGTTCAGGACCACCACTGGTGTAAGACAAGGTGATATCCTGTCACCTTATCTTTTCATACTCCTCATGGACGATGTTATCAAGGCATGTAAGGAGAGAACAAGAAAGTATTCAGTGGGGTACTGGAAGATGAGACAGGTGTGTATTTTAGAGCTGGCATTTGCTGATGATGTTGCCCTGATTGCTAAATCAGAGGCACATCTCCAATCCAACCTGCAAGTCTGGAAGGAAGAGTTGGAGAAGAGAGGGATGGTCATAAGCAGCTCTAAAACAAAATCCATGGTGATATCACGAGAAGAAAGAAGACATCAGATTAAGCTGGGAGAACAGGTCCTGGAGCAGGTCGACCACTTCAAATATCTCGGAGCTATTATAGACCGAAAGGGAGGCATCAAAGACGAGTTTGCCACTCGAAAAGCAGCAGCTGGGAGACTTTTTCAGACCATAAATCGAGGATTCCTCTGCATGAGAGGGGTTGGTAAGAAAACGAATATGGATGCGAGTCGGGGGCAATGACTACAACCCACAAAAGCCAGATCCAAACCTCAGAAATGAGGTATCTGAGGAAGGTGGTTGAAGTAACAAGAAGAGACATGGTCCGCAACCAGACGATACGTCAAGGCCTAAAATCCCACCCCTTGCAGACCCAAGTAGAACAGTCCCAACTAAGATGGTTTGGCCATGTCTGTAGAATGGGAGACGATCGGCTACCACGACAAGCATGGGAAACAAAGAGCGAGGGATCCAGACCCCCAGGACGACCCAGAGTCCGTTGGGGGGACAACATTAGACAATCTTTGAAGGACCGAGGATTAGAATGGAACCAGGCCAGGAGGAAGACAGCCGATAGGATAGTCTGGCGCTCTCTCTTCCAAACCTCTACACCTCACGGTAGAAGGGGGACAACTAAGTAAGTAAGTATATGTTAGCGATTGTTAATTTTCTGATCCTTTCGAAAGCGACTTCAACGCTGTATCCTTTCGGCGCCAGATCTCTTCTAAAGGTTATTTGCTTTGTAATGCGCCGTTATTACAGTTTGCTTCTGTGCGTTGGTATTTCTTTTTTGTTTAGTATTTTAAAGCGTAAATCAGAGGCACATCTTCAATCCAACCTGCAAGTCTAGAAGGAAGAGCTGGAGAAGAGAGGAATGATAACAAGCAGCTCGAAAACAAAAACCATGGTGATATCACGAGAAGAAAGAAGACATCAGATTAAGCTGTGAGAACAGGTCCTGGAGTAGGTCGACCACTTTAAATACCTTGGAGCTGTCATAGACCGGAAGGGAGGCATCACAGAAGAGTTGGCTACCCAAAGAGCAGCAGCTGGGAGACTTTTTGAAGACATAAATCATGGATTCCTCAGCAAAAGAGAAGTTGGTAAGAAGTCGAAGATGGCTGTATACCGCTCCACCTATGTCCCAGTCTTGACGTATGGAAGCGACGAGTCATGGGCAATGACTACAACCTACAAAATCCAGATCCAGAAATGAGGTATCTGAGGAAGATGGTTGAAGTAACAAGAAGAAACATGGTCCGCAACCAGACGATACGTCAAGGCCTAAAAACCCAACCCCTGCAGACCCAAGTAGAACAGTCCCAGCTAAGATGGTTTGGCCATGTCTGCAGAATGGGAGAAGATCGGCTACCACGGCAAGCATGGGAAAATAAGAGCCAGGAATCCAGACCTCCAGGACGACGCTGGGAGGACAACATTAGACAATCTTTGAAGGACCGAGGACTAAAATGGAACCAAGCCAGGAGGAAGACAGCCGATAGAATAGCATGGTGCTCTCTCTTACAAACCTCTACACCTCACGGTAGAAGAGGAACGACTAAGTAAGTAAGTATTTTAAAGCGTTTATTGATTATTTCCATGTTTTGTTACGTCCTTTGCCATTTACTAAAATTAGTTTTGTGCATAGTTGTGTGTTATATTTGATACTGGTGTTTTTGCTCTAGAAATAGTTGTGTATATTTGTGTTTTCATGCCTAATAGAGCAAATATCGCGAGTGTTGTTTAAGTAGCGCAATTACTGCGCGCGCGGACTAAGTTGAGTGTTTAGGCTTAGCGGTCTATATAAAGCGTGTGATGGCCAGCAGCGGCCTTTTCCTAGTATCAGCCCAGACGAGAGAGAAACGAAATTAGACACCAGAGTGTAGGCTAGATGCCTTGAGCACGATTAGCAACTGAGCACTAGCTGGGTGTTTTGTTCGCTTTGTTACTTGTTTAATGTTTGCTTCGTGTGTTTAAGTGTCACTGATAGGGTTGTAAAAATAAATACAGCCCCTGCCTCAGAATCAAGAGTTTTATATTGTTCGGGTCGGTGCGAGTGTGAAAAGAGAGTGATCAAATATCACAATATAATCATCATCATCATCTCGCCCACCCTACCACAATTGGCGTTGTCGGCAGGATCAGGCAGACAGTGACACTGAGCAAACAGCAAACGAACAAATATAATATTGTAAACACCCAGCAGTGCGGTCTTGCACCAAGATGGCTAATGCGCATATGAAGGTAGTGTACGTGAAGGGGCCAGAGATAAGGTTATTTAGTGGAGAGGGGAGTCCCACTTGGCAAGAGTTTGTGGAAGATGTAGAGGCCGCGTGGAAGGTGGCGCCTTTTGGGGCAGAAGACAAGTTAGACATGATCTGGAACAATGTTACACCATGGGTATCTAGAGAATTGCGGATACGTGGTGGAGCCAAGGCCAGCCCTGAGAAGTTACTGGAAATAGTGGAGGAAGCCTACGGTGACCGACCACTAGTCAGTGAGATGACCAGGAATTTCCAGGCCGTGAGTCAGGGGCCTAAGGAATGTGCTGTTTTCTGTGAAGTCAAGAAGCCAGAGAAACTGGTGCAGATAGCAAGTGCAGAAGATCAGAATGAAAAGGAGGTACTCAAAGCAGAATTATCTCTTCTAAAGTTCCAGTTAGCACAGATGTCACAGGCCAGTTCGCCAGCACAAGAGGAGGTGCAGAGAAAGAGAGCATTATGCCAGCCGCGGGAACAGCCAACGCAAGACGAGGAGGTGTGTCCGCAGGAACCTCAACTAGACCTTCTTGTATGTGAGAGTCAGGCTGTTGTCAAGGAAAGCTGTGAGCTGACAGCACCAACAAACGCAGCTGCACCGACAAGGCGAAAAGGGGTTTGCAAGTGGTATAGTTTCCACAGGGGATGGGGGTTCATCACGCCAGATGATGGAGGTATTGATGTATTCGTACATCAAACCAAGATCTTCAGAAAGGGATTCCGGAGTCTGGCGAGGAATGAACGAGTAGAGTTTGACAGCAAACCATCGGTCCAGGGCATGGAAGCAAGTTATGTATGCGGCATTGGCGGTCAAGAGTGTAAGGGCAGCAGGGGGCGACCCATGGCACAGAGGAAGCCCAGAAAGATAAGATGCTACAATTGTGGAGACCTGTCAGACCACATGGCAGCCAAGTGCCCTCAAGGCCCTCTTCCCAAACGATGTTTTAGATGCAAGTCAACTGAACATTTGATAGCCGCCTGTCCCTCAAGGAGCTCTTTCCCGAGACGTACTGCCACAACCAGGTTGCCTTTAGGGCGCAAGCCAAGAGATGGCCACGACAACTGTCACACTAAGGGCGCCGAGAGAATTGGCCGTTGTCTAGGGGAGGAAACCCGTCCTAAGCAGATAGGAGGGAGTGCAAATCAAGGTTCAGCAGAGGAGACTCATCAAAGGCAGATTGTGGGGAACGTAAGCCACCGTCCACACAAAATGAGTGGGAAACACGTCAAGAGCGATCTCCCTTCAAAGTCGACAGCTGCAAGCACTGACAGGCAGATGTCACGGGTAGACAGCGACGCGGCACAGGTGAGCGAGTCTTCTAGACCACAGCAACTGCCAGTCCGACAACGTAGGGACATGACGACCAAGAGGGTCCCCAGCCGGGCTGTACCTATTAAAGAAGCTCAGCCCAAAGCATCGCCGCTCAGAAAGAGTCCTGCGCAGCATCAACGATCTGAGAGGTTACAAGTGAAGCGCCAGAGGTAGTGATGTTGTCGGGACGACAACAAAATCAGGAGGGAGATATGTGATGGGGCCGTAAAGACACCCCAGAGGCCCCCCCTTTCATGTAAGGCATATTTATCGCCCATATATTTTCTATGTGCGCGCAGCATTCTGGGATGTGAAAAGTCTTCATGAAAATATATTACTTAGGCCATAATAACGCCTAAAAATTAGTTTTGGTGCATAGTTCTGTGTTATATTTGATAGTGGTGTTTTTGCTCTAGAAATAGTTGTGTATATTTGTGTTTTCATGCCTAATAGAGCAAATATCGCGAGTGTTGTTTAAGTAGCGCAATTACTGCGCGCGCGGACTAAGTTGAGTGTTTAGGCTTAGCGGTCTATATAAAGCGTGTGATGGCCAGCAGCGGCCTTTCCTAGTATCAGCCCAGACGAGAGAGAAACGAAATTAGACACCAGAGTGTAGGCTAGATGCCTTGAGCACGTGAGTTAATTTAATTTAGCATTCGTGTTCTATAAGTCTGAAATTATATTCAGCACGAGTTTGTTTTAATGTGTAGTGAATTAGGTCTAAATAGATAGATAGATGTGACAGTTTAAGAGCGATTACTTCATTTAGCAGAAAGGCAAATATGGTATGAAGCTATTTCACGTGAATTTAGATTATATCAACCTGTAGCAAAATTATCAAGATGGCAGCGGGGGGGGGGGGGGGGGGGGGGGTGGGGGGGCACGTGGTGATGACTTTAGTTCTAGTTGTTAAGTCAAAAGTAATTATATTTTATTTCTTTAATGTAAAAGTAATTGAGTGTATTTCACGATTATTGATTATTCTACTGTATATCTTTAGTGGGTTACTTTGAAGTGAGAATATGTATTTAGATTTCTGGAGAGCGCGAGGCCACTCCTTTGTTGAGACATGTGTTTCTCTGGTTGCTCCCGGCGGAGCATGGAAACACCAATGCAGCTGGTGTCCATTACAGGCCCACAATAAGCATTTTGATGCTATTGCTGTGGTTGTTTCGGTGACGGTAACGATGTGTTTCATGTGATGAGTTCTCAGTCTCATCAGGGGTCATATACGACACGCTTGTTGCCAGGCGCACCAGTCGTCACTTACGACATGTTCAGAATGCAGTAATGAATATTGAGATGGATCAGATGCGAGGTGGTGGTTTATGCCCATTAAGGAGAGTATTGGTGGTACATATTGGTTAATTCTATGTTATACATATTTCATGATTATTTAATTATTGTAATGTGAAGGATGGTTTGTGAGAGCACGTGGGCTCACTTGAAGATATATATCCAGTCGTTGCTTTGTTTGCTTCTTCAGGATTAGCAACTGGGCACTAGCTGGGTGTTTTGTTCGCTTTGTTACTTGTTTAATGTTTGCTTCGTGTGTTTAAGTGTCACTGATAGGGTTGTAAAAATAAATACAGCCCCTGCCTCAGAATCAAGAGTTTTATTGTTGTTCGGGTCGGTGCGAGTGTGAAAAGAGAGTGATCAAATATCACAATATAATCATCATCATCATCTCGCCCACCCTATCACACACACATATATATATATATATATATATATATATATATATATATATATATATATATATATATATATATATATATATATATATATATATATATATCGTCTTTGCTTCCTGTTTGTGCCTGTAGGCGTAATTGTTATTGCTAATCAGACTCGACCTCACTGCACTCAGGGCAAACCCATAGGTGCTCAGTCTCCCTAAGCAAATGTCGAATAGTATGAATGCTAATTGTACATGTAGCACGCTGGTTGTACATACGACGGATGCATCCTCTCTCACGTCCATCTCTGCTAATCCCACGTTTGATGCCAAACTCCAACATTCTCAGCCTTGTTGATTCATACATTGCAGTGTCATTATCTAGCAGGTGATCATTAATTGCCCTTAGTATCTCTCCCTTGTCCATGTCCAGTGTCCCCACTGTGGGTGCTCTAGAGGACAGTCTGTCAGCTCTCTCATTGCACGTGTCCTTGCATGACCAGGACAGTAGATCCACACCAGTTCTTGAAGACTTGAGGATTTAATTGATGTTTTCCATTCCTGTCGCAGCCATAAGTTCTGAACTTTCCGAAGCATCGCCTGAGAGTCTGACAATATAACTACCATGGTTGAGAATTTCAAACAGCCACTTCAGTGCAGCAGTAACTGTCTCTACCTCCATTCTCAGGCTGGAGGTTGTTGTCTTGAAGGCTCCACTCTGTTCAGCAACGACCCTGACCTTTATTCTCGCAGAAAAGCCCCTTCCTGATTTCCTGATTTCTCTCCACGCACTACAGACCCATCAGTGTACACAATGGCGTCATCATCCCCAGCATGATCACTGTCGTGATTTAGTCTGTCTAACAACACGGTAATCTGGATATTTAGGAGTAAATCTGACCATACCGCACGCCATATGTTAAGAACTCTCGGTTACAATAGCCAATGGAAACGCACCATTATTATTGTGTGTTAGGAAACGTATTATGCTTGAACATAGAGGCCCATTCTGTGTAACCGATGGGACAATGATATTTAATTTTAGAAAGAATAAAGAAGTATCACCGGGAAGGATTATATGATTCAACAACGGGAATGTTACTTTAAAGGTAGGTGTAAAAACTTTCCTGAATAGTATTCTAGTAAGATAGAAATATCGAGTGAAAGAGCTTCGTTACATCAGGAAACTAACTGATTAGTCCCGTATAATTCAACTTTATCTATGTATATATTTATGTATTTTTGCTGTGATTAATCCAATGGTGTGTTAGGAAGTGCATAGCATGTGTTAAGAAATATTACAGGACGAAGTGTGCTGTCGGCTGGAAAGCAAGCATGTGTGGACTTTTAGAGACGAAAGTCAGCATTGTGAAATGTGTAGAATAATTGAGAATGATGTCACAAATACGACTGTAAGTTTGATAATGTATTTGAAGGAGTATTTCATAAAGGAATGACATTTATCAGGAACCTAAGGAAGGATTGATAGGAATTGTTGTAATGAATCGATCAAGATATTACTTAGAAATTGTATACTAGACCAAATCATTGTATGGAAGCAGATCATGGACAAAGGAATCAAACTTAGGATTTTTAAGGAAATTGTAGTCACAGTGAACTGGCTGTGATTGGTGGTGAGGTAAATTGTCTTGTGCATATGTTAGCACAATGTCTGACACTGTGTGTTATGTCCATTGTATGTAGGGACAGAATAGTGCTGGACCATACAGGGGTTGTGATTATTTGTATTCCAGGTTTTATCCTGCAAACTACCAGACGTATCTGAATCATCGAACTCTGTTGGACTCTGAGGTGCAAGTGCTCGTGAAATAATTGTAGCCAGCCACCCATTTTCCACTGCCTGGCAATTCATAGACGTGTTAGTCCATGGCGGGAGTGTGATTGTTTTCGTCAAATATAAGCTAAGTGGCAACACATAGCCACTGGTCAGCCTATTCAGCATATACCACTATAAAATAAAATATAAAGAAATAAAAAGACAGTGAAGGATGATTTCTTATGGACAGAATGTATCTGTTACTACCTTCACAGTTCAACTCAGTGAAAAACTATAGTGAATTATAATATCAATCAGTGTAGAGAAAAATTAGAGACTTAAGTACAGAAGTCTGTTTGATAATTAAAGTTTCTATGTTTATTTATTTTATGCTGTAAATACCTTTGAGTTTTTCTAAAGTACCTAACCGAAAAGAGAACTGGTATAGGTTTAATAAATTGTAAATATGTATCATCAGACTTGATGAAATTATTTACATTGAGTTACAAGTTTTGTTGATACATATTATAGATATAGAGATAGACCTTCATTAGTACCTCTAGCATAATTAGCCAACATAAACAACCTTAATATTATAAATAATAATAACACATAATACAAAGGCGAATCTTGGAAGTGAGCACATAGACTTTCAGGACATCTACTCTCTTCACACCTGGAGGTTTATACAGCTGGATTCTAACCTTTGATGTCAATACACCCTTATTCTATTTCAGAAAAGCGGGGATTTCTTGTAAGACCAGTCTCTTACCTGGCACTATCCTGGTATCATCTGATACATCTTTTTGTTCAGGATATCTTTAGACTTAATAACATCAACAACCCTCCCGTGACAATCACTTATCAGCTGATTAATCTCCAGTTCTGCTTTTCCATTGCCTCAAGCTCTGCACTCACTGCCAAGGCTAACGGTGACCTGCTGGTAGTTTATCCAGTTCTCCCCTAACTTATTCCACTCTTCCATTTTGGATATATTTTCAACCCTGGTCACCTGACAAATCGTAGCTTCTGCCTGTGCCATCCATGACATCCCCTATCTGTTCTTGCTCCTTTGATGTCAGCTACGTTCTCATGCAGGGGGTTGTCTTTTGTCATAGGCTTTTGCCTGGGCCGTCGCATATCTGGATCTAATTGACAGCAATCCGAGCATGTATCTCATTGTCAAAAGGGGGGTATCACGCATGCAGCCCAAAACTAGTCGCATCCCTTTATTTTGAATGCGTTCCAGTCGTTCCCATTGTGAAACTGACAGCGTTAGTATTATTAGCCCATATTCGATTACTGAAATCACGAGCTGATAATACTTGAGAAACAGTAGTCTCTGTTCCAAGCGCGCAGCAGCCATTGTTTTTAAGGCTGTCAGTCCTCGCTTGCACTTCTGTATGATCAGTTCGACATGATACTTGAACGATAGCCCACGATCAAACGTTACTCCCAGATACTTCAGCGTTTTTAGCCTTTCAATGTTCTGCCCATTGAAAGTGATGTCTGGAAAGTCTGCTTTCACTATGGAGTTGCTCAAAGAGCACCACATCACACAGGCCTTAATGGGATTGACCTTTGATTCCCTTTCCTCACACCATTTAGAAACCACCTGTAGTGTCTGTTGTATGCCTTGGACCATTTCCTGTCTGTCTGAGACAGTTCTGCACATGAGTACGTCATCTGCTAAAGTTAATGTTCGTCCCAGTCCTGTTGGTTGAAAGGTTGGTGCTTTTGCTGCGTAGATGTTAAACAGCACTGGTGATGGTGGAGAACCCTGGGTAGACCCAGGCAAATGCGCATTGGTTCTGATGCCCATGTTCCCAAGCGAAGTGAAACTAATCTCTCCATCAAGGCAGCTGCTATCTACTTTGTTAGTCAATGATTTACACCATACACCTTTATACAGTCTATTAGGGTTGCAAAGTCTACTGTTATAAGCATCCTCTAGGTCAACTGCGACAGTCACCATTTCCCTTTTACCATGGAATCCCTCGTACACATCGTACGCAAACGTTCCAGCATTACCCCATGTTGTTTTCATGGGCCTATGTCTACTCAGGTTATCAGGAAGGATGTGTGAATTTTCGAAGTGGCTCATTATTTGTCTTGCAACTATCTTTTCAAGTAATGTACCATAGACATTCTGTAGTATGATAATTCGATCGCTACTGAGCAGTGTGGGTGTCAGAATATACTATCTACTGGTACTATGGATTTACTATATACTCAGATTAGACTCTTAGCCTGCTGTCTAAAGGTAAGACCACAGCACACAATAGCTTACATTAATCGAACGATAACACCTGAAACAGGTACGGTCCCTTTAATAAATATTGTACACACACAAAAGCCGCACACGGCTAGCAATACACATGAAATAACAATGCAATGGAAATGCCAATCTACTTGCCATAATCAACAGCTCAATATAACAGTACATAATCACCGACATATTCTATCCAGTGAATCAAACATGACTTTCGCTCACCAGCTAAGCCCTGTCCTGTAGTAAAGCAATACTCAAACGTAAGATACTTAACGTAAATGATCTACAGGAAAAAAAAAACCACTAGAAATTGCACCACTGTTCTAGCAGTAAACCAAAATAATCCTGATCACAAGAATACCGGCAAGAAATGTGAACCACAATGGCATTCAAATAATCCCAGCAGAACCTCTGACAAAGGGACCACACATCGACTACTCCGGTCGGTAGCCAGAAACTCAACTGCCTTTTCCGGCCTAATTCGGGCGCACTTCCTTCCAGGTCACATGATCAAACGGGTTTTTAAAATTAATATCAGGGTTGCCACTTACGGCGTGACCAACTTAATATTTTGTAATATTTATACTGTGACATCCCCCCCCCCCCCTTTAAGAAAGAAATCGAAGTTTTCTTCCACCGGAAGAGTCACGCCCAACCCCCTTCGGAGTATGGACGAATACAATGCCGAGACGGCACCTCCTCATCTACCTAGAGAATGCAAAAGTTGTCGAACACTATTGTCGTTCATGCCTTCTCACTCAATGAACTGCATACGAAACAGACAAGAACCAAACCCCCAGGTACAGGCAGTCGTGAAAAATAACAACGACTGTCCTACCCTGGTCTCTCACACACAATGCATCTTATGTTTCAGTAATATCACAGCAAACTTCAATAACAAGGCATCATGTCATCGTATAAACAATCCTTTTCCACAAATTATAGACATAGGTATCTGGTAACATGATTCATACATAACTTCATACATATTGCCTTTATGGCATCATAACATATAAATCATATCTCATAATACATCTTCATAAACATCAACTGTAATGATTATAATACATTTCTTACATCAACCATAATAAATACTCTCTCCAGATGTTCCTGTCCCCCACCAACCTCATAACCTGGACAGGACATCTGCTACAATGTTATGTACACCCTGAATTGGCAAAATAGTAAAATTGAATTGCTATAGCAATAATGCCCAGCGTGTCAACTTAGCACTGGTGGATTTAGCCGACTGCAAAAATAGCAGTGATTTGTGATCTGTTTGGAGGAAAAGAATTCGCCCCCAACAGATATCGTGCCAACTTAGACACCGCCCAGACAATCGCAAGGCACGCCCTCTCAATCGTGGAGTATCTGGTTTCTGCTGGCAACAACTTTCAATAGACACATATTGTAAAGCATGACATATAAATTACAGAACAAGGCATAGTAAAGTATCAACATGACCCTTAAATATTACGAGACCATCACATTCCATAGGTCTCTGATAACTGCACGCCAGGCCTGCCTACAGTGCACCTGCTTACAGTGTACCTGCCTACAGTATGCCTGCCTACAGTGTGCCTGCCTACAGTATGCCTGTCTACAGTATGCCTGCCCACAGCGCACCTGCCTACAGTGTGCCTGCCCACAGCGCACCTGCCTACAGTGTGCCTGCCCACAGCGCACCTGCCTACAGTATGCCCGACTACAGTGTACCTGCCCACAGCGTGCCTGTATGGCATCATGCCACATTAATACAAAGTACGACATAGCATAATACAGCATAACTATGCATTGTACAGCATTTCCTAACCTGTACAAGTCTACAAAATACACACATTCATATCAACTTCGAACTGGGGGCGTGGGTCAGAGCCACTCAGGTTCGGTTCGTATTAACCGAAACATCTTACTGATCACGAACCCGAAATCTAACCCTGGCTATTGCTGGACTATTAGCAGATGATTCTGAAGCAAGGACATATGCTTCAGCCTAACTGCCTTACGCGCACCCCAACTATTCGCAAAAGTCACCAGCGCCATTTTGGTATTGTCGCGCAACGACAGTACCTCTACAAATCTAACCGGCGCGACCTCATCAAACACCCTTCTGAGTGTGCGCCAACTCGCACTCAAGGGAACGTTACGCACCCAAACTGTGCGATCACTAGCTTTCGGACCCTCGTATAAGTTCCTACTGCTCCTACTCATGTCACCCATGGCCTTGTGCACTCCCTATACATTGCCGACGATTAAATCGGCAATCGGATCCTCAAGGACGAACGCGTTCACTCTTCCCGAGAGGAACGGAGTGTCCACATTAATATTCGCCTGGGGGTAAGACTCCACTTTGCCCCCGAACGTGGTGCACTTTACAGTTTTGCCTGTAAGGCAGGAGCCGTCGATACACGACCGACGCACCCCAATTGTGGTGCACCCAGTGTCCCGCAACACCCGGACTGGTCTATTCTCCACCTTGACTTCGTAGAGGATTACCTTGCCAGTCTCATGGACTGCTGACAGACATGGTGCCGCATGCCCGCATTGAAGCACTACCCTCTCGTTCGCGTGAAACAGAGGGCGACACCCTGCAGAGTCCTCACTATTAATTGTGTCCAACACAAACGCGGAATTCGCGTGTTCAATCGGGGTAGGACACCTATCTGCACAATGATTATTGCCACCACAAATGGAACACATGCGCCCCTTCTTCTTCTCATCGCGTGCACCTTTGCTGGAGCCTTTCGATGACGAAGACCCCGCATCCGAGTCGGAAGATCGACTCTGTGAGGAACCACTCCTCTGATTGGAATGTTTTGCTTTATACCAAAACCGGTCTTCGTCTTGAGAGTCCTCGAAGCGTACCTGCTTTCGCGTTTGGCGCTCCCCTCTGTCGTTATAACTACCATATTGTCGGTTTTGCCCCCTCGGCCGACCATTCCTATGAGATCGAAAATTCCCATAGCTACCTCTACGTGGTTGATAGGGGCTGGAAGGCTTCTCAAACTTTTGCTCTTGGTCCCTGTCTACATTGCCTGACTGGTTTCGCCAAGGATGGCGCTGAATTTTGCCGACACTGGCAACTAAGTCTTCTGACTGACCAGACTTCTGAATGGGTTTGCCCGGATGTGCAAGGACGTAATGGTGCCCCAATTGAGCCATGGACTCGATGTCCTTTGGTTGGCGTTCCTGAAAAAACGCCACCAACTCCCTAGAACACGAGGACAACACCTTGTCTTGTAGCACCAAGTCTAGCAAGTCTTTATAGTCCTTAGAAATCCCCTCCATTTCGATCCATCTATTCAGCAGAAGTTTGACTTCGAGAAAAAATCCTCGAAGTCTTGGTCTGCGCTTGGCATCGCGTTTTTAAAACGCGTCCGGTAGCCGTCAGCAGTCAGACGGAACTTCCGGAGCAACCTCTCCTTTACTTTGTCGTAATCGGCCCTTTCCTCTAAAGGGAGGCTATAGAAAGTCTCCATCGCAGGCCCCACTAGCAGGGTCGATAGCAGAGATGGCCACTGATCTCTGTTAGCCTTATAGGCCACGCATCGGCCTCAAATCTTTCAAGGAAGAAATCTAAACTGTCAATGTTATCATTAAAATTTGGCAGACGCAGCCTAAAAGGACGATGAGCCCCTCCAGGAGTTCTGACCACTCGCACCCACTTCCAACTTCTTCAATTGTATTTCCTTATCCATCCTCATTCTCTCTAATTCTAACTCTAACTCTCTCTCTATCTTCTTTTCTTGCAATTCTCGCTCTATCCTCTTTTCTTCCAATTCTCTATCTTCTCTTAACTTCTTTTCTTGCAATTCTTTATCTTCTCTCATCTTCTTTTCTTGCAATTCGAACTCTCTCTGTTTCCACTCGTTTTCTTCTTTCATTTTCCTTTCTTGTAACTCAAATTCTTTAATCTTTAGCTCTAGCTCTTCAGCTCGAGCACCTCTTAGAGCATTCTGTTTCTCAATCTTCTCATTCTCTTCCTTCGCTTCCTTTTCTTTCTTTTCCTTCTCCAGAGCTTTTTGATTCTCCACTGAATAAAATTTTGCTTCAGCAAAATCCATGAGTTCTTTCTGGGTGTACCCACATTCTTTGCCTATCTGAATGAAAGCCTGTAGGTCCATGATGTACACTCAGAATGCTCACTATTATCTCATGCTATAACTTTTCTATAGAAGTACTCAGTCGTATATATTTCACTTATATCACCAGATAACTCTCTGCTTGCAAAATATGCAGTAATAACAGTAATTATTGATATCAGTACTCCAATATACACATATATATGCATGTAAGTAAATATCACCTCACCTCTCAATGTATACACATCAATAACCTTTATCTCTTATAGTATAAATATAGTCTTACTTTGCCACTTGGCTACAGTCTCAACACTGTGAAAATTTGGTCTTTCTGGCCACTTAATCTCTGTGATATACTCAACCAACTTACATTAGTCGGCAGTTGTATAATGACAAGCAGCTGAAACTCTTATTGAATGCAAAGCACAGGCAGAAAAACAGATAGTAATCTTTTTGGATGCCCTCTCAATAATATCAGCGCTGAAGAGCCACCAAACTAAAGGATTGAAAGATTTGATAATCTCCCTTGAAAGACTAGCCGAATGCTTCAAGAAGTGCACTATCCGTTGGATACCAGCCCATTGCAACATACCAGGAAATGAGGAGGCAGATAGACTTGCTAAGGAAGGAGGTACCTTACAACAAAATGATATAGAGACAACTTACGCAACGGCAAAGACTACTATAAAGGCTACATTCAAGTCCAAATGGGAAAGAGAGCACCCGGGACATTTGAAAATGATGCATATCATCAACTATCCAGAAAAGAACAGGTCATCATTTTTCTGCTACGCACTGGTCACAACAGATTGAGATACCATCTGTACCACAAATACAAAATTGGTGCAACAGATCTCTGCACCTGCGGTACCAGCCCAATGACAGTTGAACACCTGCTGCAATACTGCCCAACCTACAGTAATGAACGGAGTAGCATATGACAACAACCCACTTCTGTCAACGAAAAACTGTTTGGAGATGTTGGGAGTCTTGGGTTAACTACTGCCTTTATTAGAGTCATAAATGTGGAAGTCTGAAGGCGAACGAGGAAGAAGAAGAAGAAGAAGTATAATGACAACTGATGAAACTTTTTGGTGCTATGACACCACTATACCACTTTGATAATAAATCAGCTTTTATTTAAAAGTCTGTAACTGGCACCCACACTGGTGCTATACTTAGATAATACTTCACTTACTACTAATTTTAATAATCTAGGTTATGCAAGTGTTTTCTATGGCAAAATGAGCACTACACAGATGAAATAAACACATACATCACATTACGAAAACACAATTCCAGTCACGAGGAACAAGTTGATAGACCAAGAAGAGAAGAGGTAGATTAATATGTACACTGCGTGACTGCACACGAACGAAAACAAGGAATACCTGTAAACGTATCTACAAGATAGAAAGATGGAACAAGAGAAAACACCACTTAAACACAACAACAAAATTACTGGATGTACACGACAATATAAATACACACTACACGAATACACCTAACACCAACAGGGCTTGGAATGTTAAGCAGGGCAGTCGCAGGAAATCCCGTCTGCCTGACTCCACCACAAAACAAACACCGCCACACCCTATAAGGAATCGGTCTAATCCAATTTTTTCCCACGAGAGGCCAAGAATGGATTAAACTCACCACCCTTCCTCCCTTGAACACACCAATACAGTATAACACCAAAGACTCAACAAAACTACAATCAACAATGAGGTACTGGAAGCTATCTCTTCCACTGAGCATTGATGAACCACTCCAGTGAAAATAAACTAAATAACTTATCAGCAACATTAACTCTATAACACACTAAACTAAATCATCTAATCACTCCAGGTACTAAAGAATACAGGGAAAGATCTACTCCAGCTAATTCTTCACGTACATATATACAACTAAGTCCTACTCGGAAAATAGGGAAAAACACAAGGAAAAGAAAACAATAACAAACCAAGAAGCAAATAAAGAATCAGCAGTATATTACTATACAGATTAGACTATATGATACCTAGTAACAGATAGAAAGACAGAGAAGAAAATTAGGGGGGGGGGGGGGGGGGGGGGGGGGGGGGGGGGGGGGGGGGGGGGGGGGGGGGGGGGGGGGGGGGGGGGGGGGGGGGGGGGGGGGGGGGGGGGGGGGAGTTTCAGGAAAAACAAGAAAATATCAATATAATACATTATACAAAATCAAACAAACAATATCTTATCTGAAGGTCCAACGACGCTTGAGCAAGAAGTATCCTCAGCACTGACGATGATGAGGAACACAGTACAAACCAGACTCCACACTAGAAAACGTATAATCCAAAAGAATCTAAGTCCAGGAAACAAGCTTCTCTGAAAGTCTGAGTGTCAGTAACTTGCAACAGAGTTCCTTGTCACGGAATGATAACCTCTAGCACGATGACTACACTGTTCTATACGGTGCTCACACAGCAATGTCCACAATATAAACAGAAACAGCTGCACAGCTAGTATCACCAGTATATACGTCGTATAAACACGTGTAAGTCCCTTGGCACTGTTATATGACTGTACCACGAAACGTTTATTTCACTGTTCGACACACCACGGATCACAGCAGTCTACAAGGTAACGTCAACTGGACCCCCGCAAGTCAGCAGGACACACTGCACATGGGAATTCACCCCTGGTTGGGAACGTCTGCGTGGAACAGGAACGTCACAGGCGTCGGCTTTCACCCCTGGTTGGGCACATCTGAGTAGTAATGACCAGACCAGAAGTCCAACACGATGACTTGAGGTACCAAACACCCTATCAACCTCCTATCAACTACAATTTCCTAACAGCAATCTCCTTCCCCTCTATACCGAGGTTGACCAAGCTATCTCCCATATGACACTCCATTTGCCGTCTGGGCCAATCTAGCTAGATGGTACCAACGCCCCAAGCTCCGCTGCTCCACCTGGATCACTGTTAACAACCACCAATAAGACTATGAGATATACCAAACTGACCAGTCTGACGCACGCTGCAACCCTAGCCTATCACTTCAACACACTCGTACCTAGAACTGGAAACAACAAAGCAAACACCTTGAAACTCAAATGTAAACTACTTTATCGACGACAGACTGAACAATAATTATACACTGAAAAATAGCCATCACTCCTGAGACACTGTAAGTAGGTCAGCGACCGTAATCGAGGTCAGGTCAAACGACCGTACCAGTACCCTATGCTGACTGACAAACACACTGACTCTCTACTGGACAACTGAAAATAACTCACTCCCGTAAACTGGCAGTGAATATGACGGAGCCAACACGGCTGCAAACTTTTAATACTTTGTGTGTACAATTCTGGCCTATTTATAGCAAACACAGGCTCCACGGCCTTGCTATCTATAATTTCACATCTAGAAGCCAGCTAGTCGAGAATTAAATATTTCACAATACATACCCCATGGCCACAAGAATAGACAAGCCTGCAGCTGTCTGTTAACAATTATCAACAAATATCGGCCTATAAAATAGACGAGTCACCCAGCTGTCAGAATATACTCTCTACTGGTACTATGGATTTACTATATACTCAGATTAGACTCTTAGCCCGCTGTCTAAAGGTAAGACCACAACACACAATAGCTGACATTAATCGAACGATAACACCTGAAACAGGTACGGTCCCTTTAATAAATATTGTACACACACAAAAGCCGCACACGGTTAGCAATACACATGAAATAACAATGCAATGGAAATGCCAATCTACTTGCCATAATCAACAGCTCAATATAACAGTACATAATCACCGACATATTCTATCCAGTGAATCAAACATGACTTTCGCTCACCAGCTAAGCCCTGTCCTGTAGTAAAGCAATACTCAAACGTAAGATACTTAACGTAAATGATCTACAGGAAAAAAAAACCCACTAGAAATTGCACCACTGTTCTAGCAGTAAACCAAAATAATCCTGATCACAAGAATACCGGCAAGAAATGTGAACCACAATGGCATTCAAATAATCCCAGCAAAACCTCTGACAAAGGGACCACACATCGACTACTCCGGTCGGTAGCCAGAAACTCAACTGCCTTTTCCCGCCTAATTCGAGCGCACTTCCTTCCAGGTCACATGATCAAACGGGTTTTTAAAATTAATATCAGGGTTGCCACTTACGGCGTGACCAACTTAATATTTTGTAATATTTATACTGTGACAGTGGGGTCTTTGCCAGGTTTAGGAAGTGGCCGAAGTTAACTGTGTAGCCAGTCTTCCGGCACCTCAGCATTCTGGATGCTGGTATTTAAATCGCTTACTATATTTATAATAACTGTGTCGTCGAGCTGTTTTATGTGGTGGTACTGTACACCATCAGGACTCGTAGCAGTTGTTCTGCTGGTTTTCAATGTGTACACCACGGCTTCTTCAGAAATGAGATCGAAGTGCATCTGGCCCCTTAGGGCATTTTCCAGAGCACTGTCCTTTATTTTCAGGCGGACACTTTTGTCACCTTTAGCCGCCAATTTTCTGTGATGTTCCCCCACTCCTTGGATCTAGCATTGAAATCGCCGGCAATTAAACACCTTATGTTAGAATCTTCAGACAATTCCCTTCCCTTCGTCCGTCTTCAGGCTTAGTCCTGTAGAGCTTTTGATATTAGGGATGAGTTTGCTTGCACTTTTTCTAATCATTCTTCAATGTAAGGACCAGAAATACTGTAGGGTTTTTTCCGTGCCCACCTGTGTAACAAAGTCCTCCCACACTTTATCCTTGGCCTCTCTTGCCAAGCTCTTGAATCGATTAACGGCTCGTTGCTTTTTCTCCTTCATTTCTTCAACCTTTCCCTCATTCATCATTCGTGCTTTACGCCATTTCTTTGTTGCTCTTCCTTTTCTTTCTATACTTCCTACACTGTCATATTCCACCAGGGAGGTTGGGTGAAAGGTGTTCTTACTGTCTTTTGTTTGGCATTTTGACGCAATGAGTGTAAAGGGTTGTTACAGTCTCGCCTGTAGGATACTTGAAGGTCTGTTTAGGTTTCCTGTGTCTAGTGGTCCTACCCTTTGCAATGAGTATAACGCAAGGTAGGTGATCACTTTTCTGTGCACCTAATACATCCCAACGTGCCATTGTGGTGGCAGCACTAAAGATGAATGCCAGATCTATGACACTATTTGTAACCCCAGGTTTAGTTGCCAGTCTAGTTGGGCGTCCATCATTCAAGATGGACGGTTCTGGTTAAGTAATGCCAATTTTCTGTGATGTTCCCCCACTCCTTGGATCTAGCATTGAAATCGCCGGCAATTATACACCTTATGTTAGAATCTTCAGACAATTCCGCCAGAAAATCCCAACTACTCTCTTCTGTAAGATGGTCGACATGGGCATATAAATTGTAGACTCGCCACTCCTGACCGCCTATATTCACAGCAATCCCCTGCAATTCCACATCCTCACTAGTTTGTGAACTTGTATCCAGCCTTGTATGAGGGAGCTCATGTTTTACATTTATAGCTTGCCCTCGTTTGCCAGGCCCACATGGACTTGCGTAACACCTGTGTAGCCTAGGCAATTGATAACACTATTGGCTTTTAAGTTTGTCTCCTGGATCATGAGGATATCGAAATTGTAGATGATTGTTTGTATAAAGGCTGCCCGTTGATTAGCACTTCGACAATTCCAGTATCCTGTACGCACATATTTCATCGAGAGGCGATCTGATTTCTTTCTGAACTTTCTCTTTCCTGCCCTTCTTTTTCTCTCCTCATCTCTCCCCTACCTCTTCTTCTGTATTTGTATCTCCTCATTTCATTTGCTGCAGGTTTCGTTGACAGAGCTCCCGCGATGTTTCTAGATAGTTAAAACACTCATGGTGTATTTGCAATAAATGGTGAAAATATTCGGTCACACTGGTGGAGCCACAATACCAGGGAAGAGGCAAGAGATGTCCTTACAGAGTCTATCTGCCTGGTGCCGCCCAATCTCGCCCTCCAGACAGCCAATTGTCGCGACTGCTTACCCAGCAGCCATTCAGTCTCTCGGTACGTTGGTCCACCTTAGACTTGGGGTCATTCGCTGATGACTCAGTTATCATTTGACCTATTGATGGGTGTCAGAGCAAATAACACTCATCGGTGAGTTCTGCACACCACATCATTCGGGCTCCGCTGGCTCCAAGATCCGCTGCCAGTTTCGTTCAGATACCGAAAGTGGCCATTATCCGTTGCAGACAACGAGGATGTATGGCAGAAGTCTTGCATGAAATTCCGTAGAAAGCAGCAAGGGTAGACTTATGAAACTGCACCCTTTTCGCCTTGTGGCTAGCTGGCGCCCCTAGTGATAACCGTGAGATTACCCCCACCTCTGTCACCGTGGACTTAACTTCCTTTCTTGCGTGTGAGTTGAACCCACTGCGCCACTCCTATAGCCAACGATGAGAAAATCCGAAACGGCTGGTGTTTCTGGTATATTATTCATTTGTAAAACTGGCTACTGCATCTTTTTTCCCCCCTACTTTCTATTATTGTGTCACCGCAGCTCGTTTAATTATTTACACATACTGTTAATAATATTGATTACATTACTTCTTTCTCCTTTCTTCGCGCCGTATGGAACAAAGGGACAACATTGCAACAGTTCCAACAAGACCACCCTTACAATAACCCCAACAGAAAGCTGTAGCAAATCACGTTGTTTTTGCAATGGCGGCTTCTGTAGCAATAAATTTTAAATGGTGGGGTTGCCAGTATCAATCATAACTTCCCCGTAGATGACATCTCTTGCGACGTGTCTGGTGGTAGTAGTGGAATTTTGTGTTTTGTTCATGTCAGATCGCCCGTCCCCACCGCCCGGGGAAGTACACTGCGTAATATTTCTATCATTCATTCTTCATTATTTTCCTTTGCGCAGCTTATGGAGCATGGAGCCACCAGAGCAGCTGGTCCCCTTTCAGGAAACCTGCATCAAGCAGTCATATGTTCATCAAGCAGTGGTTCAAGTATACTGAGGTACTGTAAATATAAGATTTATAATAACGGAGACATGTAATATTCGAGCAGTCTTAGTAGTATATAAACTGGTAAATTTAGAGTCATTTTCACATAAGTCCCGAACGAACGAGAGAACGTCTCGAAATTCTGTGCAGAGTGGGGAGAGAGGGTGAGTGAGAAAGAGAAAGAGAGAGAAGCCTAGAAGAAACCGCTGTAACAAACTAATCTTCAGTATGGGTTATCTCACCAGTCGGGACAGCATTGGACTGACAGCTTCGGCATAAGCAAGAACTACTATCGTCAACGAAAAGAGAAAAGGGGTCTCCATACTCCTCTTGATAGATAGCTTGTTACCCATGTAGTAGGGAATGGAGTTTAAGGAAAGAGTTGATAGGGAAATAACAGTAAGGTAGGAACGTTCGCGAAAGCCTTGAGCAAGGGACGGGAGTTGTAAAGTTAAGTAGTAAACAGATTGGCGTGATTGTCGCCGTGAGCTCGTCGGGGCTCAATACAAAATAGATGATTAAGGATAGAACGAGATAAGTGATTGGGCTTAGGTCAGGTGCCCAGACCAATCAAAAGAAAAGGACACTTAGCGGTCAACGGGGAATAGGAAAATAGGTTTTACACGGGCAGTTGGTGTAAATCCGTTAGACAGAGCAGTTGACTCGGTGAATAGCAGTTAGAGCAAAGGTTAAGAACAAGTTTTCCAGGAGAAAGATTTTTTGGCTGTAACGAGCTTTCGCAAATGCAGTAAGTCACCGCTGGAAGCCAAATTCTTAATTCGTGTAGAAATCTCGAGAACCAACCAAGTATTTCAACTACAAGTGAGTAAAATCTAGAGAACCAACCAAGTATTTCAACTACAAGTGAGTAAAATCGGAGTCGAAAACCTGTAAATTAGCATTGAAGATAGCGTCCTAGCTAACAGAGGAGAGAACATCGATTTTTGTAGAGGACATCCTGATCTCTCATAGAGTTTAACTGAAGTCCGTGGAGAGTGCACTGGTCACAAGAAGTAATCAAAGAAATTGCTGATGCCATGTAACATTGAAGAGAATTGTAAGATTTGTCAACTGTGTCAGACTGCCACATGTATCATTTACTTTTGTGATCAGCTCGAGCGACCCAAATAAACGTTTATCATCGTTGTCTTAAGAACTGAGTCCTGTGGCAGTATCTAACAACTTAGACGTTGATGTCGTGTTTTACGTAAACCAGAATGTTCACCTGTCTTGATGTGAAGAGTCAAATGAGTACTACCATCAATTACCAGCAGCCTTTGTCTGAGAACCTTGAGTAGAGCAAGTACCCCACTAGATCACGTGCTTGCTAACTTGCCCTTCGAATGTAACATCTCGAGCGGTAGCTTGTCTCACGAAGTGGCCTAAATGTGTAAACTGTAGTAAAGAACATCATTCATTTAACATCTTATCAAGAAATTCAAGAAGTTTAGTAAGCTGGCCTCCCTGCCAGCAACCAGCAAATAGTAGACTGACACACCCAGACCATTGTACATCCACGAGCGTAACTTATTTTTTTCGTCAGCAAGTTGAATACCTGCCGAGTGAAGAGTAATTATTTGTTGGACTGAAGACTTTTCGTCATATTTGTCACCAGTACAGTCTTAAATTTAAGAGTAATTAAGTTGTAATTCAATATAATTTTTAACTTTTGTTGATTGCATCATCTTGCATCACTATTTATTTTCTGTTGTGATATACAATCCTATATAGGTAAATAAATATACATCTTAGTTTATCACTTGTTTATAACTTTTGTGCTGTGAGTGTTTAAATGTATCATTGTTTTCTTCCGGCTAAACCGTACATGGGGGCTCTTGTATCTTTCGGGATCCCAGAGTAAAGCTGTCGCTAGAGATCAGAATAGCTGCTGAAACCTTCTTAATCTCAGTGAGGATTCACCTTCTCTCATTCACTCTTGTTACTTTCCATAGGAATCTAGGGGATTTACGCCACATTCAACTTTGTCATTTTACAAAAAACCAAATCACCTTGCGACATGTGTACGAGTGTGTGGTGTGTGTGTATATGTCTGTGTGTCTGTGGCCGGGGGAGTGGACAGGAACGGCACCAAATCAAGTTAGATGTGACCGGGCTTGGTCACGGTGACAAATCAAGTCTAGTGTGACAGGGTGAGAATGGGGTGGAATCTTTTATCAATGTTCATCTGTTGTTTTACTGGCGACTGCCAGAGATGGTGATTACAGAATAGGAACATAACCCAGGTGATTCTTTTGGAGACTCGTAACTGTGTTTATGTTTTAGGCTGCATGATCGTCGAAAATATGGTAACATTCTTTTCTCTATTACCTGATGTAAACAAACGACACTTCCTACTGACGTTCAGGAAATAAGTTCAAGCTGGATTAAATATGAATGAACACCTTTATTAAGTGTCTGCACACTCTGACAACTTCATAATAGTTCATAAATACATGTGCTTCTGTGGTATACAAACCAGTCATCCCAAGAAATAACACACAGCCATCGAACTTACAAGATGGTCCAAACCCAAAAATCACTGCCTCGCTCGTCTCGTGCCTAAAATCAACTCACTTAACCCCCTTATTTCAAACCATCACTTCCGTCCTAACTACTGGGCAATTCTACCCCAAGTTCGATGACGTCATTCATGAACACTTTAATTAAATCACTCATAGGATTTGTGACTAGTGTTATTACGCTAACTAGACACGCTCAAATACTTAGTGTTTAATCTTGCTAAGTATTCTTACTCTAACTATAATTAAGTGGCAGCACCTTAGTGTTAATCCGACGTAACAGTCCGTACTGTCACATACGCCCGGGGCCACTAAAGTGTATCCCGTAGGGAGACACTTTATTCCCTAGAAAAAAATTTACTAACTCTAAAAAAAAATTATTGGGATTCATGTATCCCACCATAAATCATGTCAGAAGGACTACAATAAACAATAGATGGGAATGATGGATGAAATAACACCATTAACATTTCACACACAAAAATCGATCATGAAGGGGTAGGGACTGATGGACATAACATAAACGAGGGACACATGGAAAAAAAAACAAAAAAAAAACTATGGAGGTTATGGTAGCTACAAATAGTACTAATAAGTGGCAAAAAAAAATATATGGGCAAAATAGAACAGTAACTAACAATCATCAACGAACTAACACAACGCTTTATGGGTTTATAGTCATCAATATCTCTCACACTTGTGCGAATCATAAAACATAAAATAACATGACAAGCGAGTTAACGTCGCAAGGAAAAAAAACTGGCAAAAAAAAATATGGCGGGTGCACATAAAAAGGCTGTCACCCTACACTTCACTGAAGTGGGTGATGAAAAAAAATATGATTGGAACAAATGGACATAGAACCACAGAACTTGGTGGCAAAGTATGGGCAAAATGGGTAAGTCTGATAATAAAAAAAAATATGACTACGCCGGTATAAACAATAACAGGAAACAATGAATGGAATGGAAACATGGTAATCAATGGACAATGGTATAGAATATATAAATGGGCAAATAGTTAAATCACATGTATGAGTGTCGGTGTAACAATAACCGAAAATTCAAACAATCATAATGCAATATGGTGTCATCATCATAATGAATCGTGAATGATGCCAACATTAGTGGCGGGTGAAGATGTACATTAGTTAATCACTTTTATTTAGCCCAACAGAACAATGTAAACACCCAAAAAAATCTGGGCAAAATCTTACATTAAAAAAATGGCAAAAAAGAAAAACACAAAAAAAAATCATAGGGGTACACAAGATGATCAAATATTTCATTAGTCAAAATAATGTGACATAATGACGCTAACGCGTGTAAAAGGAAACTGCTTCAACTACAATATATCAGGACTGCAGAGATCGTCTGAGTTCGTGGATCTCCATCAGCAGTGGTCGAAAGGATGTCGTGAGGGAACTGTTCATGTACCGGTAGATTCAGCAATGTCTTTCTTGCGGACGAAATGTAACAGCTCTCCATAAATAACGGCTGTTGGACTTTCCTATCTGAACTGGAAATATGCGTAAAGTGTGTAACCCAGATGTTCAAGGATGCGTAACGATTGGTCTTCACGGTAGCATCAGGATCAAGCAATTCAGCAGGAGGGGTATTGTGTGGGAGACCTGCATCGGAAGACACGAGAAGCAGGGTCGACTTCATGCTAAAAATAATAGCAGGGCAGGAAATGTCAGCCTGACCGGAGACGGCATCTGGAGGTAAGTGCAGTTCAATTTGTAAACATCTTTGCAAAAATGTTCATTGTTTCCAATCTTTCAATGGCTTACAATAACAGGCGAGGATCGTACTGTGTAGGTTGGGATGAAGGAACAATGGCATGACGGGAAGGACGGAGTGGAGGCTGTGGAACGGCAGAAGGATAACGGAGGGGAATACGTAATCTACGGGACGGAGGTGTGACAGGGGGAGGGAGAGGCGGAGGAGAGGGACTACGGTAAGGAGAATGAACAGAACCACGGGAGCGACGAAAACGGGTTCGTACATGGGCGGCCCGCTGGTGAAGGGGCTTAGGAAAGGGAACAGAATCGTAAATGAATTTTGGATGACGACGTCTAAAGAGAAAACGAGCTGAGGGAAGAGGAACATCAGGTCCAATATCAAAAGAAGAATAATCGGGGGAAGAGTCAAGATCACTAATCTCATTTTTCGGCCAATAAATTCTACGGCCTTCGTCGTCCGTTATATGCTCGAGCTCATCCGACCTGTATCCAATTTCGTCGGGCCCATAACTCTATCCTCCCCACTTGACGAATCGAATTCTGATTCTATGTCAAGCTGGTACTTTTCTTGTACTGTATCAAGGTCGGAGGGAGGCGGAGGAAAATAACCATAAGGAGAAAGAGAAGGTTCAACATCTGAAGAGTCAGTCTCATGTTCTGTATCAAGGTCGGAGGGAGGCGGAGGAAAATAACCATAAGGAGAAAGAGAAGATTCAACATCTGAAGAGTCAGACTCATGTTCTGTTTCAAGGTCGGAGGGAGGCGGAGGAAAATAACCAGGGGGAGAAAAAGCGGGGTCAAAAGAAAGATGAACAGAGGGAGGAAAAGCGGGGTCTGAAGGGAGGTGAACAGAGGGAGGAAAAGTGGGGTCTGAAGAGAGGTGAACAGAGGGAGGAAAAGCGGGGTCAGAAGAGAGGTGAACAGGGGGAGGAAGGGAGGTATGGACAGGAGTTGCGGCAGTAATAGGAGGTACAATAATATCATGCTGAGGGGAAGCATGAGAGGGGCCTGGAGTAACGGAGGGTAACTCAGCCAAGCGAGCATCACAGGAGAGGATACGTGAGTACAGCTCAGGTGGAGGGATATGAACCTCAGCGGTGGAACAGGAATGATAACGTCTGTTAAAGGTTTTTCTCCACTGTGTTACTGGCTTTATATATGCTCTTAGTCCATTTTCTGTCGTTACCATACATCTTTCTTTGTCACTGGTAACATTATTTATTTCAAATATCTTTCCTTGTTTTATTATATTGATAACGTTTCTCACTGAAATGCGACAGTGTCTTTTATTGAGACTGTTCCCGTGTGCCCTTCCAGCAGCTGTTTGTTGCTGTGACAATTGTTGTTGAAGCAGGTGGTTTTTCTTTTGCAACAAAAATACTTGATGCTCTAGCTGTTGAATGGGTGAATCCATCATAAAAAAACAGTTACGAGCTGGTCACGGCACCAAATCAAGTTATGTGGCCGGGGGAGTGGACAGGAACGGCACCAAATCAAGTTAGATGTGACCGGGCTTGGTCACGGTGACAAATCAAGTCTAGTGTGACAGGGTGAGAATGGGGTGGAATCTTTTATCAATGTTCATCTGTTGTTTTACTGGCGACTGCCAGAGATGGTGATTACAGAATAGGAACATAACCCAGGTGATTCTTTTGGAGACTCGTAACTGTGTTTATGTTTTAGGCTGCATGATCGTCGAAAATATGGTAACATTCTTTTCTCTATTACCTGATGTAAACAAACGACACTTCCTACTGACGTTCAGGAAATAAGTTAAGGCTGGATTAAATATGAATGAACACCTTTATTAAGTGTCTGCACACTCTGACAACTTCATAATAGTTCATAAATACATGTGCTTCTGTGGTATACAAACCAGTCATCCCAAGAAATAACACACAGCCATCGAACTTACAAGATGGTCCAAACCCAAAAATCACTGCCTCGCTCGTTTCGTGCCTAAAAACAACTCACTTAACCCCCTTCTTTCAAACCATCACTTCCGTCCTAACTACTGGGCAATTCTACCCCAAGTTCGATGACGTCATTCCTGAACACTTTAATTAAATCACTCATAGGATTTGTGACTAGTGTTATTACGCTAACTAGACACGCTCAAATACTTAGTGTTTAATCTTGCTAAGTATTCTTACCCTAACTATAATTAAGTGGCAGCACCTTAGTGTTAATCCGACGTAACAGTCCGTACTGTCACATGTCCATTCAGTCCTGAGTTAATGTTCATGTATATTATGACAGTTGCACATAATGATTGAGTTGTCTTGTGTGTCTTTGTGTGTGTGTGTGTGTGTGTGTATGTGTGTCCATCCAACCTAAGCGACTGATAATTATGTAAGGTTTACTTTAACGTATGTATGTATATAATGACTGAGTAGTCTCGTGTATGTGTATATGTGTGTGCATCCACCCAAAACGAATGTTTAATAAAATGAAATTGCTCTCATTTAAGGAGGACCCTCACGTCTTTTTCTCATCAAGGATACTCCTCCTTCTTTCGCAGGTAAGACTCCTCCACCTCATTCTATGAGAGGATCATCTCACATTGTTTTTTCGCGGTAACTCTTTCTAAGTACAATATCTCAACCTTTTTGTTTGGATGGCGTTCTTCGTTCTCAGCCAATCACTATCTTTATTTTTACCTTGACAAGCGAACTTGGCACCGTCTGATCTGCTATGTATGCAATTCTGACACTCACAATACTCACATATTTACCTGGTGCATACTTGCATCGCTGCTCGAAATAAACCACAGGCAGTGTCAAAATATCGAAATTCTGTTCTTGTTTGTAGACAATAAGGAATGTCTGGAATTATTTTTTCGTTTCCCGGAATTATGGTCTTCAGACAGATTGTTATGAGAGCTGTGTTCTTGATTCTTACATACTTACTTAGTCGTTCCTCTTCTACCGTGAGGTGTAGAGGTTTGGAAGAGAGAGCGCCAGACTATCCTATCGGCTGTCTTTTCCTGGCCTGGTTCCATTCTAGTCCTCGGTCCTTCAAAGATTGTCTAATATTGTCCTCCCAGCGGACTCTGGGTCGGTGTTCTTGATTCTCCGGGTGTAAACTTGTGATTCTTGATCCTCCGGGCGTAAACTTATGATTCTGTTAGGTTTTAAAACTGAATCACATAATATTATTTATGTGTCTATGGTACATACGTATATTATTCAGTATCCATATTTATCTGATGATCATATTACCTCATGTTGAAACATCCTTCATAGAGTTTCTGTTTTGCACTGTGTTTGATGTTCTCTAACCGCGATGGCTCTTACTCCCAGCTCGCGGACTGTGGAGTCTGCATAGGGTTTTGTAATTCCTGATTTCCATGAATTACTGTACCAATTATCTTTCATTCTGTATCCCGACACTCACTCATGTGTTCATCAGCAATTAATCTGCATTTTTGAATGTGTCATTGAAGATCAATACACAAATTACATAAACATATTCTCGCTTATATCTGTACATTCTTGAGGGAAAATGAAATAAGAATAATAATAAATTATGAATAGGGACTGAGGTTGTTTCTTAGGTTATTTGGAAGACAATTCCTAAGATGAGCAGCAGAGTACGCTAAGCTTTTCTTGAATAAGTCAAGCCTAGGCTTGGGTACGTGCAATTTGTTTAAGCGTTGACTGCGTCTTTCATTGTATTTGAACATTGGCCACAAATATGCTGGAGCATTATGTGACAGGATTTTTGTTGACAAGAAGCAGACAAGTGCCAGGGGAACAAGAGTTGAGAGAGAAGAAGACGTTGGCGATGGATAGGACACACATTGTGGAGACCTGTTGGGTATACTGTCCTGGTCATGCTGGGGTATGTGGTAATGAAAGAGCTGACAGACTAGCATCAAGATAACCCATAGTGGGGACACTAGATATGGATAAGGGGGATATACTGAAAACAATTAATGATCGCCTGTTAGAGAATGACACTGCAATAGATGAATCATCAAGGTTAAGACTGTTGGAATTTGGCATCAAACGTAAGGCTAGTAGAGATGGACGTATGAGAGGATGCATCCGTCGTGTTTACAACCAGCGAGCTACAGCAACAGTTAGCGTTCACATTCTTCGACAAATACTGATGGAGACTAAGTACCTATGGGTTTGCCCAGAGTGCAATGATGTCAATTATGTATAACAATAACAATATTATAGCATTGTGCTTAGCTGGTAGTCATTAAAGGATGACTCCAGATATGCCTCCCCGTGATAAAAGAAATAGAGGCAGACCAAAGAACACATAGAGAAGAGAACTTGAGACATTAATGAAAATGATAAGACAGACAATGGAAAGACCTTGACCTGATGGCATGCGACAGGAGGACTTGGTATATGTATGTTGATGGCATATGCTCCTAGTGGAGCAAAAGGGTATTGATTGATTGATTAATTGCATCTTAATACGTGGAAGCCAATTTTGCTACTCGCGATCTGTTATCACAAAAGACTTCAGTAAATCATTTTCGATCATCTTTCCATTAGAACATTCTCCCTCTTGTATATATATTTTTTCTTTGATTTCCACAAATTCAGTCACTGCCTGCGTCTTTGCACCTGCGAGTTTTCTATAGATACATAAATTTATAATTTACTCTGATAACGAGAGAAGCACCACTGTATTATTATTCTCACGCACTACTGACTTTAAAACAATTTATGACGTTTATTACAATTGAAAATATAAGTTTCAGCCCATGAACTGGACCAAGATGCGCTAACACTGAATTCAAACATTTATGGAATTTCATCATCAGCTAGCATCTCCACAACGAAGGTTGGCTGTAATGGATCTCCAACGTCTTCTGTCTCTTGTCTTGGTGGTGCACTCTGATAGACTCTTTCCTGTCCATTTCTTGATGTTATCTTCCCACTTATAGCTCTGCCTTCCCCTTGCACGTTTGCCTTCAACTCTCCGTTCTATTATGGTCTTCTGCAAGGCGTTATGCCTTTTTATGTGGTCAAAGTATTTTAGCTGCCGAACTTTGATCTCCCTCATTAGTTCTCTTTTCATACCTAGATTTTCTAGGACCTCCTTATTTGTTTTCTTCTCTTTCCATGAGATACGCCTCATTCTTCTATATATCCACATTTCAAGAGCCTCAATTCTTTCTTCCAAATGCTTCTTCATCGTCCATGTTTCTGCACCATACAGTAATGCAGAATATATATAACACTTTATGATTCTCAGTTTTAATTTGTGAGATAACTGTTTAGATGTCAGTATATGTTTCATGTTGTTGAATGTAGCTTTGGCCATTCCTATTCTCTTCTTGATTTCTGTTTCCCATCTGCCATCTTCTGTTATTATATGACCAAGATATACGTAGCTCTTGACTTGTTCCAGGATTTTCCCATTTACGCTTATCTGTAATGTGGGTTTATTGTCTGTTTTGCTAGTTATCATAGTTTTTGTTTTCTCAATATTAATGTCGAGACCATATTCATGACATACTGTTCACTTGCTTCACTAGTTCTTGTAACTCCTGTTTGCTTTCAGCTAACAACATTTATGGCATTTAAAACTTGTCTAATGTTCATTTGGGGGGGGAGGCAGATACATGCATCTACTATCTTGTGGTGTTCTGAATTTGGCACTGAAAGAGATGTCCTGGTATTTCGTGACTTCGATATGGCCGACAGCCAATAAATTATATAAATCTGAGTTACGCAGGGAATTGACATAATAAACTGGTGTCCCGAGTTTTGCCCAGAAGATATGAGCAAATTGTGATTACATAAGATTCTTTTCGCCTTGTCAGTTATGGCTGGCTGGGGTAGTGTGGTGTAGTGTGTGGATTTTTGTGTTTGTTTATTTATATATATTTTACAACATATATATATATACATATACAGACAATATTTATACTATATATATATATATATATATATATATATATATATATATATATATAATATATATATATATATATATATATATATATATATATATATATATATATATATATATATATATATATATATATATATATATATATATATATATATATATATATATATATATATATATATATATATATATATATATATATATATACAACATACGTAAAAAATCGATAATGGCGGTCAATATAAAAAATCGATAATAGCGGAAAATATAAAAAAAATCGATAATGGTGGCGTAGGTTACTAAGGGGGTTTTTTAAGAAAGAGGGTATTGTTTTTGGCTGGTGGGGGGGGGATGACTCATGGGTGTGTGTTGAGGTGTAGCGTCGGAGTAAGACAAGGTATAAGCGGTGCGGTGTGGGTGGTATTGGTTTTGGTTTGTCTGGTGTTGTGTGTAGGTATTTTAATTGTTGTATTGTGCTGGTAGTGTATTGTTTCCTCATACAATATATATATATATATTATATTATATTTATATTTATATTTATTTATATATTTATATATATATATATATATATATATATATATATATATACCCAACGGGCTGATCACCCGTTTGCCAGTCACTTTGATTACGAAAACAACAGCAAACGGATTGATTTGTCGTTGCCCTAAAGACGCCATTGGGCGTGATGGGAACAACGGCAAAGAAAATCTATTCGCTGTTGCCCTTAAGACGCCACTAGGCGTAATGGCCACTGCTGACTGCTTTGCCGGTCGTTGGCTAAGGACGGAAGAAGAAGAATATATATATATATATATATATATATATATATATATATATATATATATATATATATATATATATATATATATATATATATATATATATATATATATTCCATCATTGTGGAAGATACTTACAATCTATGGTTTTCCAACAAAATATGTGAATATAATCAAAGCGCTATATGACAATGCAAGATGTTGTGTTAGAACAAATAAAGGGAATACAGAATGGTATACAGTAGAAACAGGGGTGAAACAAGGCTGTATTATGTCACCACTACTTTTTGGAATAGCTATTGATTGGGTTATGAGAAACTATACCCACAATGAACAATTAGGTATAAAATGGACAAATGGAAAATTCCTGGGGGACCTGGATTTCGCAGATGATGTAGCATTCTTAAGTTCAACACCAAGACAATCCCAAGAAGCAATAAATAATTTGTGTCATCTCTCGGTTAAAATAGGTCTCCAAATAAATGCCTCTAAAACTAAAGCTATGAACTTTTCTAACGAGACCTTTGATATCATCTTGAACGGGGAAAAACTACAGAAAGTTGAAAGTTTCAATTATTTAGGCAGTAAAATGACTCAGGATGGTGACACAAAAGAGAAATCCATACTAGAATTGCTTTGGCAGCTAGCGCCTTCAATAGATTATCTAACATTTGGAAATTACTTTTGAATATACATACCAAGAAATTCGTCTGTTTAATCAAATGTATTCAGTGTTAACATAACGGCTTGTTAACAGACGTTGGACAAATAGAAAAAATACATTTGAAATTTTAATGAAATGGAATAAATATTTTTGTATATGGATTGAAAACTTATGGCAGTTATTTAGCTGAAATTATTTGAAATATTTTATATTATTCGTTGTGACATTTCATATATGATAGTAGATTTTTATATATTAGGTTCATGTAATAATTGTGTTTGAAAAGCTTATATAATGAAAATTCATAATTGATAGCTTAAAAAACAACTGTCAAAAATTAAAAAGGGAAGGGCTTATACTAAAAAATCATTGAGAAGAGTTGATCAAAAATTTGGAAATGAATAATATACATACACTTCGTTGTTTAATTCAAAAGATGTTATCTCCAGTGTTAACATATTGGCTGTAAATTGTAAAAAAAAAAACTGAGTTGGAGAAAAAATCATTGGAGAACAAGCTGAATACATTCGAGAACAAATGTCTTAGAAAACTCATGAACATCAGCTGGAAAGAATTCAAGACTAATCGACAAATAAGAGAAGACTCTAGGCAGAAATATGTCTCCAACTATATAAGGAAAAGACGATGGTCATATATCGGTCATGTCCTGCGAATGCAAAACAACAGAATACCACTACAGGCGCTCACTTGGGTTCCTGAGGGTAAGAGGAAAAAAGGAAGACCAAAAGAAACACTCAGAAGAACAATAATAAGAGAAGGAAGAACGTTGGGCCTAAATAACGTGCAAGAGCTAAGAGGAGTGGCGTCACAACGAACAACCTGGAGAGCACTGGTTTCTGCCTTATGCGCCGTGTTTGGTGCTTAAAGAATTTATTATTATATATTATAATATTTATATATATATATATTATATATATATATATATATATATATATATATATATATATATATATATATATATATATATATATATATATATATATATATATATATATATATATATATATATATATTATAATATAAATAAATTCGTTTAGTATAAGTTTTATAGAGGAAGTTGGCTAATAAGCGAGGTGTGGTTTTGCTTTTTGAGTGCGCGGGGGATATTGGTTTTGGCTGGCGGGGGAGAGGACTCATGGGTGTGTGTTAGGGTGTAGCTGGCGGGTGTGGGTGGTATTGCTTTTGGTTTGTCTGGTGTGTTGTATGTAGGTATTTTAATTGTTGTATTGTGCTGGTAGTGTGTTGTTTCCTCGTGCAATATATATATATATATATATATATATATATATATATATATATATATATATATATATATATATATATATATATATATATATATATATATATATATATATATATATATATATATATATATAACATATATAAAAATCGATAAAATCCTGCACTCTTGAGATAAAGAGGAAAATATAAAAAATCGATAAACTCGCTTAGTATGAGTTTTATAGAGGGAGGAAGCTGGTTAATGAGCGGGGTCGGTGGGGGTTTTAATCGATCGTGTATTGATGCTGACTGGCGGGGGTGATGACGCGTGGGTTTATTGGCGCGGGCGTAAGCCAATGTATAAACACAGAGGCGTAATAAGTGTTTATATATAAATTTTTATTATATTATTATTATGAAGTGGTGACATTATCGGCGAGTACCTTTCTTTTTATGTAAAAATAGGACAGGGAATTTCTGTACTGGGGTGTAGCGGGGCACCGGAGTAAGACAATATATATATAATTATTGTCGTTAGGTGGTAGGTGGGGTATGGAGAGTGCGCGGGGGTATTGATTTTGGCTGGGGGTGGGGGGGGTATGACGCCTGGGTGTATTGCGCGGGCGTAAGCCAATGTATAAGCACAGAGGCGTAATAAGTGTTTATATATAAATTTTTATTATATTATTATTATGAAGTGGGGACATTGTCGGCGTCTACCTGTCTTTTTATGTAAAAATATGACAGGGAATGTCCGTTGTTGGGTGAGTACAGCTAAAAGGCTAGCTTATTGTGATGTTTATTGAGCCCATTAGTACATTTTTCCCGCCCCGCGTTTGTTGTGTAGTGAGAACCGCCAAAAACAAAGTGTGTTTGTCTCGTGTTTTGTGTGTAGGTATTGATGAGAATTACAGCTAATTGGTGTTAGCTTTCTTGGTTTGATAGTCCTTTACACAGTGTAAAGTCACTATTGGTTATCTGTAGTGTGTTAAATAATTTTGTTAAGCCATTATTTCTATAATATTTAGTATTATAAAGTGTTGCGTGTTTGTAGTGCTTCAGTAAAATCTTTACAGGAGCGATTATGGATTTTTTGTCGCTTTTAAAGAGGCCATACCCGCAGGAACTTGTGTAGATTGATCAATTGTTTTGGAGGTAGTGTATTCTTAATCAATAACAGGAGATTTTTGTGTATTTCATGGAAAGCTTAGCTATTTACTGTCCAAAAGTGAGCTCCATCTGAACGTTTATCTGTGTGGCTGTGTTGTGTTTGTTACAAGCAAACAAGCTGATTTAGACATATGCTTTAAAGGCTTTTTTTATTGGAAGGAGTTGCGCTTTTACCTTTTTACGGAATGTAACAACCGAGGTGTTCCAAAACCTTCAAGCCAACTATGTTACTGCTTGGCTTAGAAGAATGAATGTTTATAAACGCACTCATAAGTGTTTCCTGCCCGCTATAGAATTATAGAGGAAAAATAAAAAAATTTATAAATTTTATAGAGGAAAATGGTTAATGAACGAGGTGTGGTGGGGGGTGATTTTTTGGTTTTGTCTGGTGTGTTGTCGGGAATTAGGGTGGTGAGAGGTGAAGGATGTAAATTATCATTGGGACATGTTTTTGATGTAAAAATATGACACAGGGAAATTCCGTTGTTTTCGGTGAATGTAATTACATAAGTGATAACGGGTTCTGGTCATGGGGTAATTTTCTTTATTATTATATTATATCATGAGTAATATCCACAAACTCTACTTGTCAATCCCAATGTCCATGAGTGGTATGTACGTGACACACAGCCGTATTCTCACATAAAAATTACTGGCAAAACCAGCTGGACAATGCCAAATAGACAGTTTTATTGAAACACAACGAGGCTCCGTAGAATATATCCCATATGCAGACTAGAGCGTCCATTGACACTCCTTAGTGTCAAGTAAAGGCTGCAACAGTAACAATGTCGACGATATTTTCAGCCATTTTTAATAAAGTTCAAACACGTGCTTTGCTAGTTATAAAACGCGATCGATGGAATCCGTAAACTTGAGAAAATTCCGTTACCATAGCGGGTGACGTCAGGGCTAAATATAGCTATCTAGAAAATCGTAATAAAATTCTAACATGCAGTGTTTTGCGTATGAAAAATCCTATCTGCAAACGGGGATTTACCTTTGTAAGACTAACATTTAGCTTTGTAAGACTAACCTACTACTTTATTTCTGTTCACATCATTGCAGACAGCTCAAAAACACAAGATCAATAGTAGAAATTTATAAAAGAAGCATGCATTTCGTTTGTGTGTTCGTACCCCCGTGATTTAAGTGTTTCACTCTTTTTACACGTGCGGTATCTGGTGATAGGTTTTATATTGTCTATCGTTTCAACAATGCGGCGACCACGGAATTTAGTACATTAAAATAAAGGTCAAATCTAAGTTTTTGTTCCAGTTAACAACCGGTTATTGTTGCCCTGTGTAAAAAATTTTTCTTCCAATCACAAAAGAAGGGTCTAAATTTTTCCAGTCCTGCTTTCAACCTGTAGGTAACTAGAGCCTAGCTGTCAGATACTTCTTTAAATATATTCAAAATATTTCTTTGCCGTTTTCCAATTATTATATTTTTTTTTCATTAAATATTTTTTCCTGTTGAGCCACTTGACAGGTGTTCTTAAAGCTGTCAAAAATTTTCTGTCAAGTTGTAAAATATTTCTTCGAACATTGCAAATATTCTTCAAATGTTTTTTTCCATACCACTTGTCAAATATTTATGACAAACCAATATTTATGCAAAATTTTTTTTACAGTTGTCACAGAAATTTTTCCCCACGCTTGTCAATATATTTCTTAAAGTTGTCAATATTTATGCAACAATATTTTTTTTAAGCTGTCAAAAAAATGTCAATTGAAATATTTAAAACGAGGGTTTGCCACTTGTCAAATATTCCTTAATACCGTCAAATAGATTACAGTTGTCAAATGAAATGACACTTGGCATCAATATTTTTGGACGGTTAAATATTTATGGAAATGTTTCTTAATTTTTCTTTTTAAATATTTTCTTCACTTGTCATATGTTCTTCCATTGGTCAAATTTTTACAATGTTGTGTATTTATGCAAATAAAAATGTTTCTCAAAAACGTTTTTACCATTGGTCTAATACTTTGCAAATGTTTCTTCCACTTGTGAATATTATCTTCAAATGTTTTTACTTGACAAATATTTCCTGTTTCAAATAAAATTTTCTTGTATTGTAATGAAATTTTTTCCCACGCTTGTCAAATATTTCTTACACTTGGAAATATTTATGGCAAATATTTTTTTCCAGCTGCCCAAACCCTCGTTGTCAAATTTTTCTTCAAAACGTTTTGCCACTTGTCAAATATTTCACACAATTTTTTCACTTGTCAAATTTTCTTTATAACGATCAGGTGTCAAATATGAATGCAATGTTTCTTCCACTTGTCAATATATTTCAAGTGAAATATTTCTTTGCTTTTTCTCCACTTGGCAAATATTTTCTTACAGGTTGTCAAATATTTATGGAAATGTTTTCCCACTTGGGGAAATAAATTTTTCTTCAAATATTTCTTCCATTGTCAAAATATTTCTTCAAATATTTTTCCAGTGGTCAAATATTTATGCAAATGTTTCTTCCAATTGTCAATTATTTCTTTAAATGATTTTTCCAGATGTCCAAATATTTTTGTCAAATATTTCTTCAAAGAGGTTACTTGCAGTTGTCCAATTTCAGCAAATGGACCTAATCTGGTTGCCAAATTTCTTGCAGGTTTCAAATTCTTCTTTAAAAGGCAGTTTTACCAATACATTTAAATATTTTTTTCCTGTTGTCAGTGCTTCACAATCAAATACTGCCAGCTGTCAAAAATTATCTTTACCATTGTCAACATTTTTCGTAATTGCCAAATATTTCTTCAAAGTATTTCTTCTAGTTGTCAAATATTTCTTCAAAGTAGTGCAATATTTCAAAAATCCGGTTGTCAATATTTCTCACAGCTGTCAAATATTTCATTTATCTATTTTTTCATTAAAATATTTTTTTCGGTTGTCAGTACTTGACAATTCACAATAAGCTTGCTGCTGTCAGCATTTTCAAAATTGTTATATGTTTCTTACCTTGTCAAATTATTTCTTCAAATGTTTTTCCAGTGAATCAAAATATTTTTTTCTTATTCATAGTTGTCAAATATTTCAAAACATTTCTGCTAGTCGCCAAACATTTCTTCAAAGGCGACCAGTCTTTCATGCGGCGGATATAGCCAAGCCAGCCATCCGTGTCCGGGTATACATTTGAAAGCCTGTGAAAAACCCTTGACATTTGAAGAAATATTCTTTCCACGAAATGCCAACTGGAAGGTATTGAACTTTTTGCTCAGAATAGATTGTTCAGGTATCTTGGCCTTTATTACTGAACAGCTTTGGTCTTCGTTGTGAGTTTGGAAAACACGTGATTGAGGCGGGTAAGGTTGCTAGCTTTGTTAATAAATTTGACAGAGAGCAGTTTGTCAAGGATATACACAAGGTATTTGATGCAAAGTTCGCACACAAGCAGGGCCCGAAGTATTTAAACTGGGTAAGAAATGTCTGGTGGTTAAGGATGGCCGTGGGGTTGTGTGCTGTGCATCACACATACATTGTGTATATCCATCATGAAAAATATTTGGACACACTTGCCAGCGTAAAAAAGCTATCGCGTGTTTGGGGAAACTCCAAACTCTTAACGAAGACCAAAGCTGCGGTATATACCGCCTGCATCACCAGCACACTTCTATATGGCAGTGAGACCTGGACAATCTATGCTAAGCAAGAAAGAAGGCTCAATACCTTCCATCTACCGTGTCTGCGCCACCTCCTCGGCATTTCGTGGAAAGATAAAGGGTCAAATGTCGAAGTGTTGTCACGTGTTGGCCTTCAAAGCCTGTATACCCGGCTGAGACAGGGAAGACTACGCTGGCTTGGCCACATCCGCCGCATGAAAGACGGTCGCGTTTGAAGAAATATTTGGCGACTAGCAGAAATGTTTTAAGAAATATTTGACAATTGTAAGAAAAATTTGACCACTGGAAAAACATTTGAAGAAATATTTGACAACTGTAAGAAACATTTGGCAATTGGAAGAAATTGCTGAGAACTGCAAGGCTTATTTGAATTGTCAAACACTGACAACCGGAAAAAAAATATTTAATGAAAAAATATTTAATGAAGTATTTGACAGCTGCGAGAAATATTGATAACCAGATTAGTCATTTGATGAAATATGTGACAACGGCAAGAACTATTTGAAGAAATATTTGACAACTAGAAGAAATATTTGAAGAAATATTTGACAATTACGAGAAAGGTTTGACAACTGGAAGAAATTTTTGACAGCTGCAAGAATTATTTGAATTGTCAAGCACTGACAACAGGAAAAAATATTTAATGAAAAGTTTGGAAAACTGCAAGAAATATTTAAAGAAATATTTATAGAAGTATTTGACAACTGCAAGAAATATTGGCAACCAGATTAGTCATTTGCTGAAATATGTGACAACTGCAAGACCTCTTTGAAGAAATATTTGACGAAATATTTGACACCTGGAAAAACATTTGAAGAAATATTTGACAAGTGGAAGAAACATTTGCATAAATATTTGACCACTGGAAAAACATTTGAAGAAATATTTGACAAGTGGAAGAAATATTTGAAGAAATATTTTCCAAGTGGAAGAAACATTTCCATAAATATTTGACAACTGTAAGAAATATTTGCCAAGTGGAGAAAAAACATTTGAAGAAATATTTGACAAGTGGAAGAAACATTTGACAAGTGGAAACAAAAAATGTGAAGAAATATTTCACAAGTGGAAAAAAGTTGAAGAATATTTGACAAGCGGAAAAAAAAATTTTGAAGAAAAATTAACCACTGGAAAAACATTTGAAGAAATATTTGACAACTGGAAGAAATTTTTGACAGCTAGAAAAAAATATTTGCATAAATATTTGACAAGTGTAAGAAATATATGACAAGCGGGGAAAAAATTTGAAGAAATATTTGACACATACAAGAAACATTTGAGGGAATATTTGACAACAGTATGAAATATTTGACCACTGGAAAAACATTTGAAGAATTATTTGACAAGTGGAAGAAACATTTGCATAAATATTTGACAACTGCAAGAAATATTTGACCACTGGAAAAACATTTGAAGAAATATTTGATAAGTGAAAGAAATATTTGAAGAAAAATTTGACAAGTGGAAGAAACATTTCCATAAATATTTGACAACTGTAAGAAATATTTGCCAAGTGGAAAAAAAATTTGAGGGAATATTTGACAAGTGGCAAACCTTTTTGAAGAAATATTAGACAAGTGGAAGAAATTTTTAACAATTGGAAAAAAAATTTGCATAAATATTTGACAACTGTAAGAAATATTTGACAAGCGGGAAAAGATTTGAAGAAATATTTGACAACTGGTAAAAAATATTTGCATAAATATTTGACAAGTGGAAACAAACATTTGAAGAAATATTTGACAAGTGGCAAAACGGTTGAAGACATATTTGACAACTGGAAGAAATTTTTGACAGCTGCAAGAATTATTTGCCTTGTCAAGTACTGAAAACAGGAAAAAATATTTAATGAAAAAATATTTAATGAAAAGTTTAGAAAACGGCAAGAAATATTTAAAGAAGTATTTGACAGCTGATCTAGTTACCTATAGGTTGGAACCTTTGAGCAGGACTGGGAAAAATTTGGGACCATCTTTGGTGATTGGAAGAAAAATTTTCACTAAAGTTTGAAAATTGCAGGGCAAAAAAAAAGTAGATAACCGGTTGATAACTGGAACAAATACTTAGTTACATTTATTTAATGTACTAAATTTCCGTGGTCGCCGCATGTGTGAAACGATAGGGAGACAATATAAAACCTATCACCAGATACCACACGTGTAAAAAGAGTGAAACCTTAAATCACGGGGGTTCGAACACACGAACGAAGGCATGCTTCTTTTATAAATTTCTACTATTGATCTCTTGTGTTTTGAGCTTGTCTGCAATGAAGTGAACAGAAATAAGTAGTAGGGTTAGTCTTACAAAGCTAAATGTTAGTCTTACAAAGGTAAATCCCGTTGCAGATAGGATTTTTCGTCTACCAATACGCAAAACTCTGCATGTTAGAATTTTATTACGATTTTCTAGATAGCTATATTTAGCCATGACGTCACCCGCTATGGTAACGGAATTTTATAAAGTTTACGGATTCCTCGCGACGTTTTGCGCCGACGATCGATCGCGTTTTATAACTAGCGGTAAAACACGTGTTTAAACTTTATTTAAAATGGCTGAAAATATCGTCGACATTGTTACTGTTGCAGCCTGTACTGTGACACTAAGGAGTGTCAAGTTGACGCCATAATCTAGTCTGCATATGGGATATATCTCTACGGAGCTTCGTTGTGTTCAATAAAACTGTCTATTTGGCATTGTCCAGCTGGCCTTTGCCAGTAATTTTTATGTGGAGAATACGGCTGTGTGCGGGGTCACATACATACCACTAGATGGACATTTGGGTGAGTAGACTTATTACTCATGATGTAATATAAATAATAAAGAAAACTACCCCATGGACCAGAACCCGTATTAATATGTAATTACATTCACCGAACAACGGAAATTCCCTGTCATATTTTTACATCAAAAGACATGTCCACAACGATAATTACATCCCTTCACCTCTCACCACCCTATATTCCCAGCAATACCTACTCACAAACACACCAGACAAAACCAAAAAATCATCCCCACCACACCCCGTTCATTAAACATTTTCCTCTATAAAATTTATCAATTTTTTATATTTTCCTCTTTATTCTATAGCGGGCAGGAAACAGGGAATTCACTTAGTGAGTGCTTATAAAAATTCATTCTTCTCAAGCCAAGCAGCAACATAGTTGGATGAAGGTTTTGGAACACCTCGGTTGTTATATTCATGTAAAAAGGTAAAAGCGCAACTCCTTCCAATAAAAAGTGTTAAAGCTACGTCTAAATCAGCTTGTTGTTTGTATCAAGACTACAGCACAGCCACAAAGATAACAACGTTCGGATGAGCTCACTTTTGGACAGTGTGCCTATAGCTAAGCTTTCATGAAATACACAAAAATCTCCTGTTATTGATTAAGAATACACTAACTCCAAAATAATTGAGCAATCTACACAAGTCTGCGGTATGGCATCTTTAAAAGCGACAGTGAAAAATCAACATATAATCGCTCCTGTAAAGATTTTTCTTTTGTGAAGCGTGAAGTTATGTGCGACGAACAACACCGCAACCTCACTTTATAATACTAAATATTATAGAAATAATGACTTAACAAAACTATTTAACACACTACAGATAACCAATAGTGATTTTACACTGTGTAAAGGACTATCAAACCAATAAAGCTAACACCAATTAGCTGTAATTCTCATCAATACCTACACACAAAACACGAGACAAACACACTTTGTTTTTGGCGGTTCTCACTACACAACAAACACGGGGCGGGAAAAATGTACTAATGGGCTCAATAAACATCACAATAAGCTAGCCTTTTAGCTGTACTCACCCAACAACGGACATTCCCTGTCATATTTTTTCATAAACAGACAGGTACACACCGACAATGTCCCAACATCATAATAATAATATAATAAAAATTTATATATAAACACTTATTACGCCTCTGTGTTTATACATTGGCTTACACCCGCGCCAATACACCCAGGCGTCATCACCCCCGCCAGCCAAAATCAATACCCCGCGCACTCTCCATACCCCACCTACCACCTAACGACAATAATTATATATATATATATATATATATATATATATATATATATATATATATATATAATATATATATATATATATATATATATATATATATAATTATTGTCGTTACTCCGGTGCCCCGCTACACCCCAATACAGAAATTCCCTGTCCTATTTTTACATAAAAAGACAGATACTCGCCGATAATGTCACCACTTCATAATAATAATATAATAAAAATTTATATATAAACACGTATTACGCCTCTGTGTTTATACATTGGCTTACGCCCGCGCCAATACACCCATGCGTCATCACCACCACCAGTCAGCATCAATACACGATCCATTAAAAACCCCACCGACCATGCTCATTAACCAGCTTCCTCTATAAAACTCATACTAAGCGAGTTTATCAATTTTTTATATTTTCCTCTTTATCTCAAGAGTGCAGGATTTTATCGATTTTTATATATGTTGTATATATATATATATATATATATATATATATATATATATATATATATATATAATATATATAATATATATATATATATATATATATATATATATATATATAATATTTATATATATATATATATATATATATATATATATATATATATATATATTGCATGAAGAAACAACACACTACCGGCACAATACAACAATTAAAATACCTACACACAACACACCAGACAAACCAAAAGCAATACCACCCACACCCGCCAGCTACACCCCAACACACACCCATGAGTCCTCATCCCCACCAGCCAAAACCAATACCCCCCGCGCACACAAAAAAGCAAAACCACACCTCACTCATTAGATAGCTTCCTCTGTAAAACTCATACTAAACGAGTTTATAGATTTTTTTATATTTTCGTCTTTATCGATTTTTTATGTCTGTTGTATATATGTATATATATTTTGTATGAAGAAACAATACACTACCAGCACAATACAACAATTAAAATACCTACACACAACACACCAGACAAACCAATACCACCCACACCGCACAGCTTATACCTTGTCTTACTCCGACGCTACACCTCAACACACTCATGTGTCATCACCCCCGCCAGCCAAAAACAATACCCTCTCCCTTAAAAAACCTCTTAGTAACCTACGCAACCATTATCGATTTTTTTTTTCCGCTATTATCGATTTTTTTATATTGTCCGCCATTATCGATTTGTTATGTAAGTTGTGGCCTAATGGATATGAACGCAGTTTCATAATCCAGATATACCAGGTTCGAAACCTGCTGCAGGCGGTTTGGTAGCAGATCGCTTTGTGTGGATTTTTAACAATGGTATAAGCGCCGTACCGTTCAGAAAGCAATGGCAAACTACTGAATGTAAAAAATTGCCTAGAAAAATCACAAACAGCCAATAAAAGCTGGGGTTGATTGCCACGTCCTGTAAAGGATAAGCAACTAACTTTTTATGTAAGTTGTATATACGTATATACGTATATATATATATATATATATATATATATATATATATATATATATATATATATATATATATATATATATATATATATATATATATATATATATATATATAACAAACAAACACAAAAACCCACAGACTACACCACACTACCCCCGCCAGCCAAAGGCAATACAAACACACCAACACACAACCTACCTACACACCGTCATTATCGAATTAATATATGCCTATATAAAAAGTCAGCACATCCACCACCTGAAATGCGACCCGTATATTTTGTTATATAAAAGTCACGCGCCGCCGCCACAATGTGACCCATCAATTTTTATGTCTGATGTATATATGTATATATATATATTGTATGTATATATATTGTTTGTAAAATATATATCGTATAACTGTTGTAATATGTATTGTAACACCTGTTGTAAAATATGTTGTATAAATTTTGTTTGTAAAATATATTTTCTAACACCTGTTGTAATATAAACAAACACAATACCAGTACAACACACAACAATACCAACCTACCTACACACCCGCCATTATCGAACTAATATATTGCTATATAAATGTCATGCGCATCCTGCAGAATCGATCGAAGTATTTTCTTATATAAAAGTCATGCACATCCTGCAGAATCCGCCTCGTTTTGCGCCTACTATACTACTAACGTGATCCTTTATAGTTAAACTCATTAAAAAAAATAAAACTAGATGATGTTAAATTCAATTTAGAAAGATTTAGAATTAACCCAGTTTGTAGGGGTATTAAAAAAAAATTTTGCACCCCTCTCCCCAGTATATCAATTGAGTAGACTGGATTAACTACTGATTTATATAACTGCTCTTCAAGAGACCCCCAAACCCAAATAATAGATATAGTTGTAAGGGCTTTAAGATACTTAGACACGATAGGAAAGAACCTCTGAAAGAGGAGGAACGAGGTGTCGCAGTCAGTTAGCGAAAAATAAAATCATAGACTGGGAAGTATTTAATACAACCAATATAGAAGGTATCCAGGTACTATAGCACTGACAAAACAATTAACAATTCCAGTAATAATACACACTGCAAAGATGGCACAATTAAAGATGAAGAAATACTAAAGTACCAGACTAGGCCCCCAAAAAACAATCTAAGAGGCATTTTAATTCCCATCAAGTTGGTGCTTGGGGTGGACAACATGCAGATAATGCAGGGAAAATGCCTACTTGACTTCATAGAAAAAAATGAACTACTAATACTAAATGATGGATCTGCAACAAGAATTAATCCACAAGCTAATAGGGCAGACTCAGCAATAGACATAAGTATAGCACCTAACAACCTAGCGAATGTAAATTGGGAAGTGTTACAAGACACAAACTCAGATCATCTGCCCATTGTAATAACCATGCATGAAAATGTCATTCCAAACCCAGACCAGAGAAACCTACCTTCAAACTATAAAAAAGCAAACTGGAACAGCTTTCCAATCAGAGCTGGAGGGGATGGAATATAAAGACATAAAATCAGATGATACTGACTTGTGGGCGGAAACACTGACCAATGAAATTCTGAAAATAGCAATAAAGTATATACCAAATAAAAATCTGCCACAACACCTTTAAATCAATAAAAACATTAAAAGAAAAGAGAAAAATCAATGGAATAAAGAACCAGTTGCCTGGTGGAATAAAAGCTGTGCAGAAATTCATGAGAGAAGAAAAAGGGCCTTACAAAAATATAGAAATAAACAGAACAGAAGAAAATTAAGATAAATATAAGCTTAGTAGGAATGAAGCTAACAGAATAACATACAAAGCCAAAGAAACTAACTGGAAGGAGTTTTGTCAGTCACTTAAACCTAGCACTCAAATTAGAGAAGTATGGAAAAAGCTTAAGGCAATCAAAGGGAACAATAAGAAAACAATAATGCCAACAATCAAACTACCAAAGAGAGCAGAAACAGATAAAGAAAAAAGCTAATGCCCTTGCCGAGTATTTCTATAAAGTCAGTGCAAAAAGTAGCCTTGGACAGGAAGAAAATGAGAGAAGAGAAAGACTTAGGATACAGTTTTTAAAAGAACCACCAGACCAGATAGTTGAAACAAACTATTTAGATGCTGATATAACAGAGGAAGAAGTAACTAATGCAATAAAAGATAAATCTAATACTGCCTCAGGGCAAGATATACTTAGTTATGAAATCCTTAAGAAAGTACCCAAAAGAACTATAAACATAATAACTTCACTTTATAACAAAATCTGGAACTTAGGAAAGATACCAAAAGCATGGAAAGTAGCTATGATAGTACCCATTCTAAAACCCAATAAGGAAGCCCATGATGTAAGTTCATATAGGCCTATCTCCTTAACATCACAACTAGGTAAAATACTGGAAACTGTTGTGAATAAAAGAGTTAAATTCTACCTAGAAAAAAAACCAGTTATATAGCCCAAACCAGTCAGGGTTTAGAGCAGACAGAAGTACAGTAGACCAGCTTGTAAGATTAGAACATGATGTAAAGCTAGGGTTCAAGAGGAAAGAGAAAACAGTGGCAGTCTTTCTAGATGTAGCCAGGGCATATGATGAATGCTGGCGAGATGGAGCTCTTTACAAAATGAAAAAGATTGGCATTACTGGTAAAACCTATAGGTATCTAGAAAACTTTTTACAGGACAGGTACTTTGCTGTACAGGTGAATAATGATAGGTCAGAAATATATGAACAACAGAATGGGATTCCTCAAGGATCAGTGATTTCTCCTTCAATTTTCACTATAGCTGTAAATAATTTAGCAGATGAATTTAATGACATAAAGAATGTAGTATCACAATTTGCAGATGACTGTGCCATTTGGCGATCTGGAAAAAACTTGGACCATGTTTACAAAAAACTTCAAAATCAAATAGACAAAGTTTCAGAGTGGATGAAAAGTTGGGGCTTCCAAATTAATGTAAACAAAACAGTAGGTATGATTTTCACCAAAGGAAATTTAAAAAAAAATAACAAAATCAATATAACCATTAAAGGACAGAAAATATGTACCTCCTCAACAACAAGATTTCTGGGCATAACTTTAGATAAACAACTAAATTATAATAAACATATAGACAATTTGGTAGAAAGCTGTAGGGGACCCCTAAATATACTAAGGATTGTAAAAGGTAATGGATGGGGGGCCAGCAATAAAATAATGCTTATGTTCTACAAATCCTTCATCAGGGGGAAACTGGATTATGCCAGCATAGTCTATGACTCAGCTGCAGCTTCTAACAAAGCAAAACTGGACAGGATTCAAAATGCAGCCATGAGAACCATTACAGGTGCATTTATATCGACACCAGTAGAAGCTCTAGAAGTAGCTCTCGGCATACCTCCCCTTGGTCTAAGACGGAAAGAACTGAGATTAAATTATTGGAGTAAAGTAGCACAAGAAGTGACCCACCCAGCACATAAAGCATTTGTCAAAAACCAACCAAGTGTATGGGACGTCCCCTTAAATAAAGATAGATATCCAACAGGGTGGAGAACTATAGAAGACCTAATGCATTTCAAAGAACTATCAAACACAATTGAAAATAGTAATAAATACAGAAGCAAAATACCACCATGGGAACTAAAAACACCAATCATAGACTACTCACTTACTGAAAAGATCAAACAAAACATAGAAGATAAGGAAGCCAAAATGATAAGTAGAAAGTTCATAGAGCAACTAACTAAACAAAGTCTGGCCGTCTACACTGATGGATCCAAGGGTGATAGTGGGCAACTAGGTGCCGGAGTTGTAATACCACAATGGGGAATAAAAAAGAGCTACAGTGTAACGGAAGGGGCATCGATTTTTACTGCAGAGATGGTAGCAATTCTTAAAAGTCTAGAAATAATCGAAGATAACCCACCAGAAGCTGTTACGATATTTACAGACTCACTATCATCACTACAAGCACTAGAACACCCAGGTAAATGTAGCCGGCCAGACATAAAGGAAGAAATTCTAGCAATTAATACATCACTAGAGAACAGAGGATGTAGTGTGAGGCTAGTGTGGGTTCCAGCACACATAGGTATAGCTGGCAACGAGTTGGCAGACCAGAACGCCAAGAAGGGAAGAACAAGTAAAAACAATATAAAAGCAGGACTGGGGAGGTCAGAGATCAAGAGCCAAGTGAAGGAAACTATAAACGAGGAATGGAAGACAACATGGAAGGAAAGTAGAAAAGGCAGACACGCGTTCAAACTGCTGAAAGAACCAACGAGGACATGCCAGGTCAGAGAAGAATTAAAGATACCATCGAACAAAAAACTGTGGCGTCTCCGACTCGGTGCAGCATACTTCATGGTAGAAGAACCACACTGCCAAGAATGTCAGGAAGAGAATGACATAGACCACTACCTGATCCACTGTAAAAAGTATGAACAACAAAGGCTTGAATTAAAAACTTACTACAGAAATCACAATATAGACTTAACAGGTGATAAGGTTTTAAGTATAGATGCCCCAAGAGATGCCCAATCAATACTTAAAAGATATATACATAAAACAAAGGAAAAAATATAAGGTTAGAACTTCAGGAAAATCATCCAACTAAATAGAAATTAAGCAGCAAGAACTAACTAAGCATTAACAAAAAATAACTACTCATAGGACAAGGAAAGACAAGGTATTAAAAAAAAAAGGGACAACAACTCAAAAGGAACAAATACTAATACAAATTAAAACCAAGTGTAAAGGACAACAGTTATCTAGAAACAATACAAAAGAGAAAATAAAATTGACAAATACTAATATAAATAAAAACCAGCAACTGCAAAAGGCAACAGTTATTTAAATTGAAAACAAAATTAGTAAATTAAATGACACTAAATACCCCAATTATAACCAACTTTCAGGTTGAACAGGGTAGACCAAGATGGAACGAGAAAAGGCAACAATGATCAGATGCTCAGTGCCCGATCTCCACCCATCAACTCATCAAAACAACAACAACAACAGTCAATTTTCAGTTGGTTATCACTGTTTAATTATATGTATGGAAGTCACAGGGATTCATTTAGCCGTTGCCTTACACCATACATGTGGTGTCTTGTATATGGAGTCATTCTCAGTTAGCTATGCTTGCATTCATTTTAATTTTTTGCTCCTTTGATTCTTTCATTAAAAATATTACTCAAGTGGCCTTACAGGTTGCAAACTGAGCACAAAATATTTTTTTTTTTAATCTCCAGAGGCCTTCATTATTATCATATTTTTAACATTGACTTGATGTTGTTAACAACAATATTGTGGCAGCGCCACTAGTTGTTTGATAATAAGTTTGTTGAAATGTTATATTATTCAAATGTTCAAAATGTTTTTTCGTACTGATTTGTGTATTGAATTGTCATTTAATGGCGAGGCACATGTTTTGATCGTATAGTGGAATCTGAAGCGTTGTGTTTTACGCGACAACCCAGCAGGTTAGTTCTTCCGGATGAGAATGCTGCTACGTGTTGGTGTTGATTGGCGTTTCTTGGCACATGATGTTGGAGAAGAATTTATTCTTTGATTGACAATTTTATTCTTTGGTATTTATGTCTTTTCTTTGTTAAGTTCTGGTCTCTCCCAATTCACCAGCTGTTTCTACTGAGTTAGTTTTTGTGGACGTGTATCTTTTCTTTATTGGCAGGTAATAAAAGTCTTTATATCAGATAAACGTTTATAAGCACGACTGTTTAACAAATCACCAGGATGAAAACTTCAACGATCACAGGCACATCTACTGTTACGATTGATAACAACTGAAGTGTAGACGACATGTATCATTAAACGTCACCACAGAATATACAGACACTGTGTTGAAATAAATCCAGGAAAACGTATTAAGGCCTGTTTATTGGTGTTAAATCTCTGCTCATTTCTGACATCTTCTTGTTACAACAGCGTTTGGCAATAGCATGGAAATAAATCAATAACTTCTCAAAAATGCAGAACTGTCCTGTCTTCGTCCTAATAAATGGCTACAGCAGGTTTTAAGAAAAATTAAGCTGGTACAGTTTCTCTTTCCTGCAGATCTATTGTTATCTTCCTTTTGACTTTGTGGTACCACGATGTCTACGACTGGTCGACAAGAAATGGTTCGTTAGCTATTGCAATGTTCTTGTAAACGTACTGTTTAAGGCAGGCACTAGTTATCAAATTAACTCTCCTTGGAAATAAAGACGGGCGCCGATGACTTAGAGATAAATGTTGAAGAGTTGATGTCTATTGATATGTTCTTTATTCGTTCCGTTTCCAACTAACAATTTCAACAGTTCTTAGGGTCTAAAAGGTGTTTCACCTACAAAATCTTGTCTGCTCCAGTCGGCAATTGCCGTCTAACTGGTCTCTCTAACCTGATCAACCTACTGCGTTAGTTTTTCATTTTGCGAACGATTGTCACGCGATTCTACTTGACGACAGATATTGAGTCCGGTTGATTCTAGCCGAGCTATTTGGTTTATTATTTGAGTTCACTGGAAGGGTTCTCAATTTATTTGCATTAGTAACTACTAACTTATTGAAGGACCTTTTTTTTTATTGTATTTACTGTATTTGGAGAATCACCGCTGACGCATACCGTTGCAGTCACAGAGTTCGACCTGATCATTAATTTCTTTTTGATATACTGCGCATTTCAATAATCTACCTGTACTGCCCTAATCTCATCATCTACTTTTATTTAACATAACCACTAACAAATACAAATAATTGTCAGTCTGTGTATCTATTTCATTATCATCAATATTATTAAACATCAATAAAGTCTGCACGCGGCGACAATATCTTAGGTGGATGTCACGGCGCTATTTCGCAGTGCATCTTTTGGTACGAAAAGTTAGCCTGGCAACACTGGGGATAGCTAAACCGGCGAGTCAGGTGAATACCGGAAGCCGGTAATTCAGGCGCGAAGTTATTCAGTGAGATTATAGCCAGTGTCCAAGCTGGACGGAGATATTTTCCCTGTGCCAGCAATCTTGCTGTGAAGTTCCTTCTATGGACTATGTTTTGAGAGCTTGCCAAATTCGGTCTAGGTGGATTGTTATGTGATTAGTCTAGGAAGTTGAGGGGAACTGCGGTAAGAAGTGGAATACAATGGATGGGTGTGAAAAAAACAGCTAAAAACCAGTTGACCAATGGCTCTTTTTACAGGCCCAGGACCAGCGATGCTACTGTCTCCAACTATCGCATTGTACACAGCACCATTAAACAGCTCATCAACAGCCAAGCTCTTCCTCCCCGCGCATCTCTTCTTGGGATTCATGATAGTTCTTTGGGCAAGCCTGTATTCTACATGCTCCCCAAAATTCATAAGATCGAGAACCCTGGCAGACCTATTGTCTCGGCCTGCTCCTGTCCTACTGAACACATTTCCGACTTCCTCGATAGCATTTTCCAACCTATCGTTCAGAATCTTCCCTCCTTTGTCAAAGACATTAATCATGCTCTTATAACTTTCTCCTCTATCCGACTCTCAGCAGACCGCTTCTACCGTCTTTTCTTGTTAGACGTCTGTTCTCTGTATACCTCAATTCCCCACCCCGATGGTCTCCGAGCTCTTCGGTTTTTTTCTTGACCAGCGCACTTGTCCCTCTATTCCCACTGACACTCTTCTCCGTCTTGCTGAACTGGTCCTTCAACTGAATTCCTTTGAATTCAATGGCCAGTTTTTTTAAACCAAATTAGTGGTGTTGCCATGGGAACGAAGATGGGTCCTAGCTATGCCTGCCTGTTCATGGGCCACTTGGAGCATCAGATATGGCAACAATACTCCGGTCCTTTCCCCGGGTTTTACCGCAGATATATCGATGATGGCATAGGTCTCACAGATATGTCCGAGACTGATTTATCACGCTTCATCGACTTTGTCAAGCACTTCCACCCCACCATCAAGTTCACCTCCCTCATCTCCACAGTATCTGTCAACTTTCTTGACATTACTATTACTATCACACCCTCCGGCCTCAATACCTCAATATACTACAAGCCGACAGATGCCCATAGCTACCTACTGTATACCTCTTCTCATCCTCGGGCTTGTCGTGACTCCCTTCCATTTTCACAACTTCTCCGCCTCCGTCGTTTGTGCCAAGACGATGATGACTTCCACTTCCGAGCCAATGAGATGTTGGATTTCTTCCGTAGCAGACTTTATCCCGAACATGTTCTCAGCTCTGCCTTCCAACGTGTTCTCCCCATCTTTCGTCAGGAGGCCCTCAAACCTCACTATAAATCCACTTCGGATAGAGTCAAATTAATCTTGACCTATCACCCTCACAGTACTGCAGTCAAACAGATCCTTTTCCGCCACCTACCTATCCTTCAAGCAGAGTCTGTGACCCAAGAAGTATTCGGTGAAGCCCCTTTGGTGGCATATTGTGGTAAGTTGGGATTATATAAATAGTTAAAGGGGACTTAGTGTACTGACTGAGATCAGCTGTGAAGGTATCTGCATCTAATAAGTGTGGTGTGGTACAGATGACCTTACTTTGCTACCACATTTAGACCTCAATCAGACTTATTCTGGAATATTGTGATGACTACGTTGAATGTCTAGGGTTATGATAGTGATGAAGTGTAAGTTCACAACAACCAACAGACAGATAAACACTTTTATAAAGATCCACAACACTTTACAACACTAAGACAAGCACATACATATAACACTCTAGAAGACTAGCTTAAGTAAGTCAAGTGTTAACTTTTAAATTATGTATTAGTTTCTTTCAAGAATAGATATCCTGATCCAACTACAGAGTGAATCAGGAATCACAATCAAATGTAAACACAATGTTTATGTACAAAATTTATACAAAGGATCTTTGTCCTGACATATAATATTATTACAATATGTGTGTAGTGTTGTGATGTAGTATTATGAGGTAATACTGGCTTTTGAAGCTAGGTTGTTGTTTGTCATCACGACTTCATGTGTTTGTTACTGGTGGAAATAATATTGAAGGGATCACAGTTTCTTTTTATTTGTACAACAATAACTGTCCCTCTTGATTTAGTATTACAGTCAATTTTAGGGTGGGTTATACAAGGGTGAGCTGCTCTGGCTGACAAAGTCTTAACTCATATGTCGGCGGCAGGAAAACTGTCTCCTCTGCTCGCTTGCTTCTCAGTTATCTTGAAATACACCACTGGTCGATATGTACCTCCTTCTTCAGAACTGATAGTATATAACATTGAAGTACAAACACAAACACAGAGTTCAGCGCTGTAGGCCAACTGCTAGCTTCTCATGTGACAATATACACCAGTATTCCTCTCCCTAATGGTTACAACGCCTCTGCAATTCCAGCGTTAATTCCTTCTATACAATAGGAGAGGTGTCATGTTACTATTTGGCAATCCCATATATGCCTATGCAGTTATACTCCTCTCTGACAAGCTTTTACATGGTGGAGCAATATCTAGGCTTTGTCTTCTGTTTGCTACTGAACCACACACATACAGACACAACTTATCATTTCATATTCAATTTTCATATATTATATATATATATATATATATATATATATATATATATATATATATATATATATATATATATATATATATATATATATATATATATATATAGGAAATATGTCTAGCTTACCACAATTTAAGGAAATATACACAAGTATCGTTGACTGGCGATAAATTCTGGCACAATTTTGATCTGCCTTATCCCAGGCTTTTATTAGAAAAATATTAGCTTGATCTCAACGCACTTGCTTCTTACAACATTTATTTTCAAAACTGGCCCTGAACTGACGCTTCTGTTTGACTATATCGAACGTTCTAACCAATGAGTCCATGTTTACAAGAGCGTTTGAAAAAATTTTACCCATCCTACACGTAGCCATTAACAACAATAATAGTATTTGCAGTTCGACTAATAAGGTTTCGCCTTACATATTACTACAGCCAATCAAATCGTATCTAACTAGTTGGCCTCATTTCTCCTAAAGCAGTGTTTTCCAAACATGCCATTATGAGCAAATATGATCTTGTGCTGTCAGACAACCCCACTATAGTATTTTGGCTATAATTTGTTAAGTACTAGACTATTTGCGTAACACATAGCATATTCTTTGTCAGCAAGTCCTAAGGCACACGAATATATAAATTTAATGGGGCCAAGTGGCCTCGTTCAAAATATGTATTATTCTAGGATAGTAGTGTATTTGTTTTTACCACCCGTTTACTTCTATACCAAGGGATGTCTTCTGTACTGTCAGACTAATGTCAGGAGCTTAGACTTAAATCAGTAGAATGTCAGGTTTCCCAATAAGAGCTTAAACCTGTTTTCAAAACCTAACCTCGTATCGTTAGTGTTTTTTATTTACTGTTTATTTGAAAAAATCAGATCTTCATGCCTTTCGCGTGGGATTGGCGTTCACTTTTTAATCGCGAGACGACGTGGTACAATTGCATGCGTTCCTCCGTGCATCTCTCTCTCTCTCTTCTAAGCCCGTCTGTCTTTTAGGTTAACGTAGTGTGTATAATGACATTAATGTAGTATTATATCTAGGTCATTAAGCAGTGTGCCTATCAAGGTCGTCTAAGAAATACAGTACCAGTTTTATTTTTAGGAACGCGTGTATGATGCTGTAGGCTTTTACTATCGTACGTGGAAGCGTTACAGTTATGCAGACGAAGTAGAAAAAGGGAATCTCTGGTTCAACCATTATGGCGTTCTACAACACAGGCGTACGCTATTGTGAAAGCACTGGTCTTTCACCATTCTTCTTTCTTTTGTATTATTTCGTTCTACTTTACATTTATGTTCTAATTTATGTATGTGGATTAGAATTTTTCACTACACATATAGACACGACAAGAACCTGAAGGATCTTCTTGTTCACAGCCGTCTCCCAAAGGAGAATGCCACTCACTTTGGCACATTACCCTGTGGTCGGACACAATGCAACACTTGCAAGTATGTCATCTCAACCCACAAGGTGTCTTTTCCTGAGGCTACGTACACCATCACTAGTAGCTTCACATGTGAGTCGCGTAACGTCATTTATACGATCATATGTAAACGTTGCTGCAAAACCTATATTGGCCAAACAGGCAAACGACTTGGGGACAGGTTCAGCCAGCACTTGAATGACATCTCTCAGCACAAATCCACACCAGTTGCCATACACTTTAATGGCCCTGACCACCAGGGTCCCATCGACATCCAGGTCACGGCGATCAGATCTTGCTCCTCTGACACTGCCAGCCGAGAACAGCTTGAGAACCGTCTTATCCACCGCATGGGGTGTCTAAAACCAGCTGGGCTCAACACTCTACACACCTTTGTCTGAGGTCACCCTTTCCTCTCCTGTTCTACTTTGACTCTTTCCACTCTTATCCCATTTTTCTATTTTCTGCTGCCCTCTAATTATACGCATGAATATATAATACACTGTTTTTAATATGTTGTAACCGTCTGTTTTGTAACGGCCACCATAAATGTAACGTACTGTTTATGAGTGATGTGAAAGCTGGCAGAGTGAACGTGTCGTTTATCACCTGGACTGTGTAATGTTGCGGTGTCGATGTAGGTCACCAGAAATGTAACGGCCAGGAATGTGACGGCCACCAGAGTGAGGACTCAGCGCGTCAGGTACTTAATTAGCTCTGTCGTTCAACAAACGAGCTCCTAAATTGCGTAGCAATAATACATAAGGCTGTTATTCAACTGGCATAGCTCGCCAGGTCTATTTCCTCTTGCAGAAAATATTGGCCGTAATACAGGGCCTCAATATGTAGACAGCTGTGTATCCTTTTTTTAGCAGGCACGATCAAACCATGCTAAACATATATATTTAAAAAAAAAAATATATATATATATATATATATATATATATATATATATATATATATATATATATATATATATATATATATGACAGTTATAGTAAACCTGTAAATGAGTACCTTTCAGTATTTGACGGTGCACTGTAGCATTTGATATGATGACATTTGATCGAATAATATCAAATGTCTTTTTCACATCGAATGTCGACTGCAATAGGTCTCCAACGTCTTCTGTCTCTTGTCGTGTTGGTACACTCTGGTTAGACTCCTGTCTAACTCTTGATGTTATCATCCCACTTATAGCGCTGTCTTCCTTTTGCACGTTTGCCTTACTTTTCCTTCCGTGATAAGATAGAAAACGCTATACAGAGCATTACAACAGTAATACACGCTTTACATCCAATTATGGCTTTTTAAATAACCGAAAAATGTTATCTGCGAAATATCGCCAATACATTGGTCAGCTTCACGAAAGCACAGTAACATCACAATGAACTTTTCGAGTGGAATTCTTAGTCAGGGCACGACTGGCACGACCATGACGGAATGCGTCTACGCAGACGTACGAGATGGTTAAATAGTGCCTTATACCACAATTGGAACATATATTTAGACAGATCAAACATTGAAGAGATACACATACAGCATACAGGCATAAGAAAAACATATGTGGAAACTTACTTACTTACTTCGTCGTTCCCGTTCTACCGTGAGGTGTAGAGGTTTGGAAGAGAGAGCGCCACACTATCCTATCGGCTGTCTTCCTCCTGACCTGGTTCCATTCTAGTACTCGGTCCTTCAAAGATCGTCTAATGTTGTCCTCCCAGGGGACTCTGGGTCCTCCTGTGGGTCTGGATCCCTGGCTCTTTGTTTTCCATGCTTGTCGTGGTAGCCGATCTTCTCCCATTCTGCAGACATGGCCATACCATCTTAGTTGGGACTTTTCTACTTGGGTCTGCAGGGGGTGGGGTTTTAGGCCTTGACGTATCGTCTGGTTGTGGACCATGCCTCTTCTTGTTACTTCAATCACCTTCCTCAGATACCTCATTTCTGAGGATTGGATCTGGCTTTTGTGGGTTGTAGTCATTGCACATGACTCGCATCCATATGTCAAGACTGGGTCATAGGTGCAGTGGTATACAGCCATCTTCGTTTTCTTACCAACCTCTCTCTTGCTGAGGAATCCTCGATTTATGGCCTGAAAAAGTCTCCCAGCTGCTGCTTTTCGAGTGGCCAACTCTTCTCTGATGCCTCCCTTTCGGTCTATAATAGCTCCGAGGTATTTAAAGTGGTCGACCTGCTCCAGGACCTGTTCTCCCAGCTTAATCTGATGTCTCTTTCTTCTCGTGATATCACCAGGGATTTTGTTTTAGAGCTGCTTATGACCATCCCTCTCTTCACCAGCTCTTCCTTCCAGACTTGCAGGTTGGATTGGAGATGTGCCTCTGACTTAGCAATCAGGGCAACATCATCAGCAAATGCCAGCTCTGAAATACATACCTGTCTCATCTTCCAGTACCCCACTGAATACTTTCTTGTTCTCTCCTTACATGCCTTGATGACATCGTCCACGAGGAGCATGAAAAGCTAAGGTGACAGGATATCACTATTCTGGAAATAGTGTGATGCTACGTTATGTGTCTAGGGTATGAGTATGGTGAAGTGTAAGTCACAACAACAGACAGATAAACAATTTAATTTAATCCACTACTCTTGACAACACTGTGACACTCACATACATATAACACTCTATTAGAATATTTTATAGTTGTCACTCGTAACGTTTCAAATAACAATATGTATTCAGTGCTGTTAATAACGTATTTGTGTCCTGATTCAAATACAAAGGAACCAGGAATCACAATCAATTTTAATTACAAGTATATGTACAGACTTTATCAATATGAATATTGTAGTGACATATATTATTAAAAATATCCTATGTGTGTCAGTTGTGTAGTAGTAATATGAGGTAATACTGGTTTTGTTTTGTTCAAGCTCTGTTGGTATTTGTCATCATGACTTCAATAGTTTGTCTTAGGGACTAGTATTGGAGATGTTCTCAGTTCCTGATATTAAGACAATTAAATTCCCCTCTGAATGTTATTTTTACAAAGTTATTTCAAGATGAGGGGACATAATGTTGAGCTCAGCTGGCCAAGTTAGCTTATCTGGCGTGATGGCGGCAGGAAAGGACTCCTCTGCTCGAATTCTCCTCTGGGCTCTGGAGACACCTCACTGATAGCTAAAAGGACCAAGGAGTATGCTGTCCGACACTGGATTCAGCAAAGCTCTGACCAGGTGCTGCTCAGTACCATCAAGACCACTGTCCCTGAAATCAAGAAGGATGTGCCTTCTACGTCATAACTAACTTAAACTCTCTTGTTACACTGATCACAACACAGCACAAACATTGAGTTCAGAGCATTAGGCCAACTGTCAGCTTCATTTGAAATACTTTATTCCAGTATTACCCTTCTTAATGGTTACTACGCCTCTGCAATTCCAGCATTATTTCTTTCTATTCAATCATCCAGGTGTCAGTGTACTGTTTGGCCATTCCATGCCGTTTTACTTCTCTCCGACACCCTCTGTTCAGGCTGGAGCATTACAGGCTTTACCTCACGTTGGCCACTGAACTACACATATATATACAGGCATAAATCAACAATTCACATTCAATTTTCATTAAAAGATATTGAATGGTTCAAGCTTACCACAATTCATACGAATAAACACAGATACGTTGATTAGCAATGAATTCTGGCACAAACTGGCACAAATTCCCATCTGCTTATCTTCCAGGCTTTTATTTAGCAAAATATAAGCTGGCTTCAACGCACTGATGCTTTATCAAGCTTATTTAAACAAGTGGTTTCGAACTAACGCTCCCAAGTGTGTATATCAGCGAGTCTGACCAATGAGCCCCGTTTCGACAAGTGTTTGAAAAAAATGTTACCTTTTCCCGTCTCCCCTAACAACCAAGATAGTATTTATAGCCCGACCAATCGTGGTTAGGCTTTCATTTGTTGCGCTCCAATCAATGGGGAGTTTACATGGTAGGCTATTTATGTAACGTAAGGTTTTTTCAAACACGTTATAAAAAAAAATCTTATGAGCAGAAATGATTTTATGCTGTCAGGCACCCCCAATATTTTATTTTGGGTATAATTTATTAATTCCTGGACTATTTGCGTAACGTTTTACATATTCTTTGTCAGCAAGCCCTAAGGAACCCAAAAATACTAATTTAAAAGAGCTACGTGGCTGCGTTCAAAATATGTATTTTCTACCTCCTGTTTCGAAGATGTGCTGTCTGGGTACTGTTATGTTTTCAACCGTAAACCCATCTAATGTTATCTTTTCTAATAAGAGTTTTTTATGATTTATAAACCTAACTCTGGGAAAGGGTAGTGTATTTTATCACTGTCCGTCTGAAAAAAAAATTAGTGCATGTAGACTTACACGCGTGATGGCAGCATTTGTGTATCGCGCGACGCGTGTTGCATGCGTTCCTGATTTTCAGCCCTCCCCTCTCTCTTTATCCTTTTGTCCATCTGTTCGTTCGTTTTGGTAACGCAGTATAATTAATGTTAGGATTAATTTAGGTCATTACGCAGTACGTCTCAATGTTTTTTCTTAGAAATGCAGCACACGTTTCATTGAAGAAGGCGGGTAATAATACAGTAAGCTTTTATATCAACGTGAAAGCGTTACAATTTGCAGACGAAGCAGAACACAAGGGGGATTTCGAGTACATTCTTTGTGACAGCACTGTTATTTTCCCATTGCTCTTCTCTTTATTAATTTTATTTGTTAGGCTTTATATTTACCTAATAATTTATATATGTGGATTAGAATATTTCACGACACCTCCCCTCTTAAAACAGACATTATATGTCAGTCCTTTATTCTATATACACATAGAGAAATTTATTATTATTTCTGGGGTTTACGGTGATTCTCATCACACGGATGGCGGCTTAAAATATCCGCTCCCAAATTGGTTTTTCCAGATATATACTCAATGCTAAAATTATATGGAGCCAGAAGCAAAGACCATCGGAGTAACCTAGAGTTCTCATGCTTAGCCTGTGCTAGAAACGATAAAGGTTTGTGGTCAGTTTGCAACTTAAATGCCTTCCCATATAGATAAATATTGAATTTCTTTATTGCCCATATTACTGCAAGACATTCTTTTTCGCTAGTTGAGTAGTTGATTTCAGCTTTATTCAACTTTCTGCTAGCATATGCCACTGGGCTTAATTCCCCATCCAATGCATCTGATTTCTGTAGAAGAGTTGCACCCAGCCCAATATTACTTGCATCCGTCCTTACTATGAATTCTTGACTTAAGTCAGGTAATTTCAAAATGGGTTTACTTGTGAGCTTTTCCTTCAATTCTTGGTAAGTCATTTCACATTGTGGTGTCCATGTAATGCGATCTGGATGTCCTTTACGTGTCAATTCCGTTAAAGGTGCACATATGGAATTAAAGTTTTTGATATACTTCTGGTAGAAACCACATAATGAGACAAAGGATCTCACGTCCTTCTTGGTTTGTGGTCTCGGGGCTTTCTGTAGTTTCTCTAAATTCTTTGGGTCAGGGGTCATGTTTCCCTGATAAACTGTGTGTCCCAAAAATTCCAATTCTTTACATCCAACGCAACATTTGGTGGGTCGGGCTGTTAAATTTGCCTCCCTAAGTCGATTAAACAGCATGTTCAGAGAGTCAATGTGTTCCTCAAATGTTTCTGTTGCTATAAGGATATCATCCATAAAATTTGTTATACAGGGATTATTCAGAGGATCCAATAATTTTCTCATCATTCTAGAGAAGACACTAGGCGCATTCTTCAATCCAAATGGCAATCTATTAAACTCATAGTGTCCTTCTGAGGTACTAAAAGCTAGGTATGGTCTAACCTCAGGCTTTACTGGAATTTGATAGTATCCTTTACTCAGATCCACTTTTGAGAAATATTTAGCTTTATTTAGTCTGGCAAACAGCTGAGTTGTATCCGGCAATGGATCCACCTGTCCTTCTGTAATAGCATTCAGTCTCCTGTAATCTATACAGAGTCTATGTTCTCCAGAGGGCTTCCTTAAGAGTACCACCCCGGAACTATACGAAGACTCACTGTGCGAAATAATTCCTTCCTTCAACAGATAGTCTATCTCTTCCTTCAAAGCTTTTTCCTTAGCAAACGGAATCGAATATGGTTTCATACAGACAGGTGTGGAGTCTATGAGTTTCATATCATATTCCAATAGGTTTGTATGCCCTGGTCGGTCTGTTAACACCTCTGCATGATTATTTAGAACCTGTTGCACTCTCTCTTTCTGAGTTTTCGTTAAATGTGTACTGATTTTCACCTGTGCTGCTGTCTCACAGGGGTGTAATGGATATTCAAATGATGAAAGTGGTTCCTTTTTCATCTCCATGGCGATGGACAAGGGTCAACAAGTGTGTCTCTTCCTGATGTTCTCTTTCCAAATATTTCTTCAGGAGATTCACATGATAGATTTTTTCTTTCCCCTTCTTATCTATCTTATAATTTGTTCTAGACACCTTCTCTAGAACTGTATATGGATCCTGCCATCCAATTTGTAACTTATTCTGACTCCCGGGCAAAAGAAGCAGTACTTTCTCTCCCACAGCCAAATTTCTGTCTTTCGCCTTCCTGTTATAATAGGCAGCATGTTTCTTCCTGGCTTGTTTCAAAATTTTCATTGGCAAGTTTCCAGCCAGTTTTCAACCGAGTGGTCAGCTCATTCACATATTGGTATGAAGATGTAATGTTTTCCTCTGCCTTTTCATCAGTCCACGTTCTTAACAAAGCTACATATGGACCTTTAATTGTGTGGACCTATTTGTCCATGCACCGGTATGGTCTCTTCCACTCGAAGCTTTATAGGGATGATTTTTCCTCCCAGAATTATCATCACAAAACGACCGCTACCAATTTTTCTTTTGGGGCTTTCTCCCCTCTTAAAATTCTTGATGAGAGATTTCCTCTCTACATCCTCTTCCTCCAGTTTGTTTAAGTCCGATTGAGGGATTGTCGGCTTATCCTGGGGTAAGACATCTTTTTGCACTCTCCGCATAGTGGCCATTGTAAAACAGTTAAGTGAAGCTTGTCCGTGAAAAGGGGCTTCCCATTCCATTTGGTCCACTTTATCAAATCTATTTCTCTTTTTATTATCAGGCCTAATTTTGCCTCGGGGCGTGTCCAGGTCCTGATCCATGTTCCCACTTGTGGGTGTTCCCTCATGTGCTATGCTACACCTTTCTACAAAATTCTCAATGTCCCATCTTGCTTTGGTCCAATAATAATTGTGAGCCACCTTTTGAATGATGGTACCTATTTTCTCATGGTCCCCATCTGGTTTCACATGTAGGCTCCTTATTAATTCTGTCCTGTATCTTTTTGGAAGAACCAGCTGTCCGTGACCATGGGATCTAGTTCCGGCCTTCCTATACATCAACTTGTTTTTCATGTAAAAATCTCCCTTGCCTGGAGTTGTATGACAAGTTGACAATTTTCTGAAACACGGCTTGAGTGTTTTATCCCCAGCCTGTGCCTTCCTCATCTCTTCTGGAGTGGTATCTAACATAATATCCTCCTCCTGTCTTGAGGTCGACCTGACCTGAAGGGTTGCCATATACACAGGTTTCCTTCTGCAACGGTCAGTGTCATGATTGTCCATCTGACAATTCTTACACCACCTTTTTTTCCTTGGTTGAAAGATTTTCTTTCATCATATTTCCTTTCATCGAATTGTGGGAATTTATTTTTATTTTCATACCGTGGCCTATCAAATTGGTGCTTACCTTTATTTTGATCCTTAGGATCAAATTTATTAAAGTTCTGTGGTGCCCTAAAGTTGTCCACCTGTTTCTTTTTATTACCTGTTACCTCTGCTTGAGCTGCTTGATACCTTTCAGCAACATTTAGCAACTCACCCAGCCTCTCTGCACCTTGTTCCATGAGAAACTTTCTCAGGTCTGGAGCCATGGACTCTCTTAATTGCTCTATAAGGACCATTTCCTTAAGATCTTGGGTTTTCCCCAGAGAAGTCCATTTCTCCAAGTATGTCTCTATTCGTGCATAGAACTGGTGATAGGTTTCACCTGACAGTAGTTTAGCATTCCTAAATTTTTTCCTATAAAATTCTGCATTCTTTTCATACCTTAACAAAAGAGCCTGCTTTAGCATGTCATAATTTTCCTGATCACCTCTCCTCATTTTTGCAAAAACTTCATAAGCTGCCCCACGAAGTCCCTGAGATAACTTTAAGCTCCACCTTTCTCTCTCTAACCCATACGTGGTAGCTAATAGCTCATACCTATTCAGGTAGCTCTCTATATCATCGTCTTTCTCAACAAAATGATCTAAATGAAAGTTCATAGCTGAGGTTGAGGCTCCCTGAGTAACCTTAGCATCAGAGGCAAAGGGACTGGCACCATTTTCAGGAGCATGGCCTTGAAACTCAAACTCCCTTAGTCGTAACTCATGTTCCCTTTGTAATCTTTTATCTTCTGCTTCCCTTTCTGCAGCTAATTTCCTCTCTTCCCTTTCTGCAGCTAATCTTTTGTCTTCTCTTTCTGCTTCCAATTTCTTAGTCTCAGCCTCAATCTGCAACCTCTTAGTCTCAGCCTCAGCTTGCAACCTCTTAGTCTCAGCCTCTAACTTTCTTTCGGCCTCTTTTTCTAATCTTCTTTCTTCGCGTTCAATAAATTTGTCACATTCCGTAGTAACATAGGCAACCATAACTTGCCCATCTAATCCTAACTCTTTTGCAGTCTGAACAGCAGCAGATCGAAATTTGGCCAGGTCGGCCATTGTCTATCAGGTAATTTCTACAATGTCTAACCAACAATTCAAATTCTAAATATATATATAATGGACAACACAGGCACCGTGAGCTCAACCTTATTTAATTCCACCCAAGGATACCTTTTAATTCTTATATTCCCTGAAGTGAATTACCCCCAATATTGTTAATAGTTAAAGATTCAAAATCCCGGACGAGCCCCCAATATATGTGGTGAAGTGGGATGTTATAAATACTTATAGGGAACTTAGTGTACTGACTGAGATCAGCTGTGAAGGTATCTATATCTATTAAGAGTAGTGTATTATAGATAACCTTACTTGCTACCACATATCTATATATCTCAGTCAGAATTATTCTGGAATAGTGTGATGCTACGGTATGTGTCTAGGGTATGAGTATGGTGAAGTGTAAGTCACAACAACAGACAGATAAACAATTTAATTTAATCCACTACTCTTGACAACACTGTGACACTCACATACATATAACACTCTATGAGAATATCTTAAAGAAGTCAACTCGTTAACGTTTCAAATAACAATATGTATTCAGTGCTGTTAATAACGTATTTGTGTCCTGATTCAAATACAAAGGAACCAGGAATCACAATCAATTTTAATTACAAGTATATGTACAGACTTTATCAATATGAATATTGTAGTGACATATATTATTAAAAATAACCTATGTGTGTCAGTTGTGTAGTAGTAATATGAGGTAATACTGGTTTTGTTTTGTTCAAGCTCTGTTGGTATTTGTCATCATGACTTCAATAGTTTGTCTTAGGGACTAGTATTGGAGATGTTCTCAGTTCCTGATATTAAGACAATTAAATTCCCCTCTGAATGTTATTTTTACAAAGTTATTTCAAGATGAGGGGACATAATGTTGAGCTCAGCTGGCCAAGTTAGCTTATCTGGCGTGATGGCGGCAGGAAAGGACTCCTCTGCTCGAATTCTCCTCTGGGCTCTGGAGACACCTCACTGATAGCTAAAAGGACCAAGGAGTATGCTGTCCGACACTGGATTCAGCAAAGCTCTGACCAGGTGCTGCTCAGTACCATCAAGACCACTGTCCCTGAAATCAAGAAGGATGTACCTTCTACTTCATAACTAACTTAAACACTCTTGTTACACTGATCACAACACAGCACAAACATTGAGTTCAGAGCATTAGGCCAACTGTCAGCTTCATTTGAAATACTTTATTCCAGTATTACCCTTCTTAATGGTTACTACGCCTCTGCAATTCCAGCATTATTTCTTTCTAGTTAATCATCTAGGTGTCAGTGTACTGTTTGGCCATTCCATGCCGTTTTACTTCTCTCCGACACCCTCTGTTCAGGCTGGAGCATTACAGGCTTTACCTCACGTTGGCCACTGAACTACACATATATATACAGGCATAAATCAACAATTCACATTCAATTTTCATTAAAAGATATTGAATGGTTCAAGCTTACCACAATTCATACGAATAAACACAGATACGTTGATTAGCAATGAATTCTGGCACAAACTGGCACAAATTCCCATCTGCTTATCTTCCAGGCTTTTATTTAGCAAAATATAAGCTGGCTTCAACGCACTGATGCTTTATCAAGCTTATTTAAACAAGTGGTTTCGAACTAACGCTCCCAAGTGTGTATATCAGCGAGTCTGACCAATGAGCCCCGTTTCGACAAGTGTTTGAAAAAAATGTTACCTTTTCCCGTCTCCCCTAACAACCAAGATAGTATTTATAGCCCGACCAATCGTGGTTAGGCTTTCATTTGTTGCGCTCCAATCAATGGGGAGTTTACATGGTAGGCTATTTATGTAACGTAAGGTTTTTTCAAACACGTTATAAAAAAAATCTTATGAGCAGAAATGATTTTATGCTGTCAGGCACCCCCAATATTTTATTTTGGGTATAATTTATTAATTCCTGGACTATTTGCGTAACGTTTTACATATTCTTTGTCAGCAAGCCCTAAGGAACCCAAAAATACTAATTTAAAAGAGCTACGTGGCTGCGTTCAAAATATGTATTTTCTACCTCCTGTTTCGAAGATGTGCTGTCTGGGTACTGTTATGTTTTCAACCGTAAACCCATCTAATGTTATCTTTTCTAATAAGAGTTTTTTTATGATTTATAAACCTAACTCTGGGAAAGGGTAGTGTATTTTATCACTGTCCGTCTGAAAAAAAAAATTAGTGCATGTAGACTTACACGCGTGATGGCAGCATTTGTGTATCGCGCGACGCGTGTTGCATGCGTTCCTGATTTTCAGCCCTCCCCTCTCTCTTTATCCTTTTGTCCATCTGTTCGTTCGTTTTGGTAACGCAGTATAATTAATGTTAGGATTAATTTAGGTCATTACGCAGTACGTCTCAATGTTTTTCTTAGAAATGCAGCACACGTTTCATTGAAGAAGGCGGGTAATAATACAGTAAGCTTTTATATCAACGTGAAAGCGTTACAATTTGCAGACGAAGCAGAAACAAGGGGGATTTCGAGTACATTCTTTGTGACAGCACTGTTATTTTCCCATTGCTCTTCTCTTTATTAATTTTATTTGTTAGGCTTTATATTTACCTAATAATTTATATATGTGGATTAGAATATTTCACGACAGAAGGGATATCCCTCTATGGTTTCCACATTGTCGATTGTCACCTTTTTTGAAAATTGGTGTTATGATGGCAATCTCCCAATCCTTTGGTATGGTCTTGTTGTACCACGCTGCCTGTAGGACCCTTAAGAGTAGTAGGTCGCTTGATGCTCCCATGTACTTAACCATTTCTGGTGTTATACCATCATGCCCTGCTGCTTTGCCCATCTTGATTTTCTCCAGTGCTGCCTTCAGTTCTTCCATCTTTAAGTCATCTTCACCATCATTGGTTTTCTCTTCTGTGCTAGTGGTTATCATTTCTGTTGCTTGACCTTGCTCACCATCAAGGAGTTCTGAGAAATATTCTTTCTATCTTTCCATTACTTCCTTCGGGGTAGTAAGCAATTTGCTTTGCTTGCCCTTTATAAATTTGAGAGGGCATTGTTTTTCCTTCCTCGTGTTCTTTAGGGTCTTATAGAACAATTTCTGGTTTTCTTGCGCATCTTTTTCTAGCTTTTCTCCAAATTCTTCCCAGAACTGTTTTGCTGCTAGCACCTTGTTCTTTGCTTCTGTTCTGAGTTTCACTTATTCTCTATATTTCTCTATTTGTCCTGCTGTGTTTTTAGCTCCTAAGTATTGTTTCCATGCCATTTTCTTCTCTCTTATTTTCTCTTTGACTTCCTCTGTCCACCAAGATGTCCTCTTTCTCTTGTTCCCAAGTCGGACTTCACCACATGCTTCTGCAGCAGCTGTCTTTATGATGTCCTTGAATTTAAGCCAGAGTGTTTCCAAGTGATCAGGTTGTTCTTCTGTGTTTCTCACCGCTGTAGCAATAAGCCCCTGATATCTGGTCTTATTTTCTGGCTCTCTCAGCTTGTAGGTCTTAATGCTCATTTCTCCCGTTTGTTTACTTGGTTTCTTGCGTGATGCTGGGCAGTTCTTAGGCTGAGCAACTCCTTCAGTTGTTCTTTTGATTGTAAGGAGGTAGTGATCACTTCCAATCTCTGGCCCCTCCAGACTCTAGCATCCCGGACATATTTGAATGAGCTCCTCCTAACAATGGCATAGTCGATCACTGACTTCTCATTCTTTGTTGGTTCACATCTAGTGTATGCATGTATGCGCTTATGTAGGAACTTTGTATTTGTAATGATCAGATTCTGCTCCCTGCAGAACTACAATAGAGAAAACCGGACTGATTCTAAAGGCGACGAAAAAAAAGAGAGAATATGTGGAAACAAATAATCAAATGTTCAACAGACTACGATGCTGTACTGATAACCTGATAAAGGGAGGAGTTTCATTTAAGGGGCACTGAATCTTGAGCTCTTGGAGTGGGCCTTTTTATCCAAACACAAAAGTGTTGGAGGATGGGAAAGAAACGTACGATAGAGAAAACTGGACTTCATAAACAGAAAAGCAACAAAAACACAAACGATATAATCTTTTTATTAGGCCTATTCAAGTGACTGGTATTATTTGACTAACTTTACAAAATATTATTTGTTTTTTTTTTTTTACTTGGGGGCCCTGAAGCTCAAGCTTCATTAGCTTCATAGTAGATCCGCCTCTGGTTGAGTTATAGAGCAAACGAAGGACAGAATGTAGCCACAATTCAAGTGAACATCATTCAAATGTGACCCGGTGACCGCTTTAAATTTTCCGCAGCTTTGCCAAAAGTCTCCCAATTAGCGAGAAAAGCACGGAAAATGCATTATTAATTGCCGACGTCTTCGTTTTTGTAAACTTAATTTTTGTTTCCCACCGAAATGCCTTATTCTAATATATTTTAATTTTCCGAATTTATTTTCTGTAAACGATGTATTCCTGTCATTAGTTCTCCCCCAGTGCCTTCTCGGTGACCTCTCTGTTGCTTCTGGTTCTGTGAATAATTGTTAATACTTTAGAGACTCAATACCGTGTTCAGCCTGACCCGAAATGGGTCCTTTCGGCTATAATTAGGGTGTATAGTGCGAACTTCAAAAAAAAAAAAACCTAAGGATCTTTTATATTTGGACATGCGCCCTAATATAACCGACTAGGTTGAACGAGTCGCGCCTCGCCAATACGAGGCAAATGTTTTACATAAAAAAGTAAAAAAAAACTTTCAAAATTCAATTTTGAAGGTTTGACCGCTAAATTAGTCAAATAATTTGGCTAGCATTGGTGTTAGCCCTGAAAAGGACAGCTAGCTGGCAGTCTGGGTTTGTCACGTAGTTTTGCTGCTTATTCGTTTGTTGTTTGTTTTGTTGCGCGTGTAAATGTAGTCGTAGTTTTAACTTTCTATATCTGTTATCGCTGGTTTGCTGAGAGCCATGAAAAGGAGTACTTGCTAAAATATAGCTATGTGGTCTTGAATGATTCTGTGACCGTGTGTGTTGATAGGCTGATATAAATGTGTCGATCACTGCCCTAAACAAGGATAGTTGCAGATGGTGACGATAAATGCCTTGATGAAAACTTTGTTGACCATAACAACCAGACAGTACAGATGGTTGGTGATTTCTTAACTATTGATAAACCACACGCTGATAGCGGTGAACTCAAATCCAAACGTTTATTTACGGGTTTATATTCATCTGATTTGCATATGACACATCTCTCTCCTTGCGTTCTGTCTAAGTCGCTATTCATCTGTACTCAATATTTGGCTGTCTCTAACTTCAACTCTGTCTTGATTTATTTTGTTGGGAATACTGTTGTAGCGTATCTTCGATTTAAGACTGGCCTAAACCGCCAGGGGTGGAACTTTCCGCCACTGTCTATGCTTCCCTACTTCTCAATTATGAGCAGTCTATCCTACTGCACTTCACTTTTAGTAGCTGTCTATCATATTGTACTTCATTACTAATAGCTGTCTATAATATTTCACTTCACTGCTAGTGGCTGTCTATCATACTATACTTCATTGCTAGTAGCTGTCTCTCATATTTCACTTCACTGCTAGTGGCTGTCTATCATACTATATTTCATTGCTAGTAGCTGTCGTACAGATAGGTTGTGAGTTATTTTTGGCCCGTCTGAGTAGAGTGGATGGTGATAGGTACGTGAGAAAGGTGTGAGAAATAGATTTCACGGGTGATAGCTTAAGGAAAAGATATGTCTCTGGAATGAGTAAGTTTCTCTATTCCAGCCTATCTATACGACTATAATTTAGTACAAGACAACCTTGCCCTCCTCATACATATAAATATAAGTTTAACTACACACACACACAGCTATGCGACAACAAGACACACAAACGTGAAAAATTACGGTTACTTGGGTGTGGGTCTGACCAACACACAAAGTTAAGTTTTTTTGTTGTTTATTATCATTTAAACTTGACACCAAATATCTAAAGAAAGATTAAATAAAAATCAGATTTACATACATATCAAATAGCAGAATAAATGCGCCCTCCCCTATGGAGAGAAGAACCCAAAAGTTAATAACCCAAAGGTCGAAGGTTAGCACTATGTTACAGAGTAGACAGTAAAGTAAGCAAGTTCCTACTATATACTACTCAGTAAAGTAAACAAGTTTAAGCAAATCCAATGTTGGTAAATTCCCTGAAACAAAGAAAAATATTCACTCTCTCTTTCATACAGTGGCCACTCAATCACTCTTACCTACTCTTGGTGATATCCCTTGGAAATACAATTTTTCCTGAATATATAAAAAGTCAGGTTCACTTCCCAAATTGGCCCCAGTCCATCCTCTAACAAATAAAGACTAGTGACGTGAACGCCGAATCTGGTGTTTTGTTTTCCTGAATGATCAAAATGTCACCGCCGATAGTTGATGTAGGACCGTGCTCTTGGGGTTCACAGTTAAAAGAGAAGAATACTTCCAGTATTGGGAAACATCTGGTTGCTAAAAAAATGTTACCAATGATGATGATGATAATCCTATCGGACAACTCTATGCTAGAGCTCTGATTCTGCCCAGCGTAAAATCTGGATAATCCGCTTGAATACGACTATCAGAAGTCGGGAACAATAGTATTATTTTGTACATCTGTGGCCGGGAGAGTGGACGGGAACGGCACCAAATCAAGTTAGATGTGACCGGGCTAGGTCACGGCGACAAATCAAGTCTAGTGTGACAGGGTGAGAAATGGGTGGAATCTTTTATCAATGTTCATCTGTTGTTTTACTGGCGACTGCCAGAGGTGGTGCTTACAGATATGAATTGGAACATAACCCAGGTGGTTCTTTTGGAGACTCGTAACTGTGTTTATGTTTTAGACTGTAAGATCGTCGAAAATATGGTAATATTCTTTTCTCTATTACCTGATGTAAACAAACGACACTTCCTACTGACGTTCAGGAAATAAGTTCAAGCTGGACTAATTAGGAATGAATACCTTTATTTAGTGTCTGCACACTCTGACAACTTCATAATAGTTCATAAATGCATGTGCTTCTGTGGTATACAATCCAGTCATCCCATGAAATATTACACAGCCCTCCAACTTACAAGATGGTCCAAACCCAAAAATCACTGCCTCGCTCGTCTCGTGCCCAAAACAACTCACTTAACCCCCTTCTTTCAAACCATCACTTCCGTCCTAACTACTGGGCAATTCTACCCCAAGTTCGATGACGTCATTTCTGAACACTTTAATTAAATGACTCATAGGATATGTGACTAGTGTTATTACACTAAGTAGACACGTTCAAATACTTAGTGTTTAATCTTGCTAAGTATTCTTACCCTAACTATAATTAAGTGGCAGCACCTTAGTGTTAATCCGACGTAACAGTCCGTACTGTCACGTACGCCCGGGGCCACTAAAGTGTATCCCGTAGGGAGACACTTTATTCCCTAGAAAAAAAATTTACTAATTCTAAAACAAAATTATTGGGATTCATGTATCCCACCATAAATCATGTCTAAAGAACTACAATAAACAATAGATGGGAATGATGGATGATATAACACCATTAACATTTCACACACAAAAATCGATCATGAAGGGGTAGGGACTGATGGACATAACATAAACGAGGGACACATGGAAAAAAAATGGAAAAAACAAACTATGGAGGTTATGGTAGCTACAAATAGTAGTAATAAGTGGCAAAAAAAATATGGGCAAAAATAGAACATTAACTGAACAATCATCAACGAACTAACAAAACGCTTTATGTGTTTATAGTCATCAATATCTCTCACACTTGTGCGAATCATAAAACATAAAATAACATGACAAGCGAGTTAACGTCGCAAGGAAAAAAAAACGAAAAAAAAAACCAAAAAAAAAATATATATATATATATATGGCGGGTGCACAAAAAGGCTGTCACCCTACACTTCACTGAAGTGGGTGATGAAAAAAAATATGAATGGAACAAACGGAAATAGAACCACAGAACTTGGTGGCAAAGTATGGGCAAAATGGGTAAGTCTCATTTTTTTAAAAATGACTTTGCCGGTGAAACAATAACCGGAAACAATGAATGGAATGGAAACATGGTAATCAACGGACAATGGTATAGAATATATAAATGGGCAAATAGTTAAATCACATGTATGAGTGTCGGTGTAACAATAACTGAAAATTCAAACAATCATAATTGTGGCGAGAGGTTTTATTTGGCTGTTGGATGAGTATAGTACTGACAATTACAGAAATAGAATTTCTGCAGAAAATGGTGAAGTCCCAGTGTCTGAGAGAACTACTGGTATCACAAATTAGTTACGGCTGTGAATGATCTGATCTCGAAACAATAGTAGAGAGGAGACCGACATAAAGTGCCACCTCCGCTGTGTAACTAACTGTGATATTAAAAAACCAAGGAAACAGATTTTACTTAACACTGATATAATTGACAAGTCGTTCAAATACAATTTCCTTATTATTTATTTAGTATATACACTATCTACTCTTGTGCTGAAGGGTGAATGTTGAAAAATGGAATGTAATGAATTTGTAAGTTTACATATGATTTACAAATATTTATATAGATATGTAAATAAATATTACAACAAGTTTTCCAGTTATAGGAACAAATATCAGCTGTGCTGTTAATTAAGGATATAACACTTATCAGCTATGCTGTTATTTTTGTCTCGTTGCTATGCTACTTCACTTTCTCATCACTGACAGTTTCTAAGATCACAATGCTGACTGAAATGGTACTAATGTGTACTCATCTCTCTAATGGTCCTGTTCTTCTTTGGTATTGGTTCACACAACATCGGCTGAGTATCGTTCCTTTACCCACCCAAGACCTGAGGGGGACCAAAGATGTAGATCAGGACAACCTCTATGCTGCTGTGGAGTTCCCGGCATAGCTGGATTGACGACCCACGATCTCAGGTTTTAGGACACGAATAAAACCCTCCAAGATTTAAAAAGGCAGTTTGACTCGACTAGTGAAGTAGGCAGCAGGTCGATGCCCTCAGTAAGCAATAAATCGTGACAGCTTCTCTCCTCTTCAGTCGGTCGCGTAAATCTCCTGGCGTCGCGTCGGTGATGTGTGTTTATAGCATAAAATCCTGCCCGATTAATATAGGTAGGTAAATGCTTACGGAAAAACGTTTTGGTTGGTTCCTGGCGGAGCATAATGATTGATTCCTCCGGTTTTTCGTCTTTTGCTCGTACAGCTAATTTTATTTCAGTTTTCTGTCGCCAATCTTGCGTGAACAAGATGGCCACGTTAATTAAGTTCTGTCTCAGAGATTTATGGCTCAGAACGTTGCTCGTTGATTGGTTGAAGCCAATCTGTTATCTCGACATTAGTGATTAACAAAGTAGTGGGTTACACTCGTTTCACGACATAGGGCCCCTCCTTTCCTAGCTGTGACTTTTGTTGACATAGCTGAACGTTTAAACCCTGCTGTGGTTACTCTTTTTGAGTCTGTCCTTCCAGAGTACTCGGGTGTCGACTTAAAAAAGTCAGCTCCTACATTTGTCTTCTTACCTGGAATGTAATAATTCACGGTTAAAGGAAATAAGGCGCCAGAAGCAGACTCCACCTTAATAATCTCGAATTTAGCTTTTTAGATGCAGCCAAGAATGTTAAAGGTTGGTGATCGCTTTGGACAATGAAGTGTGTCCCATACAGATAAGGTGAAAATTTGTTGATGGACCAAATTAGAGCTCAACATTCTTTCTCTGTGGTCGAGTAGTTCAACTCAGCTGCATTCAGCTTCCTACTGGCGTGGGCGACTGGTAAAAGTTCCTCCGGCTGGGCTTTTGATTTCTGCAAGAGAGTTGCACCAATACCTATACTGCTAGCGTCCGTCCTTAATACAAGTTCCTGTGTGATATCGGGTAGTGTAAAGGATTGGTTTGCTGGTGAGTTTTTGCTTTTAGAAAAACTCTGTGGTAAGCTTTTTCATCAATCAGCATTCCATTGGAAATTTTTCATGGCTGTCCTTTCTTCGTTAAGTTACATTAATATGGCATCACAGAGAGTTAAAGTGGGGTATGTACTATCTGATAGAACCCACATAAACACGTGGCATGAATCTCACACATCTTTCATCGTTTTGAGGGGTCTGGGTGCCTTTGGAGTTTAACTTCTCTAGTATTCTTTGGGTCAGGAGACATATTTACCTGTAGAAATAGTGTGACCCGTATGAATTGACCAACTCCTTACAACCGATATAGCACTTGTATGGACGTGCAAATCAATCCAAGTAGGCACTCAGTCTGTCCGAGGAAAACAACAAGGAGAGCGCGTTCCGGCACTATTATGCCTTCAAAATGTGTTTTGTAGCAACAAGAAAGTCATCCTAGATAAATTAGTGATATGGGGATTTTGTAGATGTTCCAACAATTTACCCTCATCATGGAATTTCTTGAAAAGCATTCGAAGTCCTATACTGGGAGCATTTTGCTGCCCAAAAGGGTAGTACATTAAACCTCGTAGTGTTCCGTTGATGTACTAAAGAAGCCAGCATATTTCCTAACTTCGGTTTCACTGGAATTTGGTAGTATCCCTTGCATAGATCTTACGTTCGTTAAATACCAGGAGCCTTACTCAGTGTAGAGAGAACAGCTGGTGGGAGTCAGGTAATGGGTCCACCTGAGATTTCTGTGATCGCAATTAAGCTTCCGTTCGTCAATACAATAACCATGTTAGTTAGTTCACCACTTTTTACGGTTTCCTTAATAGCACCACACTTTAGCATTGGGAGATTCAAACTTTGAAAAGATTCTCTTTCTTAAGAGGATGAGACAATCGCATTCCTTGCAGTGTTTGTGGTTGCTAATATGTTCATGTCCATGTCCGCAGCAATGCTTGACCAGTGGACTAGTGTATGGGGGACGGCAAATACAACATCGTTGCCGGACTCCACACACCTATGTTCTATTTGTAAGGGGCAGTATAATACTGAAGTGGGGCCTAGGTCTCCATCAACTGTTATAGTTACAGCCCAAAAGGTGCCTACCTCCTTTGGTTCGGCGTTTGTTCTGCATTTTTAAATTACCTTGTTTGCTTTCAATTTAACCAAATTTTCCGCTGCAAAGGATCCAGGCCATGGTGTTGATTCCGACAAATATCTACAGTCGGGGTGGGATGTCTCTCGTCCCTCTCTGTACTAATACGGAGAGTTGCCATGTTTACCTGGTTGTAACAGTAGACTTGTGATTTTGTTTCTCTTTATCACTGCATAACAGCCTGTTGTTTTCTCTTGTGGTGTAATTTCTTTAACAGTGGGCTACGTATGGCGCTAACAAGCATTCCCTACGTGTCCTGGTATTTGGGATCTACGTGAAGTGGTTACCTAAGGGTTTCTTTCTGATCAGCCATTTTAAGATATACAACTTAGGCTACTTCACTATTATTCATATGCACTAGGTAGATATTGCAATATGCTATATACTTGGACCAGTGGGCCATATTTTCCTCTGTGGGCCACTGCCTGAGTATAGCCATGCTCTTGCTCATAATTTGCCATGTCCGATAGAATTTTCACTAAAACAAACTGGATCCATGCCCTTTAGGTACTTTTTCAGCTTGTCCTGTAGAGTAGGCCATTTTCCAAGCATAATAGTATCTACCTTTCTCTGGAGGGTTAAGATGGGCCAATAAACGGCAATTTGCCAAAACAAGGATTCGAGATGTGAAAGCTGTCTGCACTACTTGAGCCTTTTTACATCGTTATTACGATGAATGTTTATTGAAGTGAAAAAAATCCCTCCTCCTTTTTGGGTGCTCGACATTTGTTATGGTTTGCTGCCATGACAACCAGGTTTTTGACAAGGGTCAACCCAAAAAGACATATTTACATCCTATTACCAGCGTGGGTATATAGGATCATTACAACGTTGCTGGCACTTATCACTCCTTCCACATAATACGTGTTCTCACCGTTGAATCCTTGCTACAGGGGAAGTGTCATGGACAGTGACAGTTTCCCGATATTGGCCCTTGTGATGTGTCCACTGTTTTTCTGTTAAGTTGCGTTCAGATGTGCACTAGGGTTGCACTCACGACTGAGAGTCGAATTCCAAACCCTTGAATCATATAACACTGAATATTTTAGTGCCTTTAACAAAAGTGATAGACTTCAGCTCCACAGACAGGGGATGATGGAGGTCCTTCTGATTAAACTCCAGAAACTTCCTTGGCCTTTGTCCCTGTTTGTTAGGCACGCAGCGGGATAAGGAGGTTTGTTCAGCCTGGGGAGGGCATGTTCGCTTAGATGTTGGTTAATTACATCTTGTGGAATGTTTGTGCTAGGTTATATGCAGTCACTTTCCTTCCTTTACAGAGAAGGTTGTTTAAACTTATCACAGAGATTTAGAGGGTTTTTTTAGTCCCTTTTACCAGGTTCAATTTTCTTCTTTGTTTCTATGTAGGGAATGTGTCCTTTGTTCATTTGGTGATAGTAAATTGAAGTGATCTGAAGTTCTCATCCTGCTTAGTTTCACCTATTTCCGCGGTTAGCTTTGCCTGAGCTGCTTGATATCTCCTCAGCATGACAGGGCTAAAATTCTCAACAATCTCTCGGCTCCTTCGCTTCACATGTTTAAATAATTCTCATATCTTGAGGCATGGACCTCTTTCAAAAAAAAAAAAAAAAAAAAAAACGTTGATCCATCCATCATCATTGCTTTTATCGGATGCATCCCTTTTTGCTTCATTGGTTCATAAGCTAACTCAATTTGTCAAATAAGTGTCCAGTTCTAGCAGAGAATTGGTGTCGGTATTTTCTCCTGGAAGAAGTTTGCGGTTCGGAATTTTCATTTCTATGCTAATGATTCTGAGTTCGTTTTCATACTTCAGCAAGCAAAATGCATGCTTTACAGGATTTCATAATCTGGTCTTGTCGATCTTCTTTTGATTGAGCTTCAAATAACATCGCTATGGCAACTCCCTCTCAAATCCCTGAGATAGTTATAAGACTCCTTTTTTTCCTTTTCACTAAAGCCATAGGAGTAGGCTGTATCTCTCGTATATACTATCCAGGTACGACTCAATGGGCGTCTTTCTTTCTCAACAAATGGGTCCAGATGAAAATTCATGGCCCCACTTGAGGTTGCTCTGGCTAGAATTACTCTCAAAGTGAGTTGAGCTACCACCATTATGCCCGTATTTTGCCCTGAATTTCTAGATCTTTAATTCAACTGATGGTTCTCTCTCTGCTTGTAATTTCCTTTCTCAGCTTCAAATTTCTTTGAACATCCATTTTTAGACTCCCATTTCTCTGGCTTCCATTTCTAATCTTCTGTTTCTCTCTCAGAATCAGACTTTTGGCTTCTCATGAAGACTACTTACATATCTTTTGGAGGCTCTTCAGCTGCTGCTAGAAAATTCTTGTAGTTCAGCCCCTCAAATCTCTGTGGCTTCTCTATCAGCCTCTAATTTCCTTGCTTCAGTGTCTAATTGCAACTTTCTTTCTTCCCTAATCCATGTGTTTGTCCACTTCTGTTGTGACATACTGAGTGAGAGACATATCCTTGTCATACATTTAATTCCTTTTTCCCCATATGCCAAGATCGCAGTCTGAAACTTCACTAGATAGCCATGGCGTTTACTTAGCTAGGGGATGTATAATTACTATAACCAAGTTATTGTAATTAAACTTAATTAATTTAAATGAACAAAAATTTCCGTGCATCCTATGTGAGATCAACTATTTTTACTGAGTACTAAAGGTACTCATCCTAAGAAAATATTGTTTAAAAAAAAAAAATCCTATGAATAGAAAAATTTTCAATTAAATTTTTTGTTTCTTTACTTGTACTAAAAAAATGGCAAAAGATAGAGTTAGTTGATAGATGAATAGCTTAGTATGGCTCATAGAATACAGAAATATCCCAGGAACGACGCCCCAGTGTGGCGAGAAGGTTTTATTTGGCTGTTGGATCAGTATAGTACTGACATTACAGGAAATAGAATTCTGCAGAAAATGGTGAGAAGTCCCAGTGTCTGAGAGAACTACTGGTATCACAAATTAAGTTACGGCTGTGAATGATCTGATCTCGAATAAATAGTAGAGAGAGAGACGACATAAAGTGCACTCCGCTGTGTATAACTAACGTGTGACATTAAAAAACCAAGGAAACAGATTTTACTTAACACTGATAAATTGACATTGTCGTTTCAAAATACGAATTTCCTTATTTTTTTTATAGCTAATATACACTATCTACTCCTGTGCTTGAAGGGTGAATGTTTGAAAAATGGCAGGTAATGCAGAATTTGTAAGTTTAATCTATATGATTTACAAAATATTTATATTTATATAGATATGTAAAATAATATATTACAACAAAGTTTTCCAATTAAAGGTACCAAAAAATTATATCAGCTGTTGCTGTAATTCCAATATAGTACATGTATCTGCTGTGCTGTTAATTAAGGATATAACACTTATAAGCTATGATGTTATTTTTGTCTCTTGCTATGCTTACTCCCTTTCTCATCACTGACAGGATTCTATGCTCACAATGCTGACAGAAATGGTACTGAAGGGGGTACTCAGCTCTCGAAGGTCTATTGCTTCGTTGGGTGGTTCACACAACATCGGGGCGGAGTATCGTGCCTTTAGCCCACCCATGACTGAGGGGGCCAAAGATGATAGAGTCCTGGACAACCTCTATTGCTCCTATGCGGAGTTCCAGGCAAAGGGCCTGGGATTGACGGACCCGATCGTTCCAGGGTTTGAGGGGACACGTATTATTTCCTCGCGAAGAGTCAAACCGGCCATTTTTGACTCGACTAGTGCAGTAGCAGCTGCAGGTCGATGGCACGCCAGGTATGCAAATAAATCAAGTGGACAGCTTCTCATCCTATCAGTCGGTCGTAATCCTCTGGCGTCGTGTCCGTGATAGTAGTGATTATGCATAATAGCCGCCCGATTATTAGGTAAGGGTAAATGCTTAAGGAAAACGTTACGGGTCGGTTTATGGCGGAGCAAAATGATTGGTTTCCTCCGGTTTAGTCTCAAGCGCTGTACAGCCTAATTTTATTCAGTTTTCTGTCGCCATCTTGCGTGAACATGATGGCCGTTAATTTATTCTGTCTCAGAGACTGGTGAACGTTGCTCGTTGATTGGTTGAAGCAAATCTGTATCTCGACATAGTGATTAACAAAGTAGTGGGTTACACTCGTTTCACGACAATAATGCAATATGGTGTCATCATCATAATAAATCGTGAATGATGCCAACATTAGTGGCGGGTGAAGATGTACATTAGTTAATCACTTTTATTTGGTACAACAGAACGATGTAAACCTTAAAAAATTCTGGGTAAAATCTTACGTCAGAAACATGGCAAAAAGAAAAACAAAAAAAAAAAATCATAGGGGTACAAAAGATGGTCAAATATTACATCAGTCAAAAATAATGTGACATAATGACGCTAACGCGTGTAAAAGGGAACTGCATCAACTACAATATATCAGGACTGCAGAGATCGTCTGAGTTGGTAGATCTCCTCGCAGCGGTCGAAAGGATATGTCGTAAGGGAAATGTTCATGTACTGGCAGATTCGGCAATGTCTTTCTTGCGTCGAAAATGTAACAGCTCTCCATAATAACGGCTGTTGGACTTTCCTAACTGAACTGGAAATGTGCGTAAAAGTGTGTAACAGATGTTCAAGGATTGCTTAACGATTGGTCTTCCACGGGTGGGTAGCATCAGGATCAAGCAATTCAGCAGTAGTGTATTGTTGTAAGCGAAACTGCTTCGAAGGCACGAAGAAACATGGTAGACCTCATGTTTGAAAATGACATCAGGCAGGAAATGTCAACAGGAAGGAGTCCGGCTTCTGGAGGGAAGTAAAGTTCAACTCTTAAGCAATCTTGCAAAAAATGTTCATTGCTTCCAATCCTGCAAGGCTTGGGATGACAGGCGATGATGTACTGTATATCATGAGAGGTAGTGGAAAATGGCTAAGGTACAAAGGCTGGACGAACACAAGGGATGGACGGGTGTGGAATCTTGCTGTCTGGTAAACGATAACTGAGGGTTACAATCAAAATTATATTCTTATATAACTTTATGTATTTTTCTTTATTCATATGTATACTTTTCGTCTCCATCCCACGACCCCTGTTATCTCCCATTTAATACCATTTTTTCTATTATCCTTATCAACTTTACGTCCTTATATTTCTATAATCTATGCCAACTTCTAACTCTCTCCTCTA